>CM036766.1:18059096-18374096 GCA_020796225.1 Arion vulgaris
GACGGAGTTTGAACCAGGTACTCTTGACAGATGCCTACATATAATATAAAATGCGCTGAAGTATTAGAGCATTAGGACATATCATTTGAAATTGAACTGGTTAATATTTAACTTGCCTACTTCCATTTCTTAAGTCAGCAAATCTTATGCATAATTAAAGTTGGATAGAATTAAGAGAATGGGATTGGGGGAAGAAGGGGAATCTCAATTTCTTTAAAATTAAATGTACAATAGAAATAACTAATTAGTTCTGTGGGTACATCTGTGGTGAATGATCAAACTATTTGTCTTGCATTTTGAAGGATGGGTGGCATTTTGAAGAAAGGATAAAAGCAATCACTAGAGCACATCCTGCAAGAATGCTCCAGTCTGAGTAGTGTGAGAATGGAGATCTGACTAACAGAAACAACCCTACAAGGCAAACTATGGGAGACAGGTGAAGACCTCAAGTGCACCTGCCTGTTTATGACACATACCGGAGTAGTCGCATAGCAGAAGTTGATTGCAGATGAAGAAGAAGGATGGGTGTCCAAATCTGGATGACATTGTTTGGTTTACAAGTCCATTTGTTTTTGCGTTTCCAACGATTTTGTTGAAGATATGAAGTATGTATTCTGCGTAATGCTCTCGACAGGTGATGAGCCATTTCTGCGGAGGGAGACCCAGTCATATGGGAAAAACCCGATGCAATGGCATAAATCCTTATCATTTAAACATTAAAAAAATTAATTATGTATTTAACAGTTTGTTCTAAATGCAAGAACACATGCTATGTGTACTCTTTTTAATATTTTAGTATCTTGAGAACAGCAGTTCTAACAAGGCTTGATGAACTGGTCATGTATTTCTACTACTGTACTTTCATTAGCACTATTAACTGATTGCGTACATGCCATCGCTGTAAAGGCCCATAAGACTTGTGGCAGGGACCTATCGTCGTTTTAAAGATTTGAGATATTTTGCTGCTGTTCCATTACTTTCCTTTCCTAGTACTCAGCTTTTATATTAATTGAAAACTACATCCATTTTTTTCAATTTGATATATAATAAATAATATTGTAAATCATATTTAGTAACAATATTTTAGTTTTGTTAAATTATGAGTGGATTTAAAAAAAAAAAAAATTATTCCGTTCATAGAACTCCATAGCGAATCAATTAATGGTAGTTTCTCATGTTGATTTTCTGTATAATAATAAAGTTAATTGCATATCCTTTACAGGACTTTGTGAACCAACCCCAGCTTTTAACGCTGTTTGTGATTTTCTAGGCATTATTACGTTCAGTAGTTTGCCATTGCTTTCTGGGTGGTGCCATCGTCCTTTTGTTTAAAATCCACGCAAACAATTTGCAACCAAACTGTCCGCAGCGTGATTCGAACTCAGAACATCGGGATTAATAGACCGAATCACTAACCCCTAGGCCACAGACGGCACCGTATAATAATAAGTTGATGTAATTCATGGTTTGTGACACCATGATCAGGTTAAAAAATGTCCAGTACTTAGCTTAAGGATCTCATCTCTATTGCTCAGATGCTTTTAAAGTCTTCTATCAGTGTCACAAGATTTATGACTTGACTTATTCCTCTCCGCTTCTCGTGGAGCGTAGAGCCTCAACAGTTGTTTGCCACTTTTCCCGCTCTCTGGCTGTTTTCTATATGGTCTCCCAGGATAGTCGAGCACCTTTCAGTTCCTCTAGAAGGCTTCGTCTGTAGGTCTGCTTAGGATATTCTCTTTACTGTTTTCCTTGCGGGTTCCACTCAAGTGTTTGCCTAGTGTCTTCCATAGGATTTGAAAATCTATCGCAATTTTCTCCTCTTAATCTGGGTCATCATGGGTTCCTGTCCTGTTCTTATCCATATGTCTGTGTTTGCAACTCTGTCATACCATCTCAGTCTGCGAAACCGCAGAAGACATCCGTTGAGAAATGTCTGAATCCGCAAGATTTATAGGATTATTTGATTTTTTCCCCTATGAATTCAGGAATAGTGATGATGCCTACTATGACACCTCTGACTGATTTTTGCATGAAGGCTAGCTTTTCTTATACGGGTGAATTCATACCGGGCAATAAAAATAAAATACTGCCACTTTTGGTTAATTGATAGGGCAATCATCATTGCAATTCAATGAATAACCATGTGTGTTTTGATTTATTACTTACACAGGAGGATCTCAGCGGCAGTGAACAAACTCTGTAGCACCAACCAGGATCCCCATTTAAAAAAATGTTGATGACACATTTTGTTTTTTCAACCACTGCCCATCCAAGAAAAAAGTAAATACAGAAACTTCATAAAGAACCACTCAGACACTGACCAATTTTACAATCTGTCATTAAATTATTACGTTATTAAAAATGTTTGTAATGTGAACACACTGTAAGTATTTTAATATTTGCGTAATATTAAACAGGAACAGAAGTCTGGATTTTGCAGATAATCTAACTGTTCTTTCCCATAAGCATTCATAGATTCAAGATAAAATTAGCATATAAGTGAAAAGGTCAAAGCAAGTGGTTTAAAACATACACAAAGAAAAATCAAGGAAGGTTATGGAAATAAATGCAACAAATAGTAATCATATTATACTAGGATAAACAATTCGACAGAATGTGGATTTATTTATATATATATATATATATATATATATATCTTGGCAGCAACATAGATTAAAAATGGAGAAACAAATAAGGATACAAAACTGCAAAATAGGATTACAAAAGTAAAAATAGCTTTAGTGAGCTAGTAAATATATGGAAATCAAAAGAAATCAAGTTCAATAACTACACAGTTAAACATATTAACTCTAACATGTTAAGTCAGATCAATATGTGCAGCTTAGAAGCATAAACAGCAAAAAAAAAACAATAAGTACTGTCTATACTGCTTGTGTAATACCACTTTTAGGGTGGAGTAGGACAAGGGGACAATGTGTACTAAAAGCATAAACGCTGTTATAAATATGTGCTTGCACAAGATAGAAGGATTTAAATTTTATGATAATGTTACTAATGAGAAACTCGAGGATAGAACTGGGGATCTCTATGATGAAGTGGTTATGGCGTTTGTCTAGAACCGAGATATCTGGTGAAGTGGTTATGGCGTTTTCCTGTCGCTCTGAAGGTTGTAGGTTCCAATCCGGACCGAGTCACATGTGCAATTTTTTAATGAGATCCTTAGGATTGTTGCTGGAGCTATGAAGTTTGTGCAACACTCTCAGTGGATGGCATGCCATTTATGTTGATAGGGACGGATTCATATGAGGAAACTCGATGCAATGAAACCAATCCTTCACCTTTAGATCCTATTATTTTATGGATAGAACTAGATAAACGAGAAACAGAGGAGTACCAAAAACATTTATAAAAAGGAGCTGAAAATTGATATTGTGGTGATTGACAAGGCATGGAAAGACTTGGAAAAATGTAACAGAACTGAAAAAATGGTGATTGATTGCTGAGGACCTGTGCTTCAGAGTGAGGTCCAAGATTTATTATTTATCAATCAATCTAATAAAAACTACACATTGCAAGTATTTTCAACACTGATAATTTCTGACCAGAAGTAGAATTTCTCCTACAATGATATATGAAAATATCTTCTTTATATTTTTCATAGTTATGTTATAACTACAAAACTTATTTTATGAGTAAGATTTGAAATATGAAAAATGTTTCATTCATGTCCTAAACAGGCCCTATTGCAATCTGCTATAGTCTGGAAATTATTTTTGTTTCCAAGGCAACCGCCATAGATAAATGTATGGCATTCCATTGTTGTCTTGCTGAAGTAGTACCTCGTGAGTGAAGCCCGACAAGGTCCAACATCTGGCTTGTCTAAACATAGAGGAGAGAGTAGGTTTGTGCTTTCAGGTTTCGGTTCCAATGAATCTATTTAGAATAATTTTTATAAGGTTTAGTTCATGTGAATTAAATAGGAACAATAAAACTCTTCTTAATTACATGCAGTGTCTACATTATGTTAGGTTATGTTATGCGATCGACATCATGGCATATTGGGCATTCCCATTTGTGCTCTGTCCTCCGCTGCAGCAACCATCCTAGCGTTCATTTGTCCACCGTACCCATGAGAAGTTGATTAGCTCTTTCCAGGCGCAGTTATTTTCTCAATTTTTAAGCAGTTAATTCAAGGTAAAAAAACCAAAACAAAACAAAACAAAACAATCCCAACTACTTGTCAAGAAATAACCATATATATATTACTATATGCTAAATTGAAGATACCTGGACAACGCAATAGAATAACAAGGTTGAAAAGTAGTATAAGTAAAATAGTATAAGTAAAATAGTAGAAGTAAAACTAGAAAGACTTCTTATAAGGGAAGCAACTCTATGGCGCAGTGTGCGGCTAAAAGCGTGGAAAGAGTTAATATACGTTCGCTCTCTACCACGAAGATGACACTTACTGGCTTGTCCATACTTAACTCCTAATTCTCACACAGGCAGTCTACGGTTCCCACATTGCGTCTTCAGATCACCACACAGTATCTTTTTTCAATTCATATATGATTTCTTCAGCTCATACAGTACCTTCTTCAGCTGACACTGTATCTTCAGTTCGCATAGTGTTTTTTTGGGTTTAAATTTGTATCATATTCATGTTACACTGTGTTTTCTTTTATTCACACAGTATCATTATGAAATCAGTATATGCTTTATTCACACAGTATCATTATGAAATCAGTATATGCTTTATTCACACAGTATCATTATGAAATCAGTATATGCTTTGTTCACACAGTATCATTATGAAATCAGTATATGCTTTGTTCACACAGTATCATTATGAAATCAGTATATGCTTTGTTCACACAGTATCATTATGAAATCAGTATATGCTTTGGTTCATATCATTTCTTCTGTTCATATTAGGGTTTTTTTAATACATACAATTTCTTTTGTTCACAGTATTTTCTTTAATTCATACAATATCTTTCTTTTGTTCACACAGTATCATTATGAAATCAGTATATGCTTTATTCACACAGTATCATTATGAAATCAGTATATGCTTTGGTTCATATAATTTCTTCTGTTCATATTAGGTTTTTTTAATACATACAATTTCTTTTGTTCACAGTATTTTCTTTAATTCATACAATATCTTTCTTTTGTTCACAGTATTTTTAAAAAATTCAAACAATATCTTCTGTTCACAGTATTTTCTTTAATTTATACATCTTTCTTTTGTTCACAGTATTTTCTTTAATTCAAACAATATCTTCTGTTCATATTGTTTTTGTTCTTTGAAACAATATTTTATGTTCACATTGTTTTCAGTTGTTACAAAGAATTTCGTTAAGTGTCTTCTTTCAACCATTTAAAATTGCCTAACATACCAACTCTAATGTCTGGCAAAGTTATGAAAATGATAATAATAAATGTAACTGTATATAT
Organism: Arion vulgaris; assembly: GCA_020796225.1. Classification (NCBI taxonomy): domain Eukaryota; kingdom Metazoa; phylum Mollusca; class Gastropoda; order Stylommatophora; family Arionidae; genus Arion; species Arion vulgaris. Next base: position 18,064,518 of record CM036766.1, read on the forward strand.
ATGTATGAGCTCTTGTTTATATCTAAATTAAGTTTAATCATGATAGGGACCATTAATCAAACATGTCCAAAATGCACACAGATAAACAGATTTCTTATCTTTTGTACCTTATCTAGAAGTATTAACCCGAATGTTGAATACAATATAACTCTCTGAATGGGATAAGCCATACTTATGTATTCTTCTTCTTTAAATGCTCCAACATCCTGCAGCATGTCCATCATATATACAACATCCTGCAGTCATGCCCATCATATATACACCAACGAAACGAAACATGGCCTCATGAACAAAGTTTACAGAGCAAATGTGAAAGAAGATGTGGAAAATGACTAAGATATAGAAAGCAAGTTGAATGCATTTGAAAATAGATGTCTGCGAAAACAAATGAATATAAAATGGAACGAATTCAGGAGAAGTGATGAAATGAGAGAAATCTCTGGTCAACCACTAGTGACAACTGTTATAAGAAAGAGATGGAGATATGTTGGGCACACCTTGAGGAGAAATGATCAACGAATATCAAAGCAGGCATTGAGTGGGATGCAAAGGGTTCAAGAAGAGAGGTCGACCTAAGGAGACCCTGAAACGAACTTTGCTGAGAGAGGCAGGAAATATTGGTCTCAGTTCCATGGAGGAGATTGAGCGAGTTGCCCAGGATAGAGCGGTATGGAGAAATTACTTGCAGGCCCTATGTAACGTATAACGGTACGAGAGGAATTATTATTATATTATATAGCTTTACTACTCACCTAAACAAACTCTCGTCACATGAGGGTCCCACCCTGCCCCATCAGTTATGGGTACGCAGGCCATGACTTCTGGGCCTTCTAATCTGTAGCCATACTGGCACTGTACATAGACCACTGACCCCACTTGGTTACCCTCACCTACGATTGCACCATGATCTGGTGGCACTGGATCTGGGCATCGTATTCCTAAATATGCAATAAGAATTGAAAATAGTTACTTAATATGGCATTATCTTTCTCTCTCTCTCTCTCTTTATCTCTATTTATGTCATATTTACCACCCGCCTGTGTGTTGCCGGGGCTCATACAGGAGCAAAGAATAGTAGCACTGCAACCTACAAGGCATGTCGTAAGAGGCGACTGATGTAGGGCCTAGGGAAGCTGCCCTAGTAAATAAAAAGCGTTGCATAAATCGAACGTGCTGGCCTACTTGTAGGCGCATAGCTCGCACAACGTACAATCGGTCTTGGGCTCAGATCACATACAAATCATATATAGTGGCTAACAAGTGGTTGATATGGAGTGTTGGAAGAAGAAGAATGGGGTTTTGTAATGTAAAGTCAGAGGTTAGACCACGTTGTGACACAGGGAAATTATTACAAAGATAGACAAGAGGAGAGAGAGAGAGAGAGAGAGAAGTTATCTGTCTGGCAGCATGGCATGAAAGAGCCTCAACAATTGAGTTGATCACCAAAGCTGGGGACAGAGAGTTCTAGAGATCCATGACCTACAACGTCAGCGGGCAAGATACCCGGTGATGTTGAATGAAAACATCTGTATATTTCATGCGTCTATCCATTCAAAATTGCTAGTCTTCAAAAGACCCTGAGGACGCCCGTAATCAACCTACCTTGTCTAAAATACTGAATCGTCCAAATCTGTGGATTTCTATATGGTTCTCATGTTTACTTATTTACACTAAAGTGGTGTTCCACATAATTTTTTCATTTCTAATTGGTTATTGGTTACTAAACTGACGTCATTGCACTCCGGGCAAACCCATAGGTGCTCAGTCTCCCCAACAGATATCGAAGAGTATGCATACTGATGGTTCCTGTGGCTCGCTGATTAAACACACCTCTCACTCTGCCTCTCAGGCATCCAGTTCGACTTGAACAAAGGGTAATTCCAAACTGCTTAAATCGCTTGATCGATTCAACATCGATTTTAGTGTCCTCATCCAACAGAGAGTCTCGAAGAGACCGAAGAATATCCCCTTATCCATCTTCAACTCCCCAACAATCGATGCTGTTGATGCAAGCCTATCCGCTCTCTCATTACCGTAAACACCCGCATGCCCAGGGCAGTATATCCACGTAAGCCGCTGGAGGTTAGAAACTTCTATAGACGACATCCACTCATACCGAAACCTGCCCTTCTGGATCTTGTGAAGCATCGACTGAGAGTCAGATACAACAACTGCCCCAGTAAATGAAGTCCCAGAAAGCCAATGGAGGGCAGCAGTAACGGCCTCAACCTCCATCCTCATACTAGAAGTAGTTGTCCTGTATGCCCCACTTCGCTCTGCAACAACCCTACCATGCGCATTAGCCAAGAAACCCCAGCCGGATTTCTCACCACGTTGAACCGACCCATCGGTATATACAACAACATCATCATCCCTTGCATTATCTTCTATCAGCTGCTTAACTGCGAGATCAGCCTTCATGTTGCAAACCTCTAAACCTCTATAAACCTCTATAAACTCTAAAAATAAACTATGACAGATCTGGTTAGTTCAAGATTGTGTCACCTTGTTTACTGTACTTTGAAGAAAAAAAACTTTGTGAACTAGGTGTAATTAGTTCTTCACCTTCACCTCTAGGAAGGTATAGGTCCACAACCAAGGCCTTCCAAGTCCTACTATCCAATACCATCTTTTTTCAGATCTCTCCACTCTCTCCCTATTTTCTTCGACTCCAACTCCCGTCTCCAGGTGTTACTGGGTCTTCCCTTACCTCTATCACCATGGGGGTTTCATCGGATGGCCTGTCTCGTGGTGCTGCCAGGTGGTCTCCGCAGTATGTGTCATATCTACCGCCACCTTCTGCCCCTTATCTATTGTTCTACCTGTCGTTGTCCCTCTTGATCCCACAATTGCCTGTTTGGGTCAGTTGCCTGACGGCAAAAGGAGCATGCGTGACAGTGAAAATCTGAGGCGTTCCAGTTGTTTCTGCATACAGCAAATCTAACCATGCAGAAAGAAGGATTTTAATGGATGTAAGTCATGGGGTATAAGACTAGTTAATTGCTGCTAGGATTTATTATATTATTTTCGCACCCCGAGAAATGTAGCACTTAATTTTCAAATCTGTAGTTCAATCGGTAGTGAGCCCGATCACAAACCCAAGCATACCTGGCTCAAACCCCATGGAGGGCAAGTTTGGAAGCAAATTCATTTCCGTGAGATTTTTGCAAAAGGTAAAAATATACCTCACCGTTCAGAAAGCAATGGCAAACTACTGAACGTATAAGTGGTGCCTAGAAAATCAACGACTCGTTTACTGTGGTTGATGGTTACGTCCTGTAAAGGACATGCCACAATTGTTTTTTTCAATTATCACTCAGGTTCTTGTACTATGTTACAAAAACAAGAACTTCAAATCATTGTCAGTTGTAACATTGGAGCTCACTACAAATAGTTTGGAATAACTGTTTCACACTTGGAGCTCACTGCAACATAGTTTGGAATCACTGTGTTTACAACTTGGAGCTCCTGCAACGTAGTTTTGGAATCACTGTGTTACAACTTGGAGCTCGCTGCAACTAGTTTGGAATCACTGTGTTACATACTTGGAGCTCACTGCATGTTTGGAATCCGTATCTAGGCTCCTGCAACATGTTGGAATCACCGTGTTACACACTTAGAGCTCGCTGCAACGTAGTTTTGGAATCACTGTGTTACACACTTGGAGCTCCTTGCAATATAGGTTTGAAACCGCTGTGTTACATAGGTTTTTTTTTATTACATAGTACGCCATTATTTTATTTTTCTGTAGTAAATTGTAATTATTAGAAGAACAATCATCATTGGACTTAGATTAATTACCAAGTGTGCTCCAACCTCTTTCTTACACAGACCGATCTTAGTGACAGTATACGACCTCCGTAGCACTGATAATTATCTCTGATGTAAGATTTGAGCATAGGTGTCCACGTAAGTTTTTCTAAGGGGTGGCAAATGGAATAAAACATTCTTAGTTGGTAATTCATTTATGTGGAAATGAGAAGACCAGATTCGTATAAAACTTTTTTAAAAATTGTTCGGAGGTGGCACAAGCTCTACCCCCTCCCCTCCTGAAATGAAAATCGTGGCATATCCTATTTACAGGACGTAGCTATCAACACTGAACGTATAAGTGGTGCCAAGAAAATGGCTACGTCCTGTAAAGGATATGCAACGATTTTCAGCTATCAACAACAGTAAACGAGTCGTCGATTTTCTAGGCACCACTTACACGTTCAGTAGTTTGCCATTGCTTTCTGAACGGTGAGGTCTATTTTTACAGTTCCTATAAATCCAAGGAACTAATTTGCTTCTAAATTTGACCGGCGCGGAGTTTGAACCATGTACGCTTGGGCTGTGATCGAGCTCACAACCGCTACAGACTCTCACCCCCCATCACCCCACTAAACGCATGGACGTCTGTGGCTTTGATGGTGATGATTAACATTTGGCGGAATATAAATTGTTTGTATTAGTATGTCTACCAATCATTTTTTTTCCGAGCAGAAAGTTTCCAGCCTTATTTTATCGATTATTTAAATGTCAATTGTTTTCTTACGGTTTTTGTATATTGGAAAATAACCCGAATAATCCACACAGGACGCGAACCAAGCACATTTGAATTGCGAGGCGTGTAACTTAACACAATAGCAGGTTCTAATCGACACGTTGAAATTAATATGTTGAGTGTGTGACGTGGATTTAAAACAATTAGGAAGAGAAATATGCGAAACGGGATGCAAACGGAATAGTAATAGTAAATAGATGAAAAGTAGGGCACGAGGCCTGTCATCGAGAACAGTTTCGTCGTCGCTACAAGTTCCCACGCTCCCGGTAAAATATTTTAATAACTATTTTGTCAACATTTTTCTAGCCACGAGTTCTCCTTTAAACGAGTTCTCGTCAAAGAGTCGTTAGTCCCGAATTCAGCTCGTGTGTTGACATGTGAAAGCCGCAGCCAGTCTCAGTCATGTGCTAGTTAACAGGTCTTCTTCGGACATCGTTTCGATCGCTAACTATTTGTCCCGAGTTGATCACGTGTCACTATGAGATATCGCCCACACCTATTCTGCTTATCCTGGGTTTAGTTGGCGCCAGTCTTGCCCTTGTACAGTATCATTCCCTATTAAACAGTTCAGTATTCTGTTGTCATAAGATAATATCAGTGGCACCTACGGCCTCACAAAACCAGATATAGAATTTGTTAAACATAGCAGAGTTTTTGGGGAGGTGTAGAGACAGCTCGTGCTTAGCACGAAGTTGGACCAGATATTATACTGGTCAAATCATGCTCGCTTCATGAGCATTCGGGATATAGAATCGTTTGTTTGATTGTTGTTATTCGTCCATCTCGGGTGGTGATGACAACGCATTTCTTCCATGGTTGGTATTTCTTCCAACGCTCCATATCGACCACTCTGTGATTTGTATGTGATCGCATAAGAGCGATTGTACCTGTGCAGTTATACGCCTACAAGTAGGCCAACACATCCGGTTTCTGCGACGCTTTTTTATTTACTAGGGTAGCTTCTTTTTCCCTTTTCCTAGATCCAGAAACACTTGAGCTTTCAGCTCTTCGGCTCAGTGCCATGGACATCGTAACCTTCGGTTCGGTGCCACGAACACCGTAAATCTGGGAATCTGTGGCTGTTCTGCCATCCGCGAATTGAACCCGCACACACAGAGGGATAGTCACCGTAGTCCAACGTGCTACGAACACGCTGGCAGACGCAAGGTAGCTCTTAGGTTCCTACTAGTCGTTCTTACGACATGCCTGTAGGTCGCAGTGTTACTATTCTTTGTTCCTTGCGAGCTCCGGCATTGTTGATACAAAGTGCTCTTGTGTGCGCGTAGGCAACTGACTAGGCCAATTTAGGTTCGGAATGTTCTTGAACATCGTGATTATATTGTTCCTGAAAATGTCTATAGTTATCGTTTTCGTCACAACACAGAAAAGTCTGAATATGTCATAGCGCCAAGGATCAGCTTCAGTGTGACACTTCCCTGCATTTACGTAAACAAGCTTAAATTGGAAGCAGTTCAATCGCCCGAGTGGATGCCGGGGCCCAAGTTTGGGGTGTAAAGAATAGAACCACTGTTACCTGCCACGCATGTCGTAAGAGGCGACTAATGAGGTTAGGCACAAATCAAATGCGCATGTCCTAAACGTGTAGAAGTCTATGCGTTTAGGGGCAAACCAATGTGCAACTTATACACGTTCTTGACAAAGATCAAACATATCACAGAGAGTGATTAAAATTGGTCATAAAGAACGAACGCAAAGAAGAAGAAGTAGAAAAGCAGTTCAATATATATATTTTATTTTTACAAATTATCCTAGAATTATAACAGAATTGCAGAAACGTGTACACATCGGCCTCCATACTTTTTTTAAAAACCGATCCAGAAGCACTTGAGCTTTCAGCTTTTCGGCTCGGTGCCATGGACATCGTAACCCTTCGGTTCGGTGCCACAAACACCATGAATTGAACCCGCACTCCCGGGGAGCTTGTCACCCGTAGTCCAACGTCCTACGAACACGCTGGGCAGACGGGCGCCTCCATACTTTAAAGCAGGAGGTGTGAGTGGCAGTCTCTGGAAAATAGTTTTTTGATAACTCAGTTTTATACGAATCTAGTCATCTTCGTTTCCACGTAGTAAATTACCAACTAAAATTTATTTAAATTCGTGTTGTACCCTCCTGGATAAATGTATGTGGACGCCCATGTGTGTATGTGCAGGTATATAGACCTACATGTGTTATTCTTAGTAGCGAGTGTAGGTGTTAGGTGCTCTCTTCTCGTTTCAAAGATACTTGGTTCACTCCCTCGTGGAGCAATCAGTATACTTTTTCAGAGATCGCTAATCTCAGTTTTGGGTGAGGTCGAGTTCCTAGTCAAACTGGAGACGGGAGACAAAACGTAGGTCCCTTGTTCAATTTGAGCATGTAAAAGAGCCCTTGGCAGTTCATTAGAAAGAATAAAAAAAAAAATTCGTACAAAATATCTTTATATATTCTAAATTGCATCAGGTACCCTCACCGGTGCTACTGAGCTCGTGCACTGCCGCTGAAATCTTCCTGTGTAAGAAAGAGATTGGAGCACACATGGTTACTCACCGTAGTGTAATGATGATGATCCTATCAATCAATCAATCACCATTCTTTTCAGACTTCCACGGACACGCCAATGACTGACATATCAGTAAACCAGAGTATGTGGTCACTTTCTGGTGAGATGAAACGGTTTATATTCTTGTGGTGGTTCACATTCGTAGGCATACCTAGAGACAGTGGCGGCTCGTCATTAAGGGCCAGTGGGGCGGGGCCCCACCAGAAATAATGTATAACGTGTATTTATTATTTTATAAATTAAAATATATCAACCAAAAACCATGATTTATCCGGAAAAAATGTCTGGCCCCCACCAATAAAAATGATCACGAGCCGCCACTGCCTAGAGACATTTACTGCACAAAAATGACTGATACTACATGCTGTGTATATCTTGTAACTGCGGGGTGAGATCCTGTCACCGGTAACTAACAACCTCCCCTCTCTACGCCCACGATTTTATTACGTCACAAATTTCTCTGAAAAGTTCGTAACTTTCTTATCACTAGCGCCATGTTTTTCATCCGTGCTCTTGCCTCTATCATGATAAGCCTGTTTCGTGTCCCAGCACCACATGTAGTGTACACATCACAAACTAGTCTCTCGTTGTGTTTGTTAGCGCAGTCATTACATAAGACTTAATTAAAATTATTCCGTGACACAGCACAACAAAATGGGTGCTGAAAAGCACAGTGCCGTTCTAATCCTACAAGAAACATCCTTTCATCAAAATGTGTCTAGCAGAGGCGTAGTACCTATGGAGGCGACTTTACATAATAAACTGTATGTCATCATCATCAGCTACCGTCTACGCATTGGCTGCAATAGACCTCCAACACTCACTGTCTCTTGCCTTGATGATGCACTCTGACAGGAAGTAATTTGTCCATATCTTGAGAGTATTGCACAAAGCACGAACTCCGTAGTTCCGACAACAATACTAGGGATCTCATGAAAAATTACACATATGACTCGGTTTGGCATCCCCCGGAACGAGAGGCAAACGTCTTAACCGCTTCTTCATAGAGATATAAATACAAATTAGCAAAAACAATGCGCAGAAACATCAATCAAGGTCATGCTCTTGTTTTCCCGCCCTAATTTTCATTTGAGTACCGTGTCTCCACGAACTCAGTTCTCGGTCAGAACACAACCAACTCTAGATAAGTTTACAGTTGACTCTGGTCAGAACGAGAATGAAGTGTACATCTGTAACTATTTTAGGAATGCCGTAGTTTAATTATCTTTTTTTAAAAATCGAAAAAAAAGCTATGAACACTGATCACGTACTTATGACCTGGTTAGTCGTGGCAGAGTAGGTGGAAGCCGGGCTCTACCAATTAGTTAGGAACGTAGCCCATGGAGTAATTTGTCTAGTAGGTGAGAGAAATCCAAAATGAAGCGGAACTAACGTATTCTTGGTATTGTTCTTCAATTAAAAAAGGTTCAAATGCCAGCGATGCTATTGTTTCATTCATGGTACAGACGTGCAGATAACACCCGCAACGCATTTACAAGTGACAAGCACGGATCCACGTTGGCAGTCCGCTTGGGTGACACCAATGTTATCAGATTTTCAAAGACGTCTCTATACATTTCGAAACAACAATGGTGTCAGACAGTCACAGATACCAGCATTTGAGAGAAGGAAGACCAGTGTTTTTCTTCTTCTCTTCACTTTTTACTTCTTTATAGAAGTGTTGGGGAGGGGGTGTTGTGATCTTGTGTGTGCATGTTTTAAGGCACTTATAAGCTGATATTCATTTTCGTAAAGCTGTACTTGATGCCGTGTTTCCATCTTTTGCGTGGTCTTCCTCTTGCTTTTTACTCATACTTTTCTGTGGCTCTCTGTGGTATGCGATACCAGGGCATTCTTGTCAGGTGTTTAAACCATTTAATCTGCTGTTCTTTTATGAATTGCATGACTGGTTTCACATCCAGTCTTCTGATTTCTTCATTTCTAATTTTGCCTCTTATTGTCACATCTGGAGCTCTTCTAAAACACCTCATCTTTGTCGTTATGATTTTCCGCTCATTAGCTGCTATTATTGGCCATGTTTGACACTGGTAACATAGTGTTGACCCGAAAATCGTTCTTATGAGATTTGCTTTAGTTTTTAGCGGTAAATGTTTATGTAACAACAGTGGTGTTAACTGTCCCAGTACCTGGCTAGCTTTTGGTACTGGGACAGTTAACACCGCTGTTGTCACATAAAGAGATACCGCTAAAAACTAAAGCAAATCTTCTTCTTCACGTTCATTCTTTACGACCAAATTTAATCACTCTTTGTGATATGTTTGATCTTTGCCAAGAACGTGCATACGTTGCACATTGGTTTGGTAGGCCCCTAAACGCATAGATTTCTACACGTTTAAGACACGTGCATCCGATTTCAACCAAACCTCCTTAGTCACCTCTTACGACATGCAGGGCAGGTAACAGTGGTTCTATTCTTTACATCCCAAATTTGGGACCAGGTAACCATTCGGGCGAAACAAATCTCATAAGAACGATTCTCTGGCCAACACTATGTTACCAGTGCCACGGTACTGCCAATGATTTTTTCTGTCGGGGCATAACAGAAAAATCATAACCTGAACAGTTTCGCAGCGACAGCACTAGTCATGCGGCCATTAAATTACTCAGACTCTCGCCCCCATCTCCTATCCTTCACCGTCTTAAAAACTGTAATACAGGCAGTACCGATAGTGGTTTTTTAAATATCCTGGGTAACTCAGAGAATCTCTTTTATGGAATTTAGTTCGTTATTTCTAGCTTCTCTCTGTAAAGTTCGTTTCATGGTTTCTCTAGGAAGTCATTTCTGTCTTGAACCCTTCAACGACTGCTATGGCATTCTTTTATAATTTCGTATTAGAGTCTGCACAACATATCTCCATCTTCTCTTTCTTATAGCAGTTGTTATAGTAGTTGACCAGACGTTTCTCTGATTCCTCATAAATTAGTCACATTTTATGTTATTTTGTTCGAGAAAATGATTAGAATGAGCTAACAACGAACATTTGATTGAATACAAACAAGACACACACACACACCACTCACCGTCGTATTTCTTGAAATCAATGTTGTAAAACATTTCCTCAGCATCTTGTCTCATAATTACATCCCCGCTAGACTGAGGAGAGTTTTCACTGTTCTGGGCTGATGTAGACTCTTGGTAACTCTTTCCGAATAGTTGAACTAACACGAAAATACACACACAAACGTAATGAAAATCAGTGCAACCCATTTACCACTGATGTTTATGGTTTTAAAAAAACAGCAACAACCTTACTATCCAACTAGGTACAAACGACAGAGCGTGCAATAAGTAACACACGCTATGTGTGAAGGTTAAAAGAGAATTGCTTGTCTAATGTAGAACCCTGAGCTGTCAACGCGTGGAGATATCTGTCTGTCCTCGTTGGGGTTCTGAAAATGTACCTGGCACTAGGTACGGATTTGGTCACAGTTTTAGTACGACTTTCTACGCGCGATGCTCGTCATCTCGGTCTCGCGTAAACGGTCGTTGAGCCAAAGTCTGGTAATAGTATTTTTGGGGGGTCGTCAACTGCTACGGTGTTAACTTATTTTACAACGACGGCATCCTCCATCACGACAGTAAAAATTGTTGATTGTCTACGTAAAGTAATTGTTTTTATTTGTATGACTGACTACAGGCTCACACCGTATTTGGTTTCGTCGTTCGGAGAAGAGGAAGGAGGATATGTCTGTGACCAAGTGGTTAATTTAAGTATATGACTTGAACGCCCCTTCCCCATCCTTCAGCAAATAGTTACTTAGTACATAAACAGCTATACTGGTTACATTCAGGGCGCCCCCCAATAGTAACATCAACGATAATGGTTACATTCAGGTGCCCCCTAATAGTACACATCAGCTATACTGGTTACATTCAGGACGCTCTAATAATAATCATCAGCTATACTGGTTAATTCATGGGCGCCCCGCAATAGCATACATTAGCTACACTGGTTACATTCATGGCACCCTCAATAGTACACATCAGCTATACTGGTTACATTAATGGCGCCCCTCCCCCCCAATAGTACATATCAGCTATACTGGTTACAATCAGAACACCCCCAATAGTATACATCAGCTATACTGTTATCATTCATGGTGCCCCCAATAGTATACATCAGTTATACACATGTGTTACAATGAGAACGCCCCCAATAGTATACATCAGTTATACTGGTTACAATCAGAAAGCACTCCCACCAAATACACGTAGTTACTTTTCACACTTAGTTCTACTGGTTACAACTTTCTTCTGTTCACTCTTAGACTTGACAATGTAAAAATGTTTACAGAAAGTAGTAGTCTTTCTCAGGTTGTTGAGATTTCTAACAACTTATTATGTAAAGAAACTGATGGCGGTCACATCGGCTTACTGTGACCCTCACAGAGAATCACTACTGCCTTGTAGTTTGATTGGGCGGACAATCAAAGGCTAGCGGAGCAAACCGTACACAAACTGGACGGCAGGCAAACCAAGTAGTCCAAAAAAAGACTGGTAACCTGGACAGATGATGCTCAACAACCCGGGAGGGAAGGTTGTCTAAGGGTAGCTACCCTAAAAGAAAATAGCAACCTGGTGCTTTGTAGGTTGGCTGGGGACAGCCTAAGGCTGACGAAGAGCGAACCCAGTAAACGCTGGCTAAAACCGGACACATCGCCGAAGGATAAGCACCAGAGCTCCAAATGATGCTGAAGATGTGACGAACCACACCAAATGCTAAGGCTGCATGAATCAGATTTCCTCATGAATGAGATTTATGGAGAAATCTGGTGCAGCAGACTAAGCGGTGATCGCGCGCGAGAGAGAGTTTACTGTGCTTAGTCATACTTCGTAAATCTATGTCAAATGTGTTCAGAAGTTTTTTTGTCTATGCTACAATCATACTCGTCAGACATTCCTATCTTTTGCTTGTTGAAAGATGGTATATCAGTCTGTTGTGGTCTGTCTGGAGTGAATATTACTACTTGCTCTCTTCTGTTGAGTTGCAAATAATACTAATAACCGTCCATAGCAAGCCATGATGACAACAGTATTAGATACGTGTTATTGCACCTCTCTGTGTGTGGATGACTGTGGAATCCAGTCCTGGAACACAACACAAAAACAAAGGTTAGACCGTGCCCCCCGGCAACATGACTAGCTCAGATGGGAAAACCAAAATTCCTGTTTAATGGGGGCTTGCTTTTATGTGTTTGATAAAATACCGTAAGGTTTTCTGCAATTTTACATAATTCTTTGAGACCATAGCTATTTATTGATGAAAAATGTTAATAATACTCATATTGCTTAGTGTTAAACTTAATTGGTAACATAATATAGCCTTGATTTAGCATGTTGTGTTCTTTTAAAATGAATTTGACTATCTAACAATACTGGATTGCGAGATCACGCGACGGTTGTGATCTGATTTCCTATAATTTTTACCTGAGCCCGTCGGCCTTATATTATCGGAGGTCACGGTTAGACATACATGATCAAGGTTGGACATGTGGGTGTTGTGTGTTCTGTATTTTCACACACAACGGGAGAAATCGTGGGATAACACAGGACCACAGCTCAGGAAGTCCTGAAAACTTCTCAGATTGTTTCACATAAATTTACAATCGACACCAGTGCTACAGTTGGTGTAAAATTAATTGAAATGTCAAAAGCCTATATGATGGTTCCCAGTGCAGTGTGCAGTGTGCAGTCCGCACTGATGATGGTCAACGCTACTGGTTTATGGTTCAAACCGGAGTAAAGGCCCGCCTGCCCAGCGTGTTTGTAGCGTGTTGACGACGGGTGACAAGCTCCCTGTGAGTACGCGTTCAATTCCGCGGGCTGGCAGAAAAGCCACAGGTTCTCCAGATTTACGGTGTTCGTGGCACCGAACCGAAGGATTACGATGTCCATGGCACCGAGTCGAAGAGCTGAAAACTTCTGGATCGAAAAAAACCGGAGTAAAGCAAGGCTGTATTCTATCTCCGCTGTTGTTTAGAGTGGCAAATTTACAGTGGCCATAGCATGTATGATGAGGAAATGTTGCAGGGGCGAAACTGGCATTTATTGGGTAGAAAATAGTCAACCAGAAGATTTGGATTTTGCAGATGATATTGTCTTGTTAAGTAGAAACAACCAAGATATGCAAAGGAAAACAGATAACTTGTCATCTATAGCATCAACAGTTGGACTGCAGCTAAGCTACGAAAAAACAAATATAATAAAAACACATATGACAAATAATGCAGATATCACCCTGGAATCCAAAATGATAAAAATAACAGAGCAGTTCACATATTTAGGTAGCAATTTTGATTGCACTGGAAATGTTAAAAAAGAAATTATACTACGAATTGTCAAAACAACATCAGCTTTTAAATACCTGAATAAAATTTTGAATTGCAAATTATATATTATTATCTTATCTTAATCTTATCTTAACATTGCGTGTAAGGTCGTGGAAAGTTAGTTTACTACTTGTGCCAGGTGTGTTGCGTTGATTTAAAGGTCCAAAGCTTATGAGGACTCTGAGATGTTATCATCCATCTTGTTCTTGCTTCTCGTATTCTTCGCCTGAGGTCGATATTATAGGCACATGATGGTAGTAAATGTGGTTCCATTCTCATTAGATGGCGAACCACTTGAATCTTTGCTTCTCGATGTACTGTATGCATGGTATAGTACCAACGATGCTTCTGATATTCTCGTTTCTCACTCTATCTCGCCTTGTAACGTTGACAGCTTTTACATTATATATTATTAAAACCAAATTACAAATTTTTAATTCAAATGTTGTATCAATCCTAACATATGTCAGGGAGTTGGAAAATTACTAAATATATAGAAAGTAAGAAATCGAATTTTCATCTGAATTTGAAAATAGATGTCTGCGAAAAATAATAAACATAAAATGAGAACAATTTAGAAGTGATGAAATCAGAGAAATGTCTGGTCAACCACTAGATAACGTATATATTTACGTATATCTTAGACAAAGAAGATAACAAATAGATCTATCCAGAAAGAACTCAAAATCAAAGCAAACTGGCTGATGTTACAAATAAGAAAGAGAAAACAAAATTTTTTTTGGACATATAAAAGACATGAAGGCTGGAGAAGACCATCATGGAAGGAGGCATACAGGGAAAGAGAAGAAGAGGAAGACCACGTAGAAGATGGATTCAGGATGTAACTGATGGTTTGAACAGGACGGCTGCAGAGGCAAGACATCTGGCCTATGAGAGAGAAATTACGGAGAACTGTTGGGGTGGCAAAGTTCTGCTCAGGACAAGCTTTTTGATGATGAGTCTCCGTTATAGTTAATAACAGACCCAAGATACTCGAAATATGTGACGTTCTCGATGTCTTCACTTCTTCTTCTTTTGTCGTCACACTGCTACCGGGTTGTTGCCCACATGATTTTGGTTTTGCTTTGTATTCAGAAAAAGTTTATGATCTTAGTTGACACACAGGACCAGCTGTTTCAACCCTAATTATAAATAGTAACTCGTTTGTGAAAAATTGAGAAAATTAACTCTTCCGAATGTGAGATTTGAGTTAGTCCATTATCTAGTCAATAAGGACTTCCGGATTGCGTGTCGCTTATTGTAAACAGGCAACATGTGAGTCAACTGCGTTAGATAAAATATGTTTTAATAAAGCTTGTTATCCGTATTTGTAATCATGTTAATGTACATACTGTTCACTAGACGTTAGTTCTCCTTTGATTGTATATGTATTTCATACATTGTTATCATTATATTATCCATAATTCTATGCTGAATAAATATAATTATTAAATAATTATTATTTATTATAATAATTGGGAAGTTTATTAGGGTTTAGTCGACAGAACATCGTCACAGACTGCGACTGAGACGCAATCACTCTGGCGACTAAAGACACAAGTTCTGTATTGGTTGACTATGATTTGTCTTCCTGCGTATCATAACCGTAACGCTACATATAAATTCTTGCAGTCTGGTTCCTTCAGTCTAGGGTTGACCATAATCAATGATATTGATAATCAGTCACACTGTGTTAGTGTTACTGTAACTGTTGTTAACTGTGGCCATAATCAATGATACCACGTTTACTGTTAACTGTGACCATAATCAATGATAATCACTGTGTTACTGTTAACTGTGACCATAATCAATGATAATCACTGTGTTACTGTTAACTGTGTAGATTCACACCTCCACCCCCCTTCCCATTTTAATAATTTACAATCCCTTCCCATTTTGAATAATTTATCACGCTTCATTAATTTCATTAATGTCTTCAATCCGGCTATTCGGTTTACATCTCTACCTCTTGTGTCAACTTTCTTGACATCACTATCAGCCTATCCACCATCACTACATCAGTATACTACAAGCCTACTGATGCACATAGTTTTCTTCTTTATACCTCTTCCCATTCCCAGGCTTGTCGTGACTCTTTACCATTCTCTCAACTCTTGCGCCATTGCCTCTGTAGCGGGACGACGATTTTCTCGATAGAGCTCACGAGATGCTGGATTTCTTTCGTAAGCGCTTATACCTGGATAAGGTGCTTGCTTCTGCTATGCGGCGCGTTCAGCAAATTTCTCGCCAGGAGGCTCTCTCTAACCAGCATAGAACTTCCAATTCTGACAGGGTGAAACTTGTCTTAACTTTCCACCCTCATAGTTCCCTTGTGAAGAAAGTCTTATTCCGTCATCTCTCCATTCTTCAGTCTGATCCTGAGACACGTTCAATCTTCCAACACTATCCTTTGGTGGCGTACAGACGGACAGAAGCCTTAAGGATATGTTGGTTCACAGTCGCCTCAAGCCTAATATCCAGTCATTTTGGCACCATCCAGTGTGGCCGTCGGCGCTGCAACACTTGTGCTTATGTAATACAGACCCGCACGGTGTCTTTTCCAAAAGCCACGTTCGTTGTTGAAGACAGTTTCACGTGCGAGTCCCGTAATATTATCTATGCCATTATCTGCAAGCAGTGCAACAAGGCCTATATTGGGAAACCGGCAGGAGACTCAGTGACCGATTCGCCCAACACTTACGCGATATACGCCAATGCTCTGTGACCCCTGTAGCTACCCATTTCAATGATACTGGCCATTCAGGAGCTTGCGATGTCCAGGTCACAGCCATCCGATCATGTTCCTCTGATGATCGTAGTCGATTTGCTCTGGAGAATCGGTTGATTTCTTTGTATGGTACCTTGCGACCACGCGGCTCAACGTATTACATTCTTATGCTTCTTAGTACTTTCTCTTCCCATGCTTTGTAATCTATATGGGTATATGTTGCATGTATTCAAGTTATATATTTACTAGATGTTTCATTGTTTCTTTTCCGTTCTATTTCTAGTTTTTATGTGTGTTTTTGTGTTACATTTATTTCGTTATTCGTTTTTATTCCAGATTTTCCTTAGATACGTTTGTATTTGGTCGTCCATTTGTGTTTCATTTTAATTTGTCACTCCTGTTTGTTCGTTTGCTTGATAAAGGCCTTGTTGGTCGAAACGTTGCTGTTTATCGTCACTGTTTCTGTATTTTGTAAAACTATAGTACTTTGTTTGTACGTGTTTCACTATTGAATAATTTATAATACAGTACCACTGCAGTGGATGAGGTTGACAATTGCTTATCTACTTTGTAAAGTCAGTAGCAATATCCACAAGCCTGTTTGTTGGTAACTGTGTCTTGGCGCTAAAATAGGTTAATGACTGATTACTAATCATAATGTAAGCAACATTCATGTACACATACTCTGATGTAGTAGAGCTGGATTACATATTAATAGATGTGGTAAGAAAGAAATTTAAATAGACAACACTACATCCAACAATAAAGAATATTATAGGTCAGGAAAAACAAAAACCCATCGATTAAAATATTTCTAGATATAAAGGCTATCATCTGCAACAAACTGTTGCCTATGTCAGTCTGAAAATTTTCAGTGCTAAAAAATGATGGAAAGAGTCATCCATATATGCATGTGAGTAAGGGATTAGAATTGAGACAGCAGAGATATGGTTTTACAAAAGTTGAAAATCCCATGAACTGTAAAAAATGATTAGTGTTGAAAGAGGTCAATGCATAAAGAAAACTCATTCACTTAGAAAGCGACCATCATCATTTTTTTCAACATATCATGATTAAAGGAAGGTTAGAACAGATGGGGAACCACTGGCAAAATCAATGGGGAAATTAAACAGTAAATTCTGGACTAACTCCATGTCATAGACAAATTTTAACATCAAGATACATGGTCGCCTACACCAGCCGGCATGACACATGGTGCTAAGACTAGAACTTGAAATTCACTAAGTTGCATATCAAAGTCATGTAGGAGAAAAGAATGAACAAACAACAGTTGAATAAGTTATATCACAAGCGACACAAAATAAACGAGTTTGACATCGCTCTTTCTTATTCCTTTCTGTTCCTTTTGGAACATATGGCTGCAACTTATTACCAACATTTATATTAAGTTTTCAGTTCAGCTTTCTATTGGTACTGAAATTGTTCTGACACTGTCCTAATCGCAATTTTTGCAGTTTCGCTGGCACAATAATTTATATAGATTTGGGTTCTTAGCCTCAACCCAACTCCTGATAACCTGGGATAATTTTGTCCAATACAGTACAAATGGGTTACTGATCACATTTCATGAACTTAAAACCTTACTTTCTAGTGCCACATCTTCTGAGTTATACAGTAGCATAATGGCAAATTTGATTGGTCCTTATGAAGATAAACAGGGCTCACTCACACTTGACACTACTGTGTGCCAGAAAAATTACCACTGTCTGACTATGGAAACAGGTAGCAATAGGACTCTTCCAGAATGGTATGGGGCTGTAACATCAAGGATTACACAGTTTATACACCTCAGTGATTGGGATTATTTAAATAGATGGGTGCTGGGATTGAGATTACTGAGATAAATATCATAGGTATGTGATAACACAATTTATAAGTCTCAGACCAGCTTCTTCTGTGTACGTCTGGTTGCAGCATGTACAAAGTATAGTGTATGGACAAATATAGTGTCATCAATGTGGTACGCTCTCATTTATGTGATATGGGCGAGTATCAGACACTGGAGCAGTGTGAGAATTAAGAGAAGTTTAGACATGCCAGACAGTGTCCTCTTCATGATAGAGAGAGAAGATATACTAATCAACTTCTTATGGGTACGGTGAGCAAGTGGACTTTTGGATGGTTGCTGCAGCGAAGGACAGAGTATGCAGAGGAATGCGTTAGGTGCTATGATGTCGGTCACATAACAAAATATAGTGTAACACTGTGGGACTCACACCTAAATCAGTCATTGAAGGTAAAGGTGACTAAAAAGGTTCCTTCTGGTTTCAACCCACATTAACAAGTTTTGCACCTTCTGCCATAAGGTGATGGTGCCAATATGTTGCTGGTTATCAGTTATATGAGGACTATCATCATAGCACTCTGGACATGTCCATAGGTGCTCTGAGCTCCACCTCAGCAAATCCAGCGGCCCAACACACCATTCGATGGTTATTAATCAATCTCTTTGCATATTTAGTATGTCATCCTTTTCGGGTTGCTGGTTTGTGCTTCAAGGTGACTTGCAACAAGGAAATCCCACAGGTTGTGATCCAGTCTATAAACCATTAAAGATGCATTCTTAAGAACATCTGGAGCAGTTGTTGTATCTGACTCTCAGTCGATGCTTCACAAGATCCAGAAGGGCAGGTTTCAGTATGAGTGGATGTCATCTATAGAAGTTTCTAACCTCCAGCGGCTTACGTGGATCTACTGTCCTGGGCATGCAGGTGTTTACGGTAATGAGAGAGCGGCAGGCTTGCATCAACAGCATCGATTGTTCGGGAGTTGAAGATGGATAAGGGGATATTCTTCGGTCTCTTCGCAACTGTCTGTTGGATGAGGACACTAAAATCGATGTTCAAGCGATTTAAGCAGTTTGGAGTTACCCGTTGTTCAAGTCAAACTGGATGCCTGAGAGGCAGAGTGAGAGGTGTGTTTAATCAGCGAGCCACAGGAACCATCAGTATGCATACTCTTCGATATCTGTTTGGGAGACTGAGCACCTATTGGTCTGCCTGGAATGCAATGACGTCAGTTTAGTAACCAATAACCAATCTTAAGAACATTGATAGTTTCTGGATCCAATAGAACAAGAAGGAAATATTGATATAAAACCTTCTGGATAACTGAACTGTGGGGATATAATGTCAAAACAAGTTAAACCAGGTCAAACATAGTTCTTCTTTCGCTCCATATCGACCACTTGTTAAACCACTCTTTGTGATCTGATTCTAAGAGCGATTGTACGTTGTGCCAGTTATGCACTTACGTAATGCCTGCACATCCAATTTCTGCGACACTTTTTATTTACTAGGCTAGCTTTCCTAGGCTCCTACCTCAGTCGTCTCTTACAGCATGCCATGCAGTTCGCAGTGTTACTATTGTTTGCTCTCCTTGTGAGCCCGGCAACCATGGGTGAAATAGTTCAGGAATGAGTGTTGAACCTCCTGGCAAGAGATGTCCTGAACATGATAAAAAGCAGAGGTATCTGATCAAGTTAGAGACTTCTGAAAAAGTCAGCAGAGTTGTGTTTTTTTTTACTTGTTTTCTATGCTTCTTTGTCCCTTGATAAAGACTTTTTTTGGTTGAAACATTGGAGTTCATTTGTATAACTGCATTCCAACTTTTAAAAATGTATATTTCTCATTATTGAGTCGCAAATTAACCTTGCAGTGTTAACTTCTGTAGTGGCTCTATGCTAGGAGGAGATGGGAGAAGGATGCGGATAACGTTTAATCAAATTAATGTAATTACACTGTCATTTTCAGATGAGATTCTTTTCACAGCTTCATGTATATTTTTCTTTTGTTTTTCAGGTCTAAAGTTACATTTAAGATAACACTCACTTCAGATTCTAAACTGCCCTATAAAGTGTAAGTAACTTTAATGTGTCACTGTAAATTTATCAGGTGTTACAACTTGTCTACAAAACGCACAGATTCCATATATTCAGCCAGCAAGTGGGACTGAATGTGCAGACATATTCCATATATTCAGCTTTTTTTTTAAAAACAATAAATGAGAACTGAAGTTTGTTCACTATCATTGATAGACTGTTTTCCCTTGAAGTCAGCATAAGATACATTTGTGACTAATATGTACTGTTTGCGTTTGAATTCCTCATCTTCGTTATACTTAGAAACTATTATCTTAAAATCATGTACATAATGTTACACTTAATACTTTGTTTGAAAATCATGTACATAATGTTACTTAATACTCTATAATCTGAAAATCATGTACATAATGTTACACTTAATACTATATAATCTGAAAATCATGTACATAATGTTACACTTAAGGACAGACCGCACCCCTATATTTAACGATTTTTCTTAAAAAATGAAATTTGAGTTTTTTTAAATTTTAGGTAATACATCCAATTTCGAACAAGAATCTATCTTTAGTTTGAAAAAAATGTAGTTTTGTATTTTAATTAATTTTTTTAACTAGGCATGTATATGTTTTTTTAGCTAATTATATAGGAAATATCATAACTTTGCTTCAACAGATGGTAGCAAAGTGTTTATAGTAATATGGTAGTGCAGATAGATTAACTAATAGCATCATTAAACTTATGCAGCGTGATTATGATGTAACTTGTATGAAAAATTCTGGAAAATTAGAGAACATTGGTTGGATAAATAGTATTTGAGCCATATTTAAACATCACAAAGATAACCATGAGAACTGCAATACGCTGAGTAGCTTGAGCCCTAAAGATAAAGTTTTAGTTGATTGAGAACAAACTGCCTAAATTTTATTTTTGGCAACATAATGCAAGTATTTGTCAAGCTATCTTGCGACTTCGTTGACAAAATATATTCATGGTGGTTCTCACAATGCTAATGAATCTTTCCATAATCGTATATGGACTTGGTGTCCTAAGATCTCATTTACTTTGAGGAGGAGCTTAAAAATAACTGTCAATGATGCCAATATTGTAGTTAATAATATGAAATTGTGCCGATATGAAACTTTTGTTTTAGTTTAACTTTTCCTTTGGAAAACATTATTTTCAGTATTTTGCTGTCATCTATAAAAACCACATATCTTCCTTGCTAATACAGAATTTAGGCACCAAAAGATAGAAAGATGTAAAACAACTAGCATGGCATCTAAAGCATGTGATGAGGCAAGTTTGTATGCTCCTGTGGGATCTTAAAGTAAATTAATTTGGTCAATAATTGAAAATATGTTAGTTTTTTGGCTTTTCTCAAAATTGTTATTTTCCATAAATGTATGTCACTAAATACACGTTTTTCAAAAACTACTCAAAGGATTGTTGTATAAATGTGCATACTTCTTTCTTATGCATATTTGATCATCCCCTACCACTTTAAAAAGAATTCATTGAACAGTTTTTGTGTCTCATGCAAAAGAATATCTCCTACCCATATTTTTAGTCAAAATCTGGATTTGCATTTAAAAATTCAGAAAAAACTCATTTTATTATACTTTATAAATATTTTGCTACCAGTTGAAGATATGCCGATTTACAATAACATCTGAAAGTTCTATAGTGCTAACCTGAATAGAACATAAATCATCCTGTATTTTGCAAGGTTACTTTTTGGGCATTTTTCCTTTAAAAACCCCTCTATATTAAATTTTTTTCATAGAATATACATGCTTGGATTTTTTAAATTTTTTTTCCGAGTTTTAACATCAAGTTGATCATTTAGAATCATAAACGCAACCTCAATGATCAATATTTCTGTTTAGGGGTGCCGTCTGTCCTTAATACTCTATTTGAAAATCATGTACATAATGTTACTTAAAATTCTATTTGAAAATCATGTACATAATGTTACACTTACTACTCTATTTGAAAATTATGTACATAATGTTACACTTACTACTCTATTTGAAAATTATGTACATAATGTCACACTTAATACTCTTATCTGAAAATCATGTACATAATATCACATTTTTAATTTCAGTTTATCAGTGCCAGATGCTGCACCATTTACTGCAGTTCTAAAATTTGCAGCTGAGGAGGTAAACTATTATATCCATATTTTTGTCATGTCATCTTTAGTTATAGACTGTATCCATGTGTCTATTATTGGAAGGTAAATATAGGACTACATTTGTCGTTAAATGTGGAAAACCCTGAAATGAACTTCATGGAGAGAGGCCAGAACTCAGATATTGAACTCATTTCCATAGAAAAGATTGAATGAGTTGCCCAGGATAGAGCAGTATGGAGAAGTTGCTTTTATATATATATATGGGTCTCTGTGGCGTAGAGATAAGGTGCCTGCTCTCATGCCAAAGGTACCAAGTTCGCTCCCTCGTGGAGTCATCCTAATATTTTTTCATAGATCCCTGATCTCATCGTAGGTGAGATCTAGTTCCTAGTCCTATTGGAGACGGCCGATAAAACGTAGGTCTCATGTTCAATATGAACACGTAAAAGAACTCTTGGCAGTTCAAAATTTAGAAGAGCAGGCTGGAAAGCGCTGCCCGGCAAAATTCATAAGAAAGATTAAAATTTTAATTCCTACAAAAATATCTTCAAAATTACATTGGGGACCCTCGCCTGTGATACAGAGTTCATGTACTGCCTCTGAGATCTTCCTGTGTAAGAAAGAGATCGGAGCACACATGGCTACTCACCAAAGTGCAATCATGATGGTCCTATCATCAATGAATCAATATATATATATATCTCCCTCTCACATATAGTGTCCACTGTAGTTGACAACTACAATTTGTACGTTTCATTGCTACACTTGCATGTTTCATTACCTCTGACGCATACAGTCTACTGCTAAGGACTTGCTGTGTTCGTTGTGTCTATTGTAAGAGTGGTACATTAACTTGCAATTCTACTGGGAAGTTCAGATAGTGACAGAGACAATATCTATTCCAAAAATTCATGAATGAAAGGGATATATATGTTTCATATTGTTCCTGGGAAACGTGTTCAATATATTATTCTATATATCATTCTTTTATGCATCATTCTTTTATGCAGGCATTATGCATACAATAACTCAACTGTGTTGGTGGTGGGTTTAAAAAAATTATAACAGATCAGAAGGCACTCTTCTATATCACACACACAATCTGGAAAACACAGATGCATTCTCTCCAAGTGAGGGAAACACATTCTCACTTTACAGCAGAGGTGACAGCAGTTCATACAGAGCTTAACTTCTTCAATGATTCAGCGGTGCTGGGCTCTTCCCCTTTGGTCCAGTGCTAAGTAGTGTTATCGGCATATGTTTTTAAGTTGTTGTTTTGTTCCAAATGTGTTCCATTTATCTGGCCTTGGCAACTGAAGGGTCTTCTTGACATCTAGCGCTTGGCACCTGATGAGGTGGTGGTAAGATTGTGGAGGCACAGTGACTAAGGAGATGATAATCATCTTGTCATGAACATTTGAACACATGCCTGAATTATAGAGCTTGACCAGATTAGCAGGAGTCTTGTGGCGATGAATGAACAACGTGATCCCTACCTTTTTTCTTTTGTATATTTTTAATATGGCACCTCTTACTGTTTTTGCGTGAAGGCTTGCTTTCCGTATAAGTGTCCCTCTCCATTCAGACGAGCTTTACTCTGATTTCTGAGGTATTTGTAATTTAGATCCCCAAGTAAAGGATCAGGAAACATGTAGCCCAAGTACAGCCAAAAATGTTTGGTCCCTATTCATGAAATAAGCACAGCACATGGTTGCTAGCGAAGCATGTTATTGACTTTACTATTGGTGCCCCTGATTCTAACCTTAATTGTTGTATCACTGAGAAGTACAGAGCACCTCTTAACCCCTAGTGCTAGAGCAGTCTAATTTTGACTTCTGTCTGTGATAGGTTAAAAATTCTACAACCTTTCAATACTATGCACAACATAGATATTACATTGCATTGGTCAGAAAGTTAAGAACTGAACAATTACTGGATCATTGAAGAAGTAGAAGTCAATAAATTAAAAATCCATAAGTACACAAAATATATTTAAATACAAGTCAATTCTGCACTATAATTCATTCCATTTAATATGTTCTATTCACTTAATTTAGTTTAAGGTTCCTGTTGCAACCAGTGCTATCATCACAAACGATGGGATCGGCATAAATCCTGCTCAAAGTGCAGGTAAGTTTTGTGGATACAGAAGTAACTAGTTGATGTTTTATGAACAATTATTTCCAGTGAATATATATATATATATAAATATATGTGTGTGAGATAACGAGATGAAAATGGGATGAAGAAAATTGATAGCAGAACAAACATAGCCGTACAGATACATAACTAAAAAACACTATTTAGTGGAATTGATCAGAAAACAAAGATCAGAATACTAAGAGCTTGCCTATTCCCAGTATGACAACATAGTATGTGAAACACTGACATTTAACAAGGCAGTAGTAAAACATATGTGTTACAGAAGTCATCCATGTATCACGTACAGAATAACAAATAAATAGATCTATTCAGAAGGGACTCAAAATCTAAGAAAACTGGCTAATGCTACAAAAAAGAATAAGAAAATTGAAGTATTTTGTACATATAAGAAGACATGAAGGGTTGGAGAAGACTTTTATGGAAGGAGAAAGATCACGGAGAAGATGGATCCAGGATGTTACTGATGATTTGAGCATGACGGCTGCAGAGACAGGATAAATCTGACATATGAGAGAGATAAATTCCAAACAACTAAGGCTCTGCTCAGGACAAGCTTTTGAATGATATGAGATATTTCTGGTCTATTATCCATTGGCTGCAATACACTATGTATTACATAACAAAAAATAATCATGGGTGATGAAAATAGGGGTGCTTTTGATCAAATTTCTACTACAACAACCATTTTTATTTTGTACACTTCTCCTTGCTATCTCAGACAAATTGTTATCCATCACATTGCAGATATTATTAGTTTTCCTCTGCTTAATTTGCCATAATATTTTAAAAGTCTATCCAGTAAATTTGAAGAGGCATTGTGGATGTGAGAACTGATGGAAATGGTGGGGCAGGCACAAGGGCAGAGCAATCATGCATGCGAATGATGCATGGATGGGCCCACTGGTGGCCAGACATGCACAGCGCTGATGGCGAAGAGAGGGCGAGACAGACGTAGGGGTGAGCAGCCCACCCAAATGTGCAGAAAAACTGGAAAGCCCAACAGAGGCTTGAATCCAGTGTGCATTTCTGCTCGCAGCGAACCACTACTGCCTTGTAGTTAGTTTGGGGACAATCAAAAGCTAGCGGAGCAAACCGTACAGAAAACTGGACGGAAGGAAAACCAAGTTGTCCACAAAAAGACCGGCAACCTGGGCAGATGGCGCTCAACAGCCCAGGAGCGTAGGTCGTCTACGGGTTGCTGGGAACACCCAAAGGTTGACGGAGAGCGAACCTAGTAAACACTGGTTGAAATCAAACGCATTGCCGAAGGATAAGCACTAGAGCTCCACATGGTACTGAAGATTGTGAACGTATCACACCCGTTCTTGGTGTTAGGCTGTTTATATATCACAATAAGAATTATAAAAATAGCCGTAAAAGAACGATCATGAGAGAGAGAGACTCAACTTTATGGATGAACTTAATTGTAAATTTCGCCTGTTTGTTGCTGGGGCAGCTCTCCAGGGGAGCAAAGAATAGTGACACTGCTACCTACAAGACATCTCATAAGAAGCGATTGAGGTAGGGGTCTAGGGAGCTACCCTAGTAAATAAAAGCGTCATAGAAATCAGATGTGCTGGCTTACATTGTAGGCGCATAACTGGCACAACGTACAATCACTATTAGGCTCGGATCACATAAAAATCACAAAGAGTGGTTAACAAGTGGTCGATATGTAGCGTTCGAACAAGAAGAATAATTGTAAATTCCACTAGGCAGGATACATTAACCGAAATGAAATTTAATGTTAGTTTTATTGTTCTATTTTTAATAAACTAAGTGCAACTTATTTTGTTTCTGTCACAGGAAATGTATTCCTCAAACATGGATCAGAGCTGCGATTGATACCAAGGGATCGAGTAGGAACGTCCACAATTTATTGAAAAATTTGATTCAATTTGAAAATGTATATTGCATTTGTTTTAAAATCATAACTTTTTAATTTACTGTATCCATTTTCGGTTTATGCATTACATACCTTTACATTTTCTGTTTGGGTAAAAGGGCTTATTGTAAAAATAATTTATTCTTGCTGATGTGTATATTAGGCAAAGTCGTAGCATGTCCCTTGCAGAACATCGCCTTTCATCACAGCCCGCCTTAGAAACTCTCTATCTCTAGCAAATTTCTAAAGCGTCATGTTCAATATTTCTTTGATGTCCTGCTGCCACCTTCGCCTTGATCGTCCCCTGCCTCGTACTCCAGGAACCATGCCTTCCATTACTGTTCTCTCCGCCCGAGTGGTTACCGGGCCCAAATTTAGGATGTAAAGAATAGAACCACTGTTACCTACAACGCATGTCGTAAGAGGCGACTAAGGATGTTTGGCTGAAATCGGATGCACGTGTCATAAACATGTAGAAGTCTATATGTTTAGGGGCCTACCAAACCAATGTGCAACGTATACACGTTCTTGGCAAAGATCAAACATATCACAAAGAGTGATTAAAATTGGTCGTAAGAACGAACGCAAAGAAGAAGAAGAAGACTTCTCTCCAAACCACTGTGACATTTAACATTGCCAAATATTAGTTTTTCCGGGACATGTTATTTACAGCCAGTGCTCCTCGATATGCAGGTCTTGTAGGATGTCTATTAAGTAAACATTAATTGTGTACACAAGTGAGAATAGTTATTAAAGTTTGGTAAAGACTGAAGCATCTCTGTCCTCCAATGCAACAGCTATCTCATTGTTCCCATACTCACTGTACCTAAATGATGTTGGTTGGCATGCTTTCTCTATCGTATACCCTTGGCCCACATTTAGTCCCCATATGTCTGGCCGAATGGAATAAAGCGTGGACTCGTATGTGGAAGGCCCGGGTTCAATCCCCAGTAAAGCCAAGGTGTTATTATCTGTCAGAGGCATAAAGAAAAATCCTAACCTGAACAGTTTTGTAACTGCACTAGCCATACAGCCATTAAATTCCACAGGCACATGTCCTTCCTGTTCTACACCCCTGAAAGCGGTATTTTACAGGCAGTAAAGACAGATTTTATTTTTAATATAAAAAAATATTTAGGTGGTTTACTCTCTCTCTCTCTCTGATTCTTTATTCACAAATATGGATCAGAGAGCATTTATGATGTCTGCTCTGTCCTTATTTTTCCCACTTGCAATGGAAACATCTAATGTATCTGCTCTCTCATTTTTTCACCACTGCATCCGGCATATAAAGCCAATGCAGTTTTTTTAGGCAGGACTTCTTAATGTTGATATCCCATTCATTCCCAAGCTTGACTGGATTAATCCTCTTAAGTATATTCATAGAGTCTGTTACCATATTTTGCATATCCAGAGATAGCGACTGTCTCCATTGTCAGAAAGTGGTTGCATTGATTGTACCGTCCTATTCACCTGGACTGTATAAACTCATCCAATATAATAATACAATTTTGTTTAGCCTTTTCAGACCATAGAAATGGAAAGTGACAGGTCCTTCACATTTCTTTCTCCTAGTGTGTAGGAGGGTCATTTCCTTCCCTCACATGTGGAATGTTGAGTGTTGGATTGAACCCACAGCCCTCTTGTGTCTGAGTCGTATGGTGAACGCTTACACTTTACGCTAATCCGTCCACCTACGCACACCTCAAATCACAGAACCAGTCATGCAGTCTCATTACAAAGAACAGTTAACGTCAATTTTCATAGGTACAAACACTGCAAGAGTACATCAAATGTTTTGCTCCGAAAGGAGGAGATAGTGAAGTATGATGATATGGTAAATCCTCCTGCTAAATGAGAGGAAGAGATAGATACATGACATTCAGAGTTAGGATGCAAGTTATAAATTCTTGCAAACATTCATCAACTGGTGTCTGAGCAGAATAGAGGGGCTGAGATAGTATGATATGGTCACAAATGAGGAACTTATGGAGAGAATAAGACAGATTCCAGTGAACAAAGAGGTTAAAAAGGATGCTGGCGCTGGATAGGACACACTTTGAGAAAACCAGAGGGGAATATAACATGAAAGGGACTTTCCTGGAACCCACAGGGACATCAAAAGAGAGGGAGGCCTAGAAATATTTGGGGACGGAGATCAATAATATACAGAAGACCTGGAGGAGATAGCTAGAGATAGGAAGACTTGGCATGAGTTGGTTGATGGTCTATGCCCCAACCGGGGTTAAAGGCATAAGAGAGAAAGCACAGAGTTCCAAACAGCAGTCATATTGGGAGTGAGGTCTGAGAGTAAAGAATAGGAGGACAATAGGTCTTATTCGAGGTTTAATGTAGCCCTCAATCAGAGTTCAAAAGACATAAGAGAGATAAAAGCTTAATGTTGAGAATCAAAAACATAT
Source organism: Arion vulgaris (assembly GCA_020796225.1). NCBI lineage: Eukaryota > Metazoa > Mollusca > Gastropoda > Stylommatophora > Arionidae > Arion > Arion vulgaris. Next base: position 18,093,155 of record CM036766.1, read on the forward strand.
ATAACTATTCATGTCTCTTGCATCCATTAACCATTTAACCACCGTGAGCTAGTTATATAAATAAGTATTTTTTCAAAATGGCAGAATTAATTCCTGCTTTAGTTTTTTCAAAATATAATTCATAAAATAATACTAATAAACATACAATTTGAAAAGATGCAACTTTAAATATCAGTTGATCTTTTGTAGTTTTATTTCTGCATAAATAAAAGGTGGTTGGATTTGTTTCATGCATATTTGTGATTTATTCTGTTCTTCGCTCTTTGAAGAAATCAAAACACACTCCTTATTGTATATTGATATTGTATTGTCAAATATTAGTCATTTTTTATGACAAAACAAATAAAAAAAAGAATATTTTTGAAAACTGAATGCAGCATATTTTTTTTGGCTGATATAGAAAAAGGAAGATCTGGGCATGAAATGAATAGTGGTGTTTATTTTTGAAACTTTTAAAATCTGTAAGGATTGGTTCCTTCTGTAAAATCATATTTTACTCTTATAGCAGGTAACATATTCGGTAAACTATATGATTTATTTTATTACTTTATGACCAAATTATTTATATATATATATATATATATACACATACGTTGTATTCCTCTCATACCGTTATACTTTACATAGGACCTGAAAGAAATTTCTCCATACCCTTCTAGCCTAGGCAACTCGTTAAATATCTTCTACGGAATTGAGTCTGATTTGACTCTCTCAGTGAAGATTGTTTCCGTAGGAGTCCTTTCTTTTTAACCCTATGCCTCCCACTTCAATACCTGCTTTGTGATTCATTAATAATTTCTTCACTGATTCGAGCATATATTATGAAGAAACAGGGGTTGCTGATGGTGAAGTTGATACCATGCTGTGCTTATCATGTGTCCTGGAAATTCTGTGGTTTGAGACCAGCTTGTGAAAAAAATTAGTTCTATGTGTACACAGTATGTGGTTGCGCTGCAGTCTCCCTGATCCTTCTTGTGTTCACATGCTATGAATTCATATGCAGTGAGGTCACCTAGTTTTACGCTTTTGACCGATTTTTGCGTGAAGGGCAGCTTTCCTTGTTATCGGTGTCCCCAGCCATACAAGCGTGCCTTCTCTGACTTTAGAGGTTAACCTCTGATCTTGTACTTGGGGATTCAGCTGTATGGTGTTCGCAAGGGAAGCAAAGAATAGTACCACTGCGACCTACACGGCATGTCGTAAGAGGCGGCTGATGTAGGATCTAGGAAGCTACCTAGTAAAAAAAGCATCGCAAAAATCAGATGTGCTGGCCTACTTGTAGGTGTATAATTGGCACAACGTATAATCATTCTTAGGCTCACATACAAATCCGAGTGGTTAAGTGGTTGAAGAAAAAGTACTTGGGGATCTAAACTACAAGTACCACTGAAGTCGGAGTAAGGCTCGCCCGAATGTTGAGGGAGACTAGTGATTAGAAAAAACCAAACCTCCTCACAAAAATCAGTTCGAGGCTCCATATTAGGTGCTATGATTGTGCTTAAATTCATAGCAGGCGATCGATTAAAAAAATATAGAAAAATCAAGTTGTAATCTTAAACTATGCACAGGCCACAACAAAATTGAGATATCAACCATCTTTGCAACTAGCAAATTGATAAATAATAAACTTGAAGCTAACTATGAATAATGTGTGCATGTATGTTATATGTGTATACTTGTCTGTATGTATGCTGTTGTTTCGTTTGAAATATACAAGTACAAAAAAGCTTTGAATCTGTGCTTGATAGAATCTGACCTGATTATTCTGTGTTAAACAGCGATGCTGCTTATGAAAGACACGGCTTAGTGAAGCTCTTTTTTTTAGAGTTAGCTGGTTGTGTTTTTAAAAAATACGGATCGGAGTGTTGGAGGATGACCAAAGGAGATACTAGCAGGCTGTCAGTTTTCCACCACTCTTGTCTTCGCAGAATCTTGGGAATCTTTTGGCCAGTAAAAATATCCAATAACCAACTACTCCAAGACACAAGACAAGAGGCAATGAATGACATACTCAAAAGAGAAGATGGAAATGGCTCGGACATGTTATGAGAATGAGACAAGAAATGCCTGCAAGGATAGCCCTCACTTGGACACCAGAGGAAAGAGAAAGAAAGGCAGACCACGCACAACATGGAGCGCATGATGGAAGAGGAACTGGACACCGCATCTCTGACGTGGGCTCTGCGCTGAAGGTTGCACGGACAGGAGAGCATGGAAAGTCCTTTCTGAAGCCCCATGTGTCACTAGGCATGACGGATTAAGTAAGTAAAGTAAGTTTTAAAAAATGCTCATCTGTAGTGCTAGGCAATGGGCGCCGTAAGAAATAAAGGTTTGTGGTTTGAATCCTGTGTTTGGTAATTTGTTTTTCCCCAGAAGTCCCTTATACTTGTTCACTGTCTATTTATTGATTATATTCATTGGCTTCTGCTGCTTCTCCTGGGGTTCTTAGAACTCCTTATTGCCTGTCTGCCCAGTATGTTCGTAGCGTGTTGGACTGCGGGTGACAAGCCCTCTGTGAGTGCGGGCTCAATTCCGCGGGCTAGCAGAAAAGTCACAGGTTTCCCAGATTTACGGTGTTCGTGGACCGAACCGAAGGGTTACGATGTCCATGGCACCGAGCCAAAGAGCTGAAAGCTCAAGTGCTTCTGGGTGGGAAAAAACAAAAAAAACCTTATTCTCCACTTGCTCACCTTAACAAGTCAAATAACATCAGCAAGAAGTACATTTTCACATAATGTATACCGTTTTATTAAATTTGTCAAACAGAAGTGTAGGCAGACATGACATAGCAGCTTTGTAACAAGTCAAAAATGTTAGCAAAAGTACACTTAGTTTTGATTACAATACATAAATAGTATATATATATATATTTATAAAAAACATGTGCTGTTATTGCACATCTAAATTGGGACAACAGTTTTTTTGTTTTTTTAGAAAAAGGGTTCGATGGAGCAATCAGAACAATTTGGAATGTTTCCTTTATTGTCAACAAATTTAGCAGCAGTATCAACTGAGATGAACAAGGAATGATAAATCTTACTAGACCATGTAACACATATAAGTTCTCTTGGGGGCTAAGTGGTTAAGCCATTGCGTTCCAAGAGTTGTGGGTTTGAATCCGGTTCATGTCGCATGTGTGCATTTCTTTTCAGGAACCCCGATTATTGTTTCGGGAGCTCCAGAGTCTGTGCAATACTCTCTCGGCAGGTGACATGCCATTTCTGCGGAGAGAGGCCGAGCCATGTGGGGTAAAACCCGGTGCAATGAAATCAATCTTTGGCCTTCTTTAGATGTATATAAGTTGCCCGTATGGTGACGAGGGCCCCACAAGGGTAACAGAATAGTACCACTTCGACCCACATGACATGTCGTAAGAGGCGACTAGGACCTAAAAATCATAGCAGAAAAGGGTTGTGCTGGCCTACTTGTAGGTGATGACTAGCACAACGTACACTTGCTCTTAGATTCAAAACACACAGAGTGGTTAACAAGTGGTCGATATGGAACGTTCGAAGATTATATAAGTTTGTTGAACCATAATGACACAGTCAAAAAACCGCAACAGTGGAAACTATTGCGCCCATCCATTAATTTAAAAAGTATGGCACAAAACAAAACCACAGTAGAATAAAAACAGAAATGATAAAATATTTGAGAACAGAGAAAATAATACTAAGTGTATCAAGCTTAGGCATGCGTAACTTAGGTTCGAAACATTTAAATCTCATAATGATTGGTTGATAAGATTATCATCATTGCACTTTGATGAATCTCTGTTTTGATGTCTTTCTTACAAAAGAAGTTCTCAGCTCTCTTATTTTCTACCATTTACATCTTTATAGAGGGGGTGTAGTAATCTTGTGCGTCCTTGTTGTAAGGCCCTTTGTAAGCTGTTATTAATTTTCTTAAAGCTGTTTTTGATGCCGTCGCTCCTTCTTTTGCATGGTTTTCGTCTTGCTCTGTACTCGTTATACTTTCTCAGTGTGGTAGCCGATAGATCTCAACTGCAGTGCACAAACTCAGTAGTACAGATAAGGTGCAATGATATAATTTTTAGGATGATACAAATTTATAACAGATTAATTTGGTTTGTGCAGTGCATTTCCAGCCTGTTCTTATAAACTGTCGGGATTCTTTTAGTGCTCAACTGGAACACAGAACCTATGTTTAACCATCCATTTCTGATAAAGACTAGGAACTTGATCTCGCCTACATTGAGATCATTGGTAAATAGTCTGATCGCTCCACACAGTTAATTTAAGATTGCTAGTGCAGTTACAGCAAAACTGTTTAGGTTAGATTTTTCTTTACACCCTGGCAGAAAAAACTCTTTAACCTTCCGAGGATCAAACCAGGGCCTTCCAAGGATCAAAGCAGGGTCTTCCGAATGGGAGCACATGCTCTAATCCATTCGACCAGATGCTCCTCAGCTTAGGTATAATGAATATAAAAAGTATGTCAGAAAAAAAAGTCATTTTATACAATTTTGTAAAAATAAATGGTCTCATGTATTAATTAATTCATTGATTACAATTTAACTAAAATCTTTATAGTCTCCTAGTTGTTTATACTGGAATGAAAATTAAGAATACTTTATAATACAACAAGGCAATAGTTGTTATTGCTGATTTCATGATTTTCGTTAACTCTTAGTGACCAGGGCAAATTTGTTTTGGAGTAAAAATGCCCTTTAGTGTGGCATTTGGTCCACAAGGAGTTAATAAAGTATATTAAAAACTGTATCCGAGAGTCTTTTAGTCATCCTGAAATAAGAAACAAAATTTAGAACATCAGTTTATAAACATATATGAGTTAGGTTTATAAATTGCTTCTATTTTTTTAAATTCCTGTTGTGCTTGTCAGGGTATGTGAATACTTCTGGCAAGAGTTCTCAAATGTGCTTTGCCCATGGTGGTTCTTACCAGCTCTACTATTTCTGCTGTCTGAAGCGAATTTGTATTTAATTTATTTTATGGTCAGTCATAATCTCTTTTCTAAGATATTTTTCCTTGTATAGCTCAGGAGTGATATTCCTCAGTACTAAATGCAGTCTCCTTTACTGCCTTTCTTTTTCCATATTGGTGTTAGTGTATTTCTCCATTCTTATGGTGTTTCATGGTTATTGTAAACCTTCTCATTTCTTCTATGAGCCTTGCACAATAATTTGCTGGCTCGCAGTCTCCTTAATAGTGTTCAGGATATTATCTCTGTCCATTGATCTACCGCTTGCCACCGTAGTTGTGCCTGCAAGTCTGACTGCACGTTTATTTCCCTTGACTCCCACCTGGTCTTGTACGAAAATGAAAGTGACTAACTGCACTTCCAGACTCGGACACTATCCACACACAACCCACCCGGACTTTCCTGATCATGCTCATTGAGTAACTGAGAATGCAGGGTCTGTTGTTCGCCATTTGCATATCGCATGGACCTTCCTAGCTCAGTGTAGCAGGAGAGTTGTTAGGAAAGAGATGGTGCTTTTGCTATGACCACATTAAAATGATTGGAAGTTATGGCAGTGAACAAGGCTGGAGACAAAGAGCATCACACATATCTGCAGATTTTGCAGCCTAGCTGTAAACTTCTTACTTGATATAACAATTGTTCTTTGCAGGACATAAATAATGAAACCTGGGGGGTCTCTGTGGCTAAGCGCTTGCCTTGTGAGTCGAAGGCTGTGGGTTCAAACCCAGACTGTTCTGTTCATGAGTGCATTTTTTCCAGAGACCCCTAGGATTGTTGCAAGAGCTATGGAGTTCATGCTTTTTGAAATACTCTCTGCAGGTGACGTGTCATATCTGCAGAGAGGGGCCAAGCCATATGGTGTCAAACCCGGTGCAATGAAGTCAATCCTTTAGATTTAAAACCCCTTTAGATAATGAAACCAGATAATTAAACCAGAGCTGTAAGTGTGTTACACAAATTCAAACTTAGGATTCAATTTGGCAATATTTCATTAGCCACAAAGCAGCTGTTACTTAAAAACATTGCTTTTAAGACAAACAAATTAAATGAAAACCCAGTCCCAGTAGGGTTGTAAACTTTCCTATACCGGAACGACCTCACCCAGTCATTCACAAAGTACTAAGTGCTCTTTGGCGTAGATCCAAGCCAAAATATACAACATTAAAGGATCATTTAAGAGTGTTTATCATAAAATGCAAAAGGAAAGCAGCACTCAGAAAGGTTGCAGTACAAACGGCTCTTTGGCGTAGATCCAAGTCAAAATATACGGCAAACGGATCATTAAAGAGAACTTGTGCGAAGGAAGAAGAAGTGTTAGGGACTGACTATCATCGAGACAGACTCAAAACACTTTGCGTAGGAGAAAAACGGTAGCCCTGACCTACACCGTGTATGGTACCATACATAAAGTAGGGGCCTAAATTCAACAGGAGTTTAACGTAAGTCGCTCTTGTCAAAGATCAATTATATATCACAATAAGAATGATTAAACTGGCAGCGAAGAACAAACGCTAAGCAGAAGAAATGAAAACCATTTGCAAAAGCAATAGACTGAAGCTAAAAAAAATTATATTAACTAAATATTATCAAGATTATGTAGAGTTGAAACTAGAAATTAACTTACCCATTCTTCATCATTCACGCCCTCTGTCAGGTCTTGAGGCATAGGCTCATTAGAAATCTCTAGCTTACCAACAACTGCACTCAGCAACTGGAAATTGTTAAAGAATAAATACTGTTGTTAAAGAGATTATTAAAAACATAAAGTCAACTGGTAGAGACAATGAAGCAGTGACTTACAAGAGAATGTGAACATCATCATCCAAAAGAGACACTGGAGATGGATCAGACATGTGATACGCATGGAGACTAACTCTTGTCACAAAAACTGCACTGAGATGTACACCACAGGGTAAACGAAAATGTGGAAGACCCAAAACGACTTGGAGAAGAACAGTAGAACAAGAACTGAAAGAAATAAAAACAGAAAATATTGAACACAATACAGAGGACGGCAAAGAATAGAGAAGAATGGTGCATATTTGTTGCTGCTCTAGGTGACATGGTCGTCACAGGCTAGAGAGAGAGAAAGAGTGACTTGACAACAGTCAACATTTACTTATCAGTATACAAACCAAGCAGCAACTACAAACCTGTAGGCCACCACATTTGGTTTCTGCTAACTTTTTAAAATTCGGGTTCACCTTCCTTTGCAGGATAAACAAAATTTATATATTTAAAAAAACTGATATAGGGAATTCATCCCCTAGGCGAGCTATTGTCCAATTAGCCATTGACCTCACAGTGGTCAAAGTTTCGGAGTCTACACCACTGGGATTGGCTTGTATGGGATATCAGCATTGTTACTAATTGTCACTGTTCCCGAGAAAGATTAACCGATCCCAACTCTATCGAATGCAAGGCCAGTATATAAGTATGTATTTTATTTATAGTTTTTCATATTTATTTCATGTCACATAATTTTTTAGTGCAGTTCGAAATTTATTGTTTCAGTGTTTCTGTATGTCTGGTGTGTAGAACCATCATCTCCATTCCATTTATTCTGTATCTTTTGCTTGATAAAGGCTTTTTGGTTGAAAAGTTGATGTATCTTGTCGTGGAACTTTGCAAAACTACCATACTTTGTTTCTACATGTTTCATCTTAGGACTAAACATCAAAAGTATATTGCATAACACACATCATTTGCAGTTTCCAATCAACAACAAAAAAGTGTACAACCAAAATTCATAAAAATCACCTCTTCTTTTCTTTGATCATCTGTCTTGAAGGTTTCTGAACTGTAACTTTCAAATTTCTTTGCTTTTGGTGCTTCTACAGGAGCCTTACTCACTGAAACAAAAATATTTTCAATGTAATTTATGTGTGTCATGATGTCATTAACTCTTAGTGGAACAAGCGCCACGCTAAGTGGCGTTTGAAGTGGACGCGTTTTTACATTCCGCCACACTAAGTGGCGTTTGGTTATCAAAACGTGAAAGCGCTTGTAAAAACGAGACTTTTGCCCTGGTCCACTAAGAGTTAATTAACTTTGAGAAACACTGTATAAACAGATGACTACTGATAGACCCCTCATAGAATGGAAAAATATACAATTGAAAGCCATACAAGAAAGAAAGAATGATTGGAGGTGCCTCAGAGGAGAGCAACAGTGAAATAAAGTATGACTGAAACTTCAGAAGGTGGACCAAGAACAGTGAGTTCTAGTCTAGATAGCATGAGACAGAACATAATGGAGTTGATCTTAAATGTAGAGATACTACTGGATCTTACATAAACCTACACTATCAGTAGCCTTGCTACATTTAAAATAATAAATTTTAAAAACCCACAGGTGATTGCTGATAGCAAAATAGATAACACGCTGTGCTCGTGGCCATGTGCTGCAGAAATTTTGGGGTTTCATCGAAATTAAATAGTTTAATTTTAAATTTGATTTTTCTATCTGTTGTTTCGACTTTGTTCTAGATTTTTTCCGATCCAGAAGCACTTGAGCTTTCAGCTCTTCGCTCGGTGCCATAGACACTGTAACCCTTCAGTTCAGTGTCACGAACACTGTAAATCTGGAGAACCTGTGGCTTTTCTGTCAGCCTGCGAAATTGAACCGCACTCACAGGGGCTTGTCACCCGTCGTCCAACGCACTACGAACACGCTGAGCAGGCGGGCCTTTGTTCTAGATAAAAGACTCATGGAGCATGTCCTCTATAGAACATTGCTCTCATTACAGCATACTTGAAAGACCTAATGTCTAGCCAGTTATCATGCGTCCATCGCCACGTTCATTTCCTTAATAACCTGTTGTCACTAATATCTCAGTCATCCCTACCTCATCTTTCAGAAACCATGCCCTTCACTTTTGCTCTCTCTCTAAATCACTTTTGTCTCTCTCTAAACCACTGTGACATTCAATTTTAGCAACCAAAATAACCATAGGCATTTAAAAAATTGGTAACAGTAGGCTGGACAACAGCTGCCCATGCAGAACTCAATACTACCAATGAAAACAAAATTCCTATGTAATTTCAGTATATATATATGGAACTGCAGTAAAACTATTTGATTGGCAAAACACGTAATTACAAAGTACTGTAGTTTTACAAATTACAAAAACAATGACAAAATACAGCAACGTTTGACCAACAAGGCCTTTATCAAAACGAACAAACTGGGTGACAAATTAAATGAAACACAAATGGACGACCAAATACAACGTATCTAAGGAAAATCTGGAATAAAAACGAATAACGAAATAAATGTAACAAAAAAACACACATAAAAACTAGAAATAGAAAGGAAAGAAACAATGAAACATCTAGTAAATATATAACTTGAATACATGCAACATATACCCATATAGATTACAAAGCATGGGAAGAGAAAGTACTAAGAAGCATAAGAATGGAATATAACATGAATACATGCAACATATACCCATATAGATTACAAAGCATGGGAAAAGAAAGTACTAAGAAGCATAAGAATGTAATACGTTGAGCCAGCGTGGTGCAAGGTACCATACAAAGAAATCAACCGATTCTCCAGAGCAAATCGATCTGATCATCCCCAACTATCCTTTGGTGTCTTACAGACGGGACAGAAGTCTTAAGGATATGTTGGTACACAGTCGCTTAAGTCCAATATCCAGACTCATTTTGGCACTGTCCAGTGTGGCCGTCGCGTTGCAACACGTGTGCTTATGTGATACAGACGCGTACTGTATCTTTTCCTTTAGGCACGTTTCTTATTGACGATGGGTTCACATCGAGTCCCGTAATCTTATCTATGCCATTATCTGTAAGCGGTGTAACAAGGCTTATATCGGCGAGACAGGCAAGAGGCTCAGTGACCGATTCGCCCAACACTTACGCGACATACGCCAATGCTCTGTGACCCCTGTAGCCACCCATTTCAATGATACTGGCCATTTAGGTGCTCACGATGTCCAGGTCACAGCCATCCGATCATGTTCCTCGGATGAATGCAGTCGATTTGCTCTGGAGAATCGGTTGATTTCTTTGTATGGTACCTTGCGACCAGGCGGGCTCAACGTATTACATTCTTATGCTTCTTAGTACTTTCTCTTCCCATGCTTTGTAATCTATATGGGTATATGTTGCATGTATTCATGTTATATTCCATTCTTATGCTTCTTAGTACTTTCTCTTCCCATGCTTTGTAATCTATATGGGTATATGTTGCATGTATTCAAGTTATATATTTACTAGATGTTTCATTGTTTCTTTTCCTTTCTATTTCTAGTTTTTATGTGTGTTTTTGTGTTACATTTATTTCGTTATTCGTTTTTATTCCAGATTTTCCTTAGATACGTTTGTATTTGGTCGTCCATTTGTGTTTCATTTTAATTTGTCACTCCAGTTTGTTCGTTTGCTTGATAAAGGCCTTGTTGGTCGAAGCGTTGCTGTATTTTGTCATTGTTTTTGTAATTTGTAAAACTACAGTACTTTGTAATTACGTGTTATGTAATTTCACCATCCTCAAAATTACATTTGAGAACTTCATCGGTGCTACAGAGTTTGTACACTGTCACAGAGATTTGTACACTGCCACAGAGATCTTCCCATGTAAAAAAAAAGTTACATAGCTATTCACCAAAGTGGTTCTATCAATCTTCCGGAAGAGACTGGGTACCTTATAGGTCTAACCAGAGTGCTGCAGTGATGTCACTTCTGCTAACAAATGACAAACTGATTATATGGAAAATTGGGGAGAAACAAAATGTCACAAAACATGAGTTTATCACTTTGTTTGTACCCTGTGTGTTATTTAAAAGCTAGTTTTAGTTTAGCCGTTGGATCATCATCACTACACATTGAACCAAATAGTCTGTAAATGCTCTGATCTCCTTCTCAGTATGTCTCTCAGAATGTGGTGACTAACGGCACTGGTTCTATGCTGGTGTAATGTTCCTCTTTGGCTAACAGTACAGTACTCTTGTCTAGCTACACCGTATTTGACATGGAATTTTTGCAGTCTTGTTGAAATGAAAATTGTGGCATATCCTTTACAGGACTTCATCATCAACCACAGTAAACGAGCTGTCAATTTTCTAGGCACCACTTATACATTCAGTATTTGCCATTGCTTTCTGAAAGGCGGGTCTATTTTTACACTTCGCAAAAATCCACGACACAAATTTGCTTCCAAAGTGCCGCCGCAAGTTTGAACCAGGTACGTTGGGTTGCGATCGACATCACTATTGCTTAAGCTACAGATGTCCACTGCTGGTTAGGGTTGTAGATTTACAACTATTTGAAAAGCTAAATGTGTTTCAAACTACAACAATGTACTTACATGATGTCATGTCTGCTGGTTTGAGACTGACAGTTCTTGGAAGTCTGTCTATGCCTTGTAACCACTCCTCAGCTGTAACTGTTGGTTCCCATGTGACTCTTGTGTCTGGAAATAGGTCGTCTTGGAAAAATTCCGGCTATTAAGATGAAAAAACAAAACAAACAAATTGTTACTCCTGTTAATTGAAGTAAAGTAAAGTAACCATTTTTATAACCATGTTGTATATTGCGTACTATGGTGTTAGGCCAGTATTTTTCTTTGACCGTTTGCACACGACGGATGATGTGGTCAACATCCGCCGCCGCCTTTACTTCCCCGTGCTTTTCCTGGCTCTCAATTTAGGCTGGGTTGACCTGAGAGCTGTTACGATCGTAAAAAAAAATGTTCATGCCCTCTGTGGAATTGAACCCAAACCAGTAGCTAAAAGCAAGCTCACTAACAACTACAATACTGCGGCTCTCTTTCAATTGAAGAGATAAATAAAAATGTGGAAACTGTATCAAGAACAGACACAGAATGATGATTAGGACAAAATGCATGACGACATGTCACATAAACCTTGATGTATTAGTTACTGAACTGATAGCATAGCACACTGGGCACTCATAGGTGCTCACTCTCCACCAGCAGATGTAGAAGTGTATGGATGCTGGTGGTTCCCATGACTCACTGGTTTAACATACCTCATTCTGCTTCTCAAATTCTACTAGTTCAAATTTGGTTTCAATTCTTTGCAATGTGTAAGTTCATCATTCATTGCAGTTCCTCTATAGCCAGCAGATGGGAAGGACTTTCCCTGTATCCATTTTTGACACTTGGTTATTGCTAAATTACACAGCACCAGAAAAAAGCTCCAGAAAATGGTTGACTTATTATAAAAAAACACATCTGATGGTAAGCAGCAATCACAAGAACATGAAGTCATAATTTACTAGTGTTCATTTACAGATACCGGTGTTGTAACACCACACTGATCAGATTTCACTTCAATTCTTTTACTGCATAAATCTCTTCTTATCTTGATTCTGTAAAGCAAAAACAGGATTGGAGAATAGAAAGAAAGACTGCGTAAATGTTTTTTAACTCCAAATTCGCATACATTGCAATGTTTACTGAATTGGTTATGAACCGACATTATTACACTCCTGGCAGAACCATAGGTGCTGAGTATCCCCCAACATGTCAAAGAGTATGCATAATGATGGTTTGTGTGGCTAGTTGGTTAAACACATTCCTCCCTCTGCCCCTCAGCCATCAGTTCTACTTGTACAACAGATAGCAATGTTTACTGAAGTAGACAGTATACTAGCTTTGCATCATCTTAAAAAATACAGCGAGCCAATATATCAGTTTAGAAAAGTGAATGGGTTAAGAATAAATAAAAATGATACAAACATAAATGCCGTTCTGAAGAACATATGGAGCTCAAGAATGAACAGGAATAAAATTAAGATAAGGATATTTAACTCAAATGTCAGCTGTCCTTCTATATGGAGCGGAGACATGGAGAACAACTAAGGGGAACAGCAAAAAGTTGCAGATATTCATCAATAGATGCCTGCGCAGGATACTACATGGTATGACAGGACCATAAACAGGGAACTGTGGGATAGAACAGGACAACGCCAAGTGGAACAAAAGATAAAGAGCAGAAGGTGGTGATGGATAGGACACACACTAGGAAACCCACTGACATCATCACGAGACAGGCTCTCTGATGGAATTCCAGGGGTAATAGATGTAAGGGAAGACCCAGGAACACCTGGAGACAGGAGTTGGAGACAGAAAGCAAGAAAATGGGGAGAGATCTGGAAACGATGGCTTTGGATAGGCAGGCGTGGAAGGCTTTGGTTGTGGACCAATGCCTCACTAGGGACGAAGGGTGAAGAAGAAGAATACCAACATGAAAACATTTATATCTAAACTGACAGTTTATAGATTGCATTAGAACATGTCTACCTTCGCACGAGGAATACTGAATGACAAAGCCTCAACACTATTTGATGTAAGTCTCCAAGCTCTTGCGACCTCAACCTTTCTCACATCACAGATACGTTTAGGTAGGTAGGACACACCCTGATGTAAGGTCTCCAATTTAAATGGTGCACACTCAAACAAGTAGGGATCTTCATCTGCTACTTCAAATGAATAGATTATCCTGTCACCCTGTTTAGAACAAACAGACAAAATAGCCTGTTATGTGGCATAAAGTATGGTTTTTTCAGTATTTCAGTCATAAAATACATGATATACGAACTTTTGTGTGTTGACATTGCATCATAAACATGAAAATTACAGTGTGACTTTCTAGTTTATAAAATTGTAGAGCAAGTTTATTTCAATCAAACTACATAAAAATCTCTTTAAAAACTCATACAAATTATTTGGGGTCTCTGTGGTTAAGCTCTTGCCTAGCGTTCCAAAAGTGGTGGATTTGAATCCAGACCGCTCCATTCTGTTTCTAAACGCATTTTCTTCAGAGATCTCTAGGATTGTTGCCGGAGCAATGAAGTTTGTACAATACTCTCGGTAGGTAATGCAATATTACTGCAGAGACGTACAGAGAAATATGGGATACAACCTAGTGCAATGAAAATTTTCATCTTAGGCCCTTAAATTCTTATCTCAATCCTTGACACTTAGTTATTCCAGCTGATAAATCATAATCTTTATCTCAACAATCACTATGACACTTAAGTTTATTCCAGCTGATAAATACATGAAAATCTGTTATCTCAACAATCACTATGACACTTAAGTTTATTCCAGCTGATAAATACATGAAAATCTCTTAACTCAACAATCACTATGACACTTAACTATTTCCACGCTTTTTGCTGCACACTGCGCCACAGCGGAAGTCTGTTGCACACAATTAGCTGTACACTGCGTCATAGAGTTGCTTCCCTTATAAAAAGTCTTTCTAGTTATACTTCTACTATTTTACTACTACTACTTTTTAACCTTGTTATTCTATTGGGTTGTTCAGTTTTCTTCAATTTAGTATATAATATATATATATGTTTGTTTATTGACGAGTAGTTGGGTTTTCTTTTTTTTAACCTCCCTTGAATTAACTGTTTCAAAATTGAGGGAATAACTTGGCGTGGAAAGAGTTAAGTTTATTCCAGCTGCAAATACTGTACAAATTACACAGCCAAAGTTTAAGCACTACTGCAGGCTGCAAAAAATAATCAGTTGCACTATATATACTACTTTGAAACCAAAAAAATAAGATGTTTGGTAACTCTTCTGTATTTGTGATTAAATTTGACATCATAACAATTTATTAAGAGCTCTAATCATTGCAATATGTTTTTATAAATAATTGTCCCTATCTGGCAGTGTCGCAACGAGTGGACCCAGTACGGTTGAACAAATAAACTTGAGTGTCTCATACTTTCCGAATGAGAGCTGGAGCTTGTTTAAGTGTATATAGTGTGCCTATTGGTGTTTATAAAGGCTCCTACCCTCTGGTTGCGATTAAGCGTTGAGCACCACATTTTGATCTTAGCCAAAAGGTTGAGAAGCGTTCCTGAGTATTATATTTTGTTAATTATAAAAAATGAATGAATGCCTACTGTCTTCCCTTGAGTACAAGCATGACATGCTCTTTGGAGATCTTGACAACCTGTGGCGGACCAATTTTTCTTTGAAAATGTTCAATGAAAATGTTCGAGTGAACAAAGAAAACAGAAGCCTGGGATTCATAAAAGAGCAATGTGAATCTTTTCCCATCTGCTTAACTGATCGTATTGATTGTATTCCTGGGAAGAGGTCAGCTATGACTAAGGAAAAGGGTTATCATGAATTTTGTTTAGAATACGAGAACTCACCCTGCATGTCAGGAACAGAACTGAAATATCAGGATCATAGTGGGACACTAAGATGGCTGGAGATGTGTTGACATCCACACGGTTGAGTACTGTCAGTTTGTCAGAGTGATAAATTAATATCTGTTGGAGCGAGGACCTGTGATGGTTGAAATCAAAATAATTGTTAACAAATAATTACTTATAATTTGTTCTTATTCAAATATTCAGCGGTGCTTGAGCTCATACGCCTCGGCCAAATGCCATGTAGTGGTATCTCTATGTGTTTGTAAGCTATTGCTTTGTTCCATATCCCTGGCCTTGGAGGAAGTAAAATCTTCCTGACATAATCAAACACTTGGCACTAGAAGAGGTGGTGGTCAACAGTTTTATGATGATTTTCTAAAAGGACGAAAGATTAAAAACTGACATCATTGTACCTGGTTTTCCTTATTTGGTTCGATCCTCTCTGCAAAATGGCATGCCACCAGTTGAGAGTATTGCACAAACTCCAGAAAAAATGTATGTGTGAACATAACCGTGCGGTCCGATAGACTGGTAGTAACATTTTATAAGCAATAAAAAGTCCACTATATAGTACCACATTACTGAGTTATACTGTAGCACCAATTTCCTATAGGGTCTTTAAGTTTCCTACACTTGCAGCCTTCAGTGTTTTCTCAAATACTTTATCAATATGCTTCTCTTATCCTGTACGTTTGTCACTTCTTGTTAAGCCTTCAGTATAGATTGTATAGTCAAACCTTTTCTGCTTGTTCTTCACAGATGCCAACTTTTTGATTTAAGTTTCATTCATTTCTATTAGGTTTCACATGAGACAGTTCTAATGTTTTTCATTCCTGTTGCTAAGAACCCAGTTATATATGAGACAGTTCTAATGTTCTTCATTCCTCTGGCTAAGAACCCATTTGTAGGTAACTTCTCTCTCTCTCTAGCCTGTGACGCGCTTGGCGATTAAGGCAGCAACAAATGCACACCATTCTTCTCAGTTCTTGGCTGTCCTCTGTATTGTGTTCCTGCTGTAATTCATTCCTTTCAGTTATTGTTCTACTGTTCTCTGTATTGTGTTCCTGCTGTAATTCATTCCTTTCAGTTATTGTTCTACTGTTCTTCTCCAGGTCATTTTGGGTCTTCCATGTTTTTGTTTAAAACAAGCTTGCACTAGTGATTTTAAATAGTTTTCTTCAAGAGAAACCCAAATTTCGTGAATATTATCTTTGGATTCAGATTGAAGTTAGCCTTTGTGTTGTTGTCTTTTGGAAAGTTTTGTTAAGTTGTATTTCTTACAATTTTGCTGTCTTCAAATAATTTAGTTTAGGCTCCCTAAAAGTAGTTGATCATTTGGTCCTTCAATTGCTTCTTTATTTACTTTAGGAAGCTTACAAATATAAAAGGCAGTGCCTCGAGATCCTGTGTTTCTAGTCAACTTCTCACAATAAGAAACTTAATTGTCAAAATCTACAAACTTAAATGCAAAAACTACAACTAAATATAAACACAAACAAATATAAACTAAACTTAATGCAAAACTAATACGAAAACTACAAACTTAAATATAAAAATCTACAAACTTAAATGCAAAAAAATGCAAACTTAAATGCAAAAATAATTAAAACTTAAATATAAAAACTACAAACTTAAATGCAAAAACTACAAACTTAAATGCAAAAACTACAAACTTAAATGCAAAAACTACAAACTTAAATGCAAATACAAACTTAAATAAAACTAAAACTTAATGTAAAATAAACTACAAACTTAAATGTAAAATAAACTACAAACTTACTTATAGATAATCATAAACTTAGTTCTTAAGTTCTCAAAAAACCCAAAACTTGCTAACATCATATACTTACTTGTCAAAACCAGAAACAATGAGAAATTTATCTTGCAAAGCCCATTCTATTCGTGCACCTCGACTTCCTTCTGGGCCAGGACCTTCCTGCAAATACACTTCTTTGGTCATTACAGCAAATCAATATGCATTCAATTTTATGTATTAAGTACAAGTATGAGCTTAGAAAGTAAAGTACATGTATGAGCTTAGAAAGTGCATGTATGAGTTTAGAAAGTACATGTATGAGCTTAGAAAGTGCATGTATGAGCTTAGAAGGTACATGTATGAGTTTAGAAAGTACATGTATGAGCTTAGAAAGTGCATGTATGAGCTTAGAAGGTACATGTATAAGATTAGAAAGTACATGTATGAGCTTAGAAAGTGCAGGTATGAATGAAAATCGTGGCATATCCCAAAGGACGTAGCCATCAACCACAGGTATAAGATATAAGATTAGAAAGTACATGTATGTGCTTAGAAAGTGCATGTATGAGCTTAGAAAGTGCATGTATGAGCTTAGAAAGTACATGTATGAGCTTAACAAGTAAAGTACATGTATGAGCTTAAAAAGTGTATGTATGAGCTTAGAATGTATGCAACTGAATAATTTGGCATTGCTAGTCAGATATTATAAACAAATGCTATAGAAAAACAATTCTACATCTTTCCAAGCTTTGGATTACACACTCTTCATGACATCCTTACATATTTTTCCTATCTGCACATACTTCAAGACTGCCCCGAATATGATATACTGAGGCAAACTCACTGACTAGTGAAACAAAACTGGACAGAAAACTATACAGACCTCTGCTGCATAAGCTACAAAAGTTGGTTACGTTTATAGATGACACAATGTTGAATATATAGACAATGTTTCAAGGGGATGAAAGGAAAGAAGGATGATACAAAGGGGCAGCAATGTACCTGGAAGATTTTTCCTGGTGGAGATTGATATTCCCCACAGGGTTCTCTGTGGTGCAGAGGTTAGGTGCTTGTCTCTCATGCCAAAGGTACCAGGTTCGCTCCTCGTGGAGCCATCTGGATATTTTTCAAGAGATCCCTGATCTCAGTGTAGGTGAGATCAAGCTCTTAGTCCTATCAGAGACGGACGATAAAATATAGGTCCCGTGTTCAATATGAGCAAGTAAAGAACCCGTGACAGTTCAAAATCGAGAAGAGCAGGCTGAAAAGCCACTGCTTGGACAAAATTCATAAGAAAAATTTAAAATTCCTGCAAAAATATCTTCACCATCTTTAAAATTACATCCGGGACCCTCGTCGGTGCTACGGAGTTCGTGCACTGCAGCTGAGATCTTTCTGTGTAAGAAAGAGATCGGAGTACACATGGTGACACACCAAATTGCAATGATGATGGTCCTATCATCAATCAATCAATCAAATTCACTAATATCATGAACTGTAGATATTTATTGCTTTGGAGCACAGCTTACACTCTATCATCTACAGAGACGGAAAGATCTCAACCAACGAAAGTCAGGAACAATGTTTGAAATGCTTGGAGAAACAATGAAACTGCCATAACTAAAGTCAGTAATACCCTTACTCTCTTACTCTGAGTGCTGATATGCTTTTACGTGGTTCAAACACACGCACTTTGCCATCCTTAGAAACTGTAGCACAGAATTTTCCATCAGAGCTCCAAGAAAGGCAGAAAACCTGCAAAAAAAGATAAATTCATTTGTACGCATTTTGCAAAAATTAAAACTGAATTATCTGTTATGTTTCATGTCTTGCTTTAAACATAAAAAAGCACAAAATAATAAGTACAATTCATCATAAAATAGTAACTTGTCCTGAGCAGAACTTTGCCATCCTGAACAGTCCTTCAGAATTGCGCTCTCTCATAGGCCAGATGTCCCGTCTCCACAGCCGTTATGCTCAAACCATCAGTTACATCCTGAATCCATTTTTTCTGCGGTCTTCCTCTTCTCCTCTTTGTCGGGATGCCTCCTTCCATAATGGTCTTCTCCAACCCTTCATGTTTCTTTATATGTCCAAAACAATTCAATTTTTTTATTTGTAGCATCAGCCAGTTTTCTTTGATTTTGAATTCTTTCTGGATATATCTATGTTTTCTTTGTCCATGATATACAAAGGATTCTTCTGCACAATTCAAAGTAATGACAAGTGATGAAATGTTAAAAATGACCACTGTTGAAAAATAAACGCACAATGTGAGATACAAAAGAGAAGAAAAAAGCTGATATAGTCTGAATAGCCCCAAACAAGAATAAAGTCAATTTTACTAACACAATCACTGACCCGTGCACACACAAAAAAGGGTCTAAAGTCGAAGGATCAACCTCATTGCACTGGGTTTTATCCCATGTACCTCATCCCCTCTCCGCAGAAGTGGCACGTCACCTGTCAAGAGTATTGCACAAAGCATGAACTTCGTAGCTCTGGCAACAATTCTAGGATCTCTTTAAAAAATGCGCCTGTGAACAGAATGCTGCGGTACAGATTTGGACCCACAACCTTTGGAATGCAATGATATATAAAACTGTTCAATTATAGTTTTCTGCTGGACGAACCAAGTATAGTTTTCTGCTGGACGAACCAAGTATAGTTTTCTGCTGGACGAACCAAGTATAGTTTTCTGCTGGAGGAACCAAGTATAGTTTTCTGCTGGACAACAGATAGTTTCTGCTGACAACCAAGTATAGTTTTCTGCTGGACGAACCAAGTATAGTTTTCTGCTGGACGAACCAAGTATAGTTTTCTGCTGGACAACCAAGTATAGTTTTCTGCTGACAACAAGTATAGTTTTCTGCTGGACAACCAGTATAGTTTTCTGCTGACGACCAGTATAGTTCATGCTGAAATACATTTTCAGACTTCAGTGTCTTTATGTCACAAATAAGAAAATTGACATTATGTGCACTCGAGAAACACACCTCAATCCTCAATCCATCATTCATTGTGTACTGTTGGTTAAAGAAAAATATGAGCCCAACAGTGTAATCCATATGCATACCCCATGGTATTAAAACAGGTTTCTTGCTTATTCTTACTATTCAGGTGACAAAATTCAGAGCTAATGTAGTTATTGCTGCTGCTATTCCAAAGAAAATATGAGTATTCCATCATCTTTTGTTCTCTCATTTTGGTATGATCTCTCCTTAGTTTTTTATCAACCCACTCCCACTTTCAGTAGAATGTGTTATCGATATAAGGAAGACTGCAGCAAAACTATGTAGCAATGGCGAAACACGTAAATACAAAAACAATATCCTGTGACGTTTTGACCAAAAGGCCTTTATCAATCAAAAGGATACACCAGAAGTGAAGAAATTCTGACTTCTTATGCGGCAGTCATAACATAAACAATAAGAGAGATGGGTGTCAATATTGGTACAGCCCGTAAAGAGCGGCATACCAAATATGCAAAGAGACTGATTAATCAACATCAAACTGGCATGTTGAACCGCTGGAAGCTGATGGATTTGTTGAAGCGGAGATCGGAGCTCCTATGGACATGTCCGGAGTGCTATGATGATAGTTCTCTGAAAACTTATCAGACAATAAATCGCTAATGGCCTAAAGTCCTAAATTAGAGATGTGCAACACTGTGAGATTGAGTCTACTACTCTGTGAGAGGATAGCTGATACAGGTTATGTGTACTTCCAACCAATTATAAAACAGATATGCCATACCTGATCCGGATGATCCTGCAGTCTCAGTACTTCTTTCTGCTGTTTCAAGTCCCACAATCTAACTGTCATATCATATGACGCTGTTGTTATCAAGCCTGCTGCCAGAGGGTGAAACCGGACAAAATAGATCTTCTCTGTGTGGCCTGAAAGGTTTCAGTTATTGGACATTTAGGTGTTAGCTTCTACTTAATTACATTATTTTATATCATTTGGATTGGTTGATTGATACGACCTGCATCATTGCTCTTTTATGAATAACCATGTATACTCCAAATCTTTTTCTTACAAAAGAAGATCTCTGGGGCAGTGCACAAACTTCACAGCATCAGCGTGGGTCCCTGATGTAATTTTTGAGATGGTGCAACTTTTTTTAGTAGAAATTATATTTTGATCTTTTTAATGAATTTTTCAAGAGTCGCAGTTTTGCAACATACTCTTATCGCTTTTCAGCTGCAAAGGATTCTTTTAGATGTTCAACTTAAACACTGAACCTACGTTTTATAGCCAGTCAACGATAGAACTAGGAACTTGATCTCACCTACAATGAGACTAGATATTTCTGGAAAAATTTCATAATCACTTCATGTGGGGAACAACCTGAGTACTTTTGGAGTGAGATGCGAACACCTTAACTCTACGCTAAATTCTAAGGTTAAGTATGAAGTCTCTTCTGGACAGTTGGTAATATCTGTTCACTGTGCCAACAAGCAGTGATTGTATTTTGAAACTACGTTGGTGGATCTCGTGGTGACCGTTTCCAATGGTAGGTTTCAAAAGTTTTTTCAAATTCCAAAGGGCTTCTTCTTCTTCTCTTCCACCATTTACTTCTTTATACAGGGTGTTCAAGATCAATGCAGCCCCATTGACAAATCGAAAGTTGCCAGTTACACAGTGAGTGGTGTTTATTTACTATTTAAACCGGTTCTGACTAGCCTGTCCTACGTCACATTTGTTCATCGCCCCTTCCCGCACTACAATTACACCCCATCACACAACCTTGACCTATACTACGTCATAACTGAACCTTCTCATTTTCATACATATATGCCAGATTAGCTCCATTCACAGGCTGCTTTTATCTTGAACACCCTGTAGAAGTGTTGGGGGGAAAAGGGCTACTTGACTCAAAGTAATGGTGGGCACAAAGCCCCAAAACGTGGGCAATCTTTTACTCCAGAGGGGACTATGCCATGACTGCACTGATACAGACTGTTACCAGAAGTCATCACTTGGAGTAAAGTAAGGTCTTGCTTCATTCTGGTTATTTAACCCTGACAACTCATATGTGTCTTATGACCCTTTTGGTCTCCTGATATCTTCTTTTAGTCAACTTGCTCATGTGTTTGAAATGCGTGGCAGGGTTGTTGCAGAGCGAAGTGGAGCATACAGGACAACTACTTCTAGTATGAGGATGGAGGTTGAGGCCATTACTGCTACCCTCCATTGGCTCTCTGGGACTTCATTTACTGGGGCCGCTGTTGTATCTGACTCTCAGTTGATGCTTCACAAGATCCAGAAGGGCAGGGTGAAATTGTGACAATGAAATAGTGGCAATGAAATAGTAAAGAAAGATAATGAATTCACCCAGACCTCTCAGAGAGAACTCTGGCTCAGTTACAGACTCTGTTATTCCCCCTGTTGGAATTTTCCACACATTGATCTTGGCATTGTCCAAAACTGAATAGATAGAAAAAACAATAGGTCAGTAATGTCTGACAAATGGTGAAAAGTGGGAGAAAATATTCATATAAATACAGTGAAAATTATGGTTCAGCATTTCAATATTAATGATATTCCTCTTTGTCAAGGATCCAAGGGTGCTGACACTCATACTATTCGACCCAAATCCATGTAGTGTACATAACATTAAAGAACTGGGGCATCTGTGTATTTTCTACCCCTCCCAAAACAGGAGCCAGAATTGGACCACTCTAGTACTTAGAGAGGGGGTGTGTGTCTCAGCTGCTCTAGGACTGTGAGAGAGAGAGTCGTCTATCGGTGTTGCTTTGGAATAAAAAGTTGGCCAAAATAAGACAAGTTGGATAAATAATCAAACTATTTGCCTTGTGCTCTAAAGCTCGCAGGTTCGAATCCATATTGCTACGTTTGGTTCACTAGTACATTATTTTGGCTACTCCTTAGGATTGCTATTGGAGCTATGGAGTTTGTGCTCCATGAAATAACTAATAGCCATCCATCACAAGCTATGATGACAACAGTCTCAGACGATGTTGTTGCTTGCACCTCTCTGGTGCGTATGGAGGTGACTACAGAGTTCAATCCTTGAACACAATCTCCTCCCACAGATGAGGCATACATGATCAAGGTTGAACATGTGGGTTCTGTATATTTTATCTTTTTGTGCAGTTGATTTTCTCTGCGTCTCAGAAGTATGTTGATTCTCAATTATGTAAATTCTTTGTGTATTGTTGCAGCACCACATTTGGCGATCTTGTGTAAGAAATTTCCAGCACATGGTGTCTATATCGAACCATTTTAGAGACACTTTAAGAGTGGAGTATGCAAAGATGATGATGCTCGTCCACTATGGGTAATGATGACCACCATTTTTCATCCAAGAGAATGTAGCTGCATTATGTTTGTCTGTGTGTGCGTAGATGACTAGTGAGCCTGATGCAGGCCTGAAATGTTCTTTTGCAATACTCGCTGTGGGTAGCATCCATTTCTGCTGAGAAGGACCGAAGCTTATGGTAAAACTTAGTGCAATGAAAAAAGTCCTTTGTTTATACTCCCTTTTTTTGTAAAAAAAAAAACCCTTTTAAGATGATTCATGACAACCTCTGAAATATTAACTATAATAACATCAGTCTTCTTCTTTACTCTAATCCTGTTTTGTCTCACAGCATCAGGATTTAAAAAGATTTATAGAACAGGCTTTTGTGGGTGCTTCATAAACAGTGCTTTTCGTTGCCTCGGCTGTCTTTGAGGTCTACTTTTTGCATGGACGGCCTTTTGTTTTGTTTCCACTGTATCGGAATAACATTGCTCTTTGAAGCACTGTCTGTTGGTGATCTGCTTATGTGGCCACTCCATTTAATTTGTGTTTCTTGATGTTATCACAGTGATTTGTCTATAAAAAACAACAAGTGATCCTTCCTTTCGTTTGTTCACTTGAAATAGTGTCTATACATTCAATGTTGTCTCTTGTATAATCTTCACACAGAGGTCAGTGTAGTTTTATGTCGAGTGTTGTTTTGCTAGGCCAGTTAGTTTGCCTCAGTATATCATATTCGAGGCATTCTTGAAGTATGTGCTCTGCAGTCTGATGTGCCTGCCCACATGTAATATGACTGAATTGCCAATCTTCAACTTTATATACATGTGGCTGCGGAGTCGATTGTGTCCTGTTCTAAGATGCAAAATGACAACTTTTTCTAATCTGCTCATATTATAGTAGTTGTCTTGTGTTGGTATCAACAAGTGATAAAAACAGTGAGACGCACAAGAAAATCAAATACATTAATGGTGTCAAATAAGAAAATGAACAGATTTACCAACAACAAGTCTACTGTCATCAAAAGGATCCCAAGCTAAGTCAGTGACTTTGCTGCCATTCTGTAAAACTGGAACTCCGGTGTCTTGAAGCGGAAGTCTGGTCAAACTAAAAAAGTAAAACATTCATGTAGTGTTGAATGACTATTATTCTCTTTCTGTCATTTATTTCTGTTATTATTTATTGAGATCAGTCAAACACTATCATATCAACTGCCTGACATTGAAAAATATATAAAAGTAAAAGTTACCAACACATCCCTACATTGCGGACAGTCTATACAAAGACACATAATAACTGAAGCAATCAGGGGGATAAATGAGTGAAAACATGCAATTTTGAGGATCGGAGAAGTCAACAGTCATTTATGAAGTTTTGCTAAGAATGAAAACAGACATTCGTTCATTGTTCATTTGAGGATCATCTTCATCGCATATGTCCATAATTGCTCCGATCTCCTCCCAAGCATGTATCTCAGTGTGTTTAGGCTAGCAACTCCCGTTCTGTGTTGATTGGTGCATCTACTAGGTTTTCTCTCATGGTTTTCCCATCTTGCTGCACCTATCGGTATGCACAACTTGTGCAACCGAGATAGAGAATACTCTTTATCTTCTACTGTAATGACTTATTATATATGATGGATGTTATTAGATTTGCAAAATCTACCTCAAAAATATGCAGACAACCACCAGGTCCTTCAGTAGGTACTGCACATCTTGTGATGTTTGTAGCAAACACATCACTTTCTCCTGGTACTGTTTTGCAGACGTTTCTTATGTTTGTGATGAAGCAGCTTGCATGTAGGAGTGAACCTTTGATATGTCGGAACTTTGATTGACGCACACCTTAACAACAAATAAATTTTGTTAAAATATATATCTTATGGATTAGTATTATCCATAAAGGAAGACTGCAGTAAAACTATGTAGCAATGGCGAAACATGTAAAAACAAAGTACTGTAGTTTTGCAAAATACAAAAACAATACACAGCGACGTTTCAATTTTTTATGGATTAACAAAACTTTAATAATGGACAGATCTTGTGAAAAATTTAATGAGAAATGAAATATATAGTAAGAAAAATATAATAGAGATAACGAATGGGGCATTACAAAAATCTTCTCTTCCACCATTTACTTCCTTATAGAATTGTTGGGTGGGAAATGCAGTGATCTTGTGTGTGTTTGTTTTAAGGCACTTTGTAAGCTGCTATTCATTCTCTTACGGTTGTTCTGGATTCTGTCACACCATCTATTGCGCGATCTTGCTCTGTACTCGTTATACTTTTTCTGTGTGGCTCTCTGTAAGTAAGTAAGTAAAGGAACCCTTTCATACCTTGTGGTATATAGGTCAATACAGTGTTAGGCCTGTATTTTTCATTGACCGTCAGCGCACGATGGGTGATGTGGTCAGCATCACGCCGCCGCCTTTACTTTCCCAGAGCATGTCTGGTACCCAGTTGAGGCTGGGTCGACCTGAGAGCCGTCGCGGTGGGGAAAAATTCCATGCGCATTGCGGAGCTGAACCCAGACCACCAGCCTTGCGAAGCGAGTTCACTAACAACTACGATACAGCGGCTCTCAGTGGCTCTCTGTGGTAGGCGATATCAAGTCATTCTTGTCAGGTGTCCAAACCATTTAATCTGTTGTTCTTTTATGAATTGCATGACCGGTTTAACATCCAGTCTACTTCATCCTTCATTTCTAATTTTGTCTCTTATTGTCACTCCTGCAGCTCTTCTAAGGCACCGCATCTCCATCCTAATGATTTTCCGCTCATTAGATGCTGTTATTAGCCATGTTTGGTGGTGGTAACATAGTGGTGGCCAAAAATTTGTTCTTATAAGATTTGCTATAGTTTTTAGCCATATCTCTTTGTGACAAAACATTTACAAAAAACATACAAGATGCAAATTTTGAAGATGAGATTGAACACACAAACTACCAAATGCTGCAGCCTATGTTTTGATTCGAAAACAGTTATATCAAAATCTATTTAATAATGACAAGAGTTTGTGAAAAAGTCAACAATAGAACTAAGTATCAGCATTAGCGACATGAGGATATGAAGGTTCATGATTCTGTATAGTAGTTGACATGACATGTAAAAGAGAGAGAAAGAGAAAACGAGAACTTGCCTGCAAATGGTTTGGTATGCTTTGGAACTGGCTTGGGTTTTTCGGCAGGTTCTGTCTTTTCTAGTTTCTGTGAAATGACCTTTGACTCTTGCTTAATGGGAGGAGAAATGTTTGTATGATTGCCATTCTTTGAGACGACTGTCTCCTGCTTTTCTTTAGAATCACTGCTAGTCTTGTCCTGAGAGAAATGATAACATCATAAAATGTGTATATTAAATAAATCTACTTTTGAGATTGTATTTCATCATTATAAATGTCTCCACATTGAAAGTTGATCACAATGGATTTCCAACAAATTTTGTTCTTTGCCCTAAAGCTGGCCTCGAACCCTCGGAATTTCCACGGCAAGCAGTCAGTGATGTGGCATGTTATCAACTTCACAAGTTACACCCCAATTATATTTCTGCTTTACAATGCCCTATGTGTCTGTGATTTACGAGATGAAAATTACAGCTGAACGTTATGTATAAAAAATTTTTTTTTAAATAAATATATAGCACACTGTGTTGCCAGGGTCCTCAATGGGAGCAAAGAATAGTAAGACTGCGACCTACAAGGCATGTCATAAGATTCGACTGAGGTAGGGATCTAGGGAAGCTACCTTAGTAAATAAAAAGCATCACAGAAATTGGATGTGCTGGCCTGGCCTACTTATAGGCGCATAACTGGCACAGCGTATAATAGGCTCAGATTACATACAAAGCACAAAGAGTGGTTTAACAAGTGGCCGATATGGAGCATTTGAAGAAGAAGAAAAAATATATGCATATTGCTTTAGAATTGTTCAATTCCACCCAAATATGTGATAGCTTGTTTTGATTTTTTGTTTCAGGGATAGATTTATGTGCTTATCTCTGTGTATGCTCGTTAAATAGTGCTACAGAAGCTCTAATTGGATTAAATAATGAAAATATATGTTATAACTCACATGATTGGCTGAAATAGTCTGAGTCTTCTCTCCACTTGTATTTTGATTTGAGGAAGCTTTCTTTACTGGTGAGACAGACTGGGACCCATGAACAAGTGACCCTCGTCGTCTCTTTTGATCAGGAGTCTAGATGGTTCCAGTTGGATACGTTTGACCTGACACATAGAAAATAAAACCAGTTCAATAAAAATACAGTAAACCTCGTTACACGAACTCAAGGACCGAAAATCACGAGTTCGTGTTAAAAAATTCGTAATCGGGGACTCAAATTTTGGCATTGCAATGCAGCACAGTATTAACCATATACAATACAGATGCCATCATATAAACACTACTACAGTAATTAACTTTTAAAGTACTCACGTATTATTTTCTGCAGAAAAATTCCTGTATATTGCGCTGTCGCAGACAGGAGCGAAAGTGCATAGTAACTTCACGGCCAACTGTGTGGATAGCTTCCGTAAACCTAGCGGTCATTTCAGCTGTTGTAGCAAACCGTCTAAAGTGTCCAAGCCGTTAACACTTCCTGGGGTGCAGGTATACTATTGTCTTCATCACTTTCTTCTGATGATATTTCTTGCACCTCACACACAACTGATTGTACATGTACATCAGATTCTCTGGAGAACGCACGCAATATCGTCATCTGCACTAATGAATTTCTCAAAACTAACTCCAGGGTTTGCAACGTCTTGAAGAATATCCCATTCGTCATGAGAGGTGGTGTCGATGTCACCATCTAACTCTTCGATAGGATTAGTGTTGCTATGTCTCCAGGCTCTGCTAAAGCAGTTCTGCAAGTGTGTTGATGGCACAGATTCCCAGGAGACAGCGATAGCTTTATTGCATCGAGCACACTCCAACTGGGGTTATCGTGTGTTTTCAACAGCGAATTGCAGCTCTACAAGTCGCTTGATAAGCTCTCTTCATAAGAGCAATAATGCCTTGATCTAAAGGCTGAAGCGACTTATGTTGCATTTGGGGGAAAAAATTGAACCTTTACGTTTGTTAAGTTCAGATCATGTATTTTATGGGTCGTACACCTGTCCATTGTCAGAAGAACATGCCTATTCTGAGCCACCATTCGACTGTTGAAATGAAGAAGCCACTTACGAAATGATGTGCTGTCGATCCAAGCTTTCTTATGGTGAGAGTAGATGCAAGGTAGAGTATCCATGTTCATGTTTTTAAAACAACGTGGTTTCTTGGACTTGCCTATCACCCATGGGAGGTGTTTATCACTGCCGCCTGCATTACATACAAGGACAACAGTTAGACGTTGTTTACTGTGCGCTCCACCATGGCACTTGTCACCCTTTATTCCGAGGGTATGACTTGGAAAAAGATTGTAAAAAAGTCCAGTTTCGTCCATATTGTACACGTCACACGAGGCATACTTTTCTCTCACTCCGTAAAATCCATGCAACCAGTTGTTTGCTTCTTCTTCATCAACTTTATTTGCTTCACCACAAATCACTACTGATGAAATTGAGTGTCTCTTTTGGAACCGGTACAGCCAACCAGCGGAACAGCTGAAATCTTGAATATCCAAATTTTTGGCAATCTCATTTGCTTTTGACTGAATTATAGGTCCACTTAAAGGTACATTGGAAGTCGATATGGTTGAACCATTCTAGAAGTAGCGTTCGATATCTTCATACTTAGCACTACTAAGTCGCTTAGATTTGTTACGGAACCTAATGCAACAGCATTAAGAATTTTTTCCCGGTCTTTAAGTACTGTGGATAATGTAGACTTGGCAATTCCATACTGTTCAGCAATTGTCTTTTTCTTCAATGCACCACGGTCTATCGTTTAGAATTTTAGTTTTGTTTCAGATCTATACATGTCTGCTTCCTCTTAGACATGACTCTTCAACTGACTCTATCTAACTTTCCGTCCTATCTGAACATTTTCTCACCAGATTTTTATCAACTGGAATTTCACTTTTATTTTCACTTTCTGCTCCTCCCTTCTCTCCCCCCCCTTCCTGCCCAAAACCATACTTTACTTCTAATTGGTGTTCTGGCTATAAAATTCTCGACTCTGTAATAAAAATACAGTACCCAGAGCTTCTACGATGTAACCGAATCCTGGAAACGACTAATTTACTTCCGACAGATCTGCTATCGCACCTTCCGGGGACGCATTAATCTTTTCTCCGCTGTCCGAAAATGCTTTGTGTACATATTAATGTCTTCACCTATCTCGCCTCTATCTCAAACTCAAGGGCATCCACAGGTAAATGAAACTGTTAGTGTTACCTTTCCGATCACTAACAATGAAAGGCTTTTAAGGTGACAACAAACATTGTGAAGCTTTGGAAGTTCGGCTTAAATGAGATAAAATTGGCGGAGGGACTAAAATACAGTTCGTGATTCGTGGTACACAGAAATTGATGTTATTTACTGATAAGAAATAGACATTTATACGGGACCACATTTTGTTCTTGTTAACCGGTGTTCGTTAAGCGAGTTCAGTTAACGAGGGTTTACTGTAGTTAGATATCTTCTGTATTTTAAAAGTAAAGAACCCATTTTCATGGCCTATGCCTAGAATATGGTGTTCTTCTTCTATTAACTTCAGCTTGAAGCATAAAGCATCAATAAATTTCCTCCAATCATATCTGTCTTGAGCAAGCTAGCTTAGTTAATTCTAGGTCTTTCCCGCCTCTTCTCCGTCTACAGTTCATCTCCATATCTCTTTAGGTCGACCATTGCTCCCTTTTACGCTGGATTCCATTTCAAAGCCACATGTGGGTGTCTGGTCTTCTGCATTTTTAATGTATACCCCAACAATTTCCATCTCCTACGTTTTATTTCAATAAATTAAATAATTGACCTGGCTGCACACACGCAGTGTTTCCACCTCAATCCTTGACTACTCTCCAAGTATCTGATTGAAAAAATATGTTGACGTTTCAGAAGGTAGCTTTCTTTTCTATTGTGGGCCATCAACCCAACACCCTTCAGAATGAAAGATAGGGACATGTCTCTCTTAGGCTGAGCCCTATCTTTGATCTGTTCAGCATGATTAAACTTACTAGCAGCAATGCTACCTCCGACGTAGCTCTCTGGGATACTCAAGTCCTCCCACAAATACACGTGTGTGGACACCGTTTGGAGGGAATATGGTATTAGACCGTGTATTATTCTTTGACTAATGTCACATGATGGACGATGTGGTCAACATCAATCATGCCAGCCATCTTTTACTTTTTAGCACTGTTCTGGTCTAAACAAGGGTCTAAATGTGGAGGACTGACTTCACTGTATCGGGTTTCCCCTTATGGTTTAGCCCCTGTCAGCAGAAATGGCATGCCATCCACCGAGAATGTTGCACAAAGCACAAACTCTGCAGCTCCAACAACAATCCTAGGGCTCCCGGGAAAATATATTTTTTTAAAAGATGTAGTTACTGCCTGTATTAGGCGGTGTAGAGAGGGGGAATTTAATGGCCGCGTGGTTAGCGCAGTCGCAACAAAACTGTTCAGGTTAGGATTTATCTTTATGCCCGACAGAAAAACTATATGGACGTACCGAGGATTGAACCTGGGTCTCCCGTATGGGAGCCCATGCTCTAATCCATTCAGCCAGACGTTCCACTGTGAAATTAAGATATCAAGATGAATAATGAAAAAAAAATTTATTACACATCATATTAAATATCATTCAGTCCTCCCTTACATGTGCAGATTCTCCAGCCAGCCACTGATCAGCAGAAAGTCCAGGAACTCCGTCCTGTGTATCTGGGTACAGGTCTGAGTGGAAATCTCTGTATGACTGTCAACAATTAAAATAACAAACTCATAATGTCGATTTAGTCAAGTACTAACAGATGAAACAGTTGTTACAGATGATAAAACGTTGCTAACAGATGATGAAACAGTTGCTACAACAGATGATAGAAACAGTTGCTACAACAGATGATAGAAACAGTTGCTACAACAGATGATAGAAACAGTTGCTACAACAGATAGAAACAGTTGTTACAAGAGCTATATTATGTAATTGTTTAGAATAAAACTGTAGGAGGCTTGGAGGAATTAAAGTTTAGTAGACTAAACATATCATATCATAAAAATATAATGTTTTCTAGTTATGAAAATCGTTGCGTATCCTTTACAGGACGTAGTCATCAACCACAGTAAACGAGTCATTGATTTTCTAGTCACCACTTATACGTTCAGTAGTTTGCCATTGCTTTCTGAACGGTGAGGTATATTTTACCTTTCATAAAAATCACGGTAACAATTTGCTTCCAAACTGACTGCCAGAGAGTCGCAGAGTTTGAACCAGGTACGTTTGGGTCTAGTTATGATTAATATAAATATGTGGTTTTTCTAGTTATGAGTAATCACAAATATGTGATTTTCTAGTTATGAGTAACTACAAATATGTGGTTTTCTAGTTATGAGTAACTACGAAT
This sequence comes from Arion vulgaris, assembly GCA_020796225.1. Taxonomy (NCBI): domain Eukaryota; kingdom Metazoa; phylum Mollusca; class Gastropoda; order Stylommatophora; family Arionidae; genus Arion; species Arion vulgaris. Next base: position 18,124,812 of record CM036766.1, read on the forward strand.
ATGTGATTTTCTAGTTATGAGTAACTACGAATGTGGTTTTCTAGTTATGAGTAACTACGAATATATGGTTTTCTCAGTTATGAGTAACTACGAGATTGATTTTCTAGTTATGAGTAACTACAAATATGTGATTTTCTAGTTATGAGTAACCACAAATATGTGGATTTCTAGATAGTTGTTTCACCTTACGAGGCACAATATAGGGAGCAGGGATGATGGCGTTCCGAGTCAAAAGCAATAGCCTGTTCACTTCCCCATCCATCAAATTCATAGCTCTTTTAGGAACCAAGGCTGCTCCCTTGATCTGTTCTGTTCTATCAGCTCCAGCTGTTAATGAGATGAATGAGAGAATGAGTACACAACTCACTTTCCAACATTAACAAGTGGTATCAATAATATCAAGCACACTAATATTTAAACTGAAAATTATTTAGGATGTCAAATGTTCATACGTTTAATAGAAAGTATCTCATGATTTGCAGTTTAAAGTTACCCGTTGTACAAGTAGAACTGGATGCCTGAGGGCAGAGTGAGAGGTGTGTTTAATCAGCGAGCCACAGGAACCATCATTATGCATACTCTTCAATATCTGTTGGGGGAGACTGAACATCTATGGGTCAGCCCGGAGTGCAATGATGTCAGTTTAGTAATCAATAACCAATCTCATGATTTTGTTACCATTTTGGATTCCAGGGTTATAATGTAGATATCTGTTGTAGGGGCTACAGAGTGAGTGGTGGTAATGTCTGGTAGGCGTGATGTAGTGGTAGTAAGAATGGCCCATCTCTGGTGTTTGCTTGTCATTAACACTGCGATAGTAACTGACTCATAAAGATTACAAACAACTTTCTACTGTTCCATGTTTATTGGTTAGATTGCACAGTGTCATCAGCATACATGTTAGTGGTCTGTATGCCCTTTTACTTTAATAAGTTGTTGTATTCATCACTACTATTCTGTCTTAGTCGCCCGCACATCTGATCTCTACCGCTGTCTCTATCGGTCTCTTGTTGCTAACCTTATTGTCGCACTCTTACATTGTCATTTTTTGTCAAGTTTTTACTAATATTGTCCGCCATTTGGTGTGCAATCCGACTTTCTAATTCCTGTTATTGTCAGTCATCTGTCTTGTCGTCTCTTTCTTCATACTGCTATAGATCCCCCTGGAATCCAAAATGATAAAAATAACAGAGCAGTTCACCTATTTAGGCAGTAATTTTTATTGAATTTGGAACTGCAAGTTATATAGTTTGAAAACTAAATTACGAATTTTCAATTCAAATGTTGTATCAATCCTAACATATGCCAGAGATAGTTGGAAAATGATTAAAGTTGTAGAAAACAAGTTGAAGGCATTTGAAAATAGATGTCTGCCAAAAATAATGAACATAAAATGGGATGAATTCAGAAGGGATGAAATCAGAGAAATGTCTGGTCAACCACTAGTTACAACTGTTATAGGAAAGAGAAGATGGAGATATGTTGTACAAACCTTGCAAAGAAATGATCAAGAAATATCAAAGCAGGCATTGAAGTATGATGCAAAGGGTTCAAGAAAGAGAGGACAACCTAAGAAGACCCTGAAATGAACTTTGCTGAGAGACAAGAAATATTGGTCTCAGTTCCATGGAGGAGATTGAGCGAGTTGCCCAGAATAGAGGAGAAATTGCTTGCAAGCCCTAAATAATGCATAACAGTATGAAAGGAATTATTATTATTATATTTCCTGAAGAAATTAAACTTGAACTGAAATCAAACCAGTAGAAAAACAACTGATATAATCATGTGACATTCTCGAATCATGCGAATGGTTCGGCCACATAAACAGATTACCAACAGACAGTGCACCTCAAAGAGCAATGCTGCTCCGATACAATGGGTACAAAGCAAAAGGCAGGCCACGTAAAAGATGGACCTCAGAGATAACAGAGTCGACGAAAGACACTATCTACGAAGCGCATACAAGGGCCTATTTTAGAAATCTCTTCTTGACCTGACGCTGTGAGGCAATCAAGATTCGAAAAGAAAGAAAACAGAAAGACATTCTCTCTTGATATGCTACACCCATAGGTAGAAGTAGCGTGGTTTATTTACTGAAGACACTGCAAAACAATATTTGCTCATTTATAACACAACAGTTTACCATAAATTCAATTAAAAATAAATGTACTGAGAAAATGAAGTCTGACCTTCTGTTAAGTATGGGTCCTTCTCTGTAAATTCTACAAAGTTTAGAGCAGTATCTCCCTGAAAAATCACAACAAAAATTGATGCAATGAGTATATGGAGGAAACCTAATAAATTAAATGTTAATTTCAATGGTACTTCATGTCCTCAAAGACCTAAGCAAAACAGAGAACAGACCAGGTCATTATATTTTGCCTATGTACCGGGCACTGCAGACACTTAGTCCTACATAGACTAGCATTAAATTAAACAGCTCTTGCCAGTGCGGTGGGCTTACTTTTGTTTACCATAACATAAAAATGAATATGTAAAGGTTTTTATGTTACATGCTATCAAAATTGCTAAGATCTTCTTGTCTCTTTTGCAGTGTTTATACTACTTCTCGTGACCCAATTTTAATCACTTGTTACTGACTGTTGTAAGAGGATAAGGATTGGCAATTGGTGCAGCCTAAATGCATAGATTCTATGCGTTTAGGCGGCTATCCAACTTGCAACGCCTCTTGAGTCGCCTCACGACATGTGGCAGGTAACATGGTCGTAGACTACACCCTCAAATTCTGCGGCCCTGTAACCATGCATTGCTAAGATCATAATCAATAGAAGTGCTACTATTTCAAAAGTAGTTTTTTTTTATACATACCTTTCCGCCGAGTGGTTACCGGGCCCAAATTTGGGGTGTAAAGAATAGAACCAATGTTACCTGCCTTGCATGTCGTCAGAGGCGACTAAGGAGGTTTGGTTGAAATCGGATGCACATGTCCTAAACGTGTAGATGTGTATGCGTTTAGGGGCCTACCAAACCAATGTGCAACGTATACACCTTCTTGGCAAAGATCAAGCATATCACAAAGAGTGATTAAAATTGGTCGTAAAGAAGGAACGCAAAGAAGATACATACCTTTCCTATCAGAAATGTCATGCTTGTGTCTGGATCAAAGAAAGGCATGATAGTCCTAAAAGTAATAAAATATTACATACATGAATTGATGTTATTCAGAAGATTACATACAAAATATATTTATTTAATTTATCATTTTCTAGACTTTTGCTTACACAGACTTGTGAAAGAGGGCAAAACAACAATTAATACAGTTGAAAATTAAAGAAAGAAATTGAACATGAATTGATGAAGATGTTGATAAAATTCTTTGTTCTTCTTCAAATGCTCCATATAGACCACTTGTTAGCCACTCTGGATGATCTGTGTGTGATCTGAGCCTAAGAGCGATTGTACGATGCGCCAGTTATGTGCCTACAAGTAGCTCCAGCACATCCGATTTCCGTATTATTTTATTTTACTATGCGCTTTTTATTTACTTGGGTAGCTTTCCTAGGCCCCTACCTCAGTCGCCTCTTACTACATGCCTTGTAGGTCGAATGGTACTATTCTTTGCTTCCTTATGCAGCCCTGGAACCATACGGCGACTGATAAAATAATGTAATAGAACCATTCCTAAACAAGACTGGAACATGGAAAAAAAAAAGAAAAATGTAAAGACTAAAGAAACCCGGTGAAGAACAAGAGAGGACTAGAGAAAATTGATTCTACTGAGCAGAACACATAAAAGACAATAAAGAACATAAATCAGAGTATAGTACAAATGCAGCTGTATAACCCAATGAAGTAAATTCAAAACAGGAATGGTGAGATGAAACTGGGTAGAAGTACTAGTACAGACAGGGATCAGAGAAATCACCACTGTTGTCCCTGGGCACGCAAGAGTCAGGGGTAATGAACAAGCTGATAGATTGGCTGGCACGTCTGTGTTAGGGAATTGCAATGGACCAAAATGACATTCTTAACCCTTTAGCTGCTAAGGACGTATATATACGATTTTCCCATTCACTTCTAAAGACGCATTAACACGTCAGTTATTATCTCTCCTCAGTGGGCTAAAGACGTGTTAACACGTTATACATTGTTACTGTCACTGCAATAGGCATACATTCATGTTTGTGACCTAGAAACTATGAGTAGCTATTTTTAGCTTAGCCTTCAGAAAGTATGTAGCAGCGAAAGGGTTAATGCATTGAGAGAGTCATTCCAAACAGGAGTTTGAGGGTTGTGAATTCCACTTGCTGACCAGATTGAGAGATATGGGTGTCGATATTGGTACAGCCCAAAAAGAACAACATCCCAAATATGCAAAAAGAATTATTAAATAACATCGAACTGGCATGTTGGGCTACTGGACGCTGCTGGATTTGTTGAGGGGATTGGAGCACCTATGGATATGTACATATCCCTATGATGATATCCCTAATAAAACTGATAACTTCAATGAGAGCAACAAGGATTATGGTAACTTTTATTTCAACCACTGGCAAGATATTCAGTGTCATTAAAATACTATATGTAACTTGCCCCATCAGAGACATTGATAACTATCAGGAGTTATGAGTAGATTATCAACACTGCACTTCGGACAAGACCATAAGTTCGCCAAACCTTGCCTCAGCATCTCTGCGAGAATATGGTGGCTCCCAATATCAATTCTGTACTTATTGCACAATTGTTTTGTATACAAGTTGCTGTTTTCATTATGGACTATGTCAAGCTGAACTCTAATCTTCAGCATTCTTGTCAGCGACAAAGAGTCACAACCCTGAATATTCACTATTCTGGTAGTCTCTCGTTGCAGTCAGTCTGTTCAGACATTCAAGTACTCTTTTTTCTGACAGCTGACAAGCCAATCAGCATGACTGGATATCCATTGACCACAACTTCCATATGTACTGACACAAAAAATAAATTGGTAATTATCCTAGAATGCCATATCAAATCTGGAAAGCATGAAGCCAAGAGGATAAAGAATTGATATCTCAGTTATGAATTACAGGTAAGTATATGAAATAGGGGAGACTGCAGTAAACTTTAAATAGTAAAACGTACAACAAGTACTATAGTTTTACAAAATACAAAAGGCTTGTTTAAAGTTGTGTTTATCTCACTGTTTATGTATTTTGTAAAACTATAGTATTTGTTGTATGTGTTCACTATAAAGTATACAAGTTTGGGGTTAGGGTACAAATAAAAGACACCACATGACACTGAGGTGAGAGCTTGCCGTCACAGCAGCTGAAATCTATAGCCAATATAAAACCCTCTAGCTATTAGTTTAGTATATAAGATATATTGATATAAGGGAAGACTGCAGTAAAACTATGTAGCGAAACATGTAAAAACAAAGTACTGAAGTTTTACAAAATACAAAAACAATACCAGCAGGTATATATTATTGTTCTTAACTCCTTGTGGACCAAACACAACACTAAATAGCATCTTTTACTCTAAAAACATATTTGCCCTGGTCCACTAAGAGTTAACTTTCTCATGAAGTCATCAAATATGTATGCACAAGTGTAGTTCTGTGACACCAGCCATGATAGAATTTCTATTACTGTGGTAACAGAATTACATAAACAACAGAAATATATGCTGATCATTAAGGAATCAAGCAACATCATCAATGCTCTAACAGAAAACCTACACCCTGAAGATTTCAACAAAGATGAAGGGTATTTTTATCTCGGTTACAGAAGTTATGTATACTGATAGGTGTGATAAGACAACTATGACAGAAACACTTATAAAACCTATAGTAAAACTGAGAAAAACCCCAGTAGATACATCAACCAACACAGAGTTGTTAGTCTAAACACACTGAAATACATGCTTTGGAGAAGATCGGAACAAGTATGGACAAGTCCAATGATCCTCAAATGAACAATGAATCAAGCAAACAAAACTTTCAAACAAGGGATATTTTACCCTGTAGATGAACCTATGTCCATGTTCATGAGAGATGATGAGAGGTTACGTGGATCCCATATCCGTACTTCTCTTGCTCTTCCCTAACAATTATAAAATGCAGATATTATGTTTACAAAATTCAGATTAAACTAAGTAAAAGTCCATCATAATGTCAGTAACAAATCACAAACAATATTTTTCATTACTTTTAGCATTTAGATCTGTTCATTTTATGCTCATTAAAAATAATGATGTTGGTGCCATTTTTTAATCAGTATGAAAATATGACACATGATATTGAGAATGCTTCTTTGGGGGTTTTGGGTTTACAACTGTGACTCTACCAAATGGGGAAGAAGTAGATGAGAGAAAAGCCAAATTCGACATTGTTATCATTACTCCTGGAAAGAAATGTAGAAATAGAGACAGTATGAAAACTGACCTCAGAATTAAACAACTGATAACAGATAATGCGGGGGATGATGATGCTGCTGTTTATACCAATGGATGTGCATCGTGGTGAGAAGTCAAGCTGAGGTTTCTTAGCTAGTACATGGTAAGCTCATTGCATAGTAGAGTGGAGCATACAAGACAGCTACTTCCAGTACAAGGATGAAAGTTGAGGTTGTTTTAGTTGCCCTCCAATGGCTATGTGCAACTCCATTTCATGGGGCTATTATTGTGTCCCCACTCTCAATAATTTGGAAGGTCCAAAATGGCAGATTGCGGCATAAGTGGATGTTGTCTATCAAGGTTTCCAACCTTTGGGTGAATCTACTGTCCTAGACATGCAGGTGTTAATGTCAATGAGAGAGCAGACAGGCTTGCATCAACAGCACACATCGCTGTTAAATTAAAGGTGGATAGAGGACATTCTTTTGTTGCTCAGTAACCATCTGTTTGGTCAAAAAAAAATTATTTCTCACCCAAATAATGGGACTTGTGATCCATTCAGGAAGCACAGATATTATCTGTGAAGACCCAAATAAACGTATATACTAAAACTAAAGTTTAAAAGGGGGTGGGGGTTTTAAAGTGAAGGATTGACTCAATTGCACCGTGTTTTACCCTAAATGACTTGGTCCCTCTCCACAGAAATGACCCGCCACCAGCCAAGAGTATTGCACAAATCATAAACTCCGTAGCTCTGGCGACAATCCTAGGGGGATTTGGAATAAAATGCACCCACGTACAGAACGGCCTGGATTCGAACCCACAACCTTCGACTCATAAGGCAAGGGCTAACCACTAAAAGACTAAAACTAGGACATTAATGGATGTACAAATTGATAAAGATTGAATAAGAAAGAAATCATATTTATAAGCTAATATGTCTAAAGATGGCTGTCTACTTTGCTATTACCTGACTGAAACCTGTTGACATAAACATATCCTTTCCTCCCAGCCATAACACACGAGAATCTTTGATATTTTGATGACCAGGGCCCTCCTGTTAATGGAAACAATGAAAAAATATACAAAAACTATATCATCAAAATCATAGCAATGACAGACAAGGCAAGGTACATGGAAATAGAACACCACCACTAAAAGGTGAATGAAGAACTTGCAAATGGTTCATCTTCTTTTCTCTAATCTTGTTTTGCCTTACAGCATCGGATAATAAGAGATTTCTAGAATGGGCTTTTGTGTGTGCTTCATAAATAGTGTTTTTCACTGCTTGTTATTTCTGAGGTCACCTTTGCGTGGATGGCCTTTTGCTTTGAATCCACTGTATTAGAGTAACATTGCTCTTTGAGGAGCACTGTCTGCTGGTAAGCTGCAAATGGTTCATATATAAATAACATTTATGAAATGGGTAGATTACTACACTTTTAAAGTGCAGTAGAGAAGCTACCCTAATATATAATAAGCATTGCAGAAATCGGATGTGCTGGCGTATTTGTAGGTACAAACTGGCACAACAATCTTACATGTGTTCTGGCCAAATACTATCTCTAACCAAGAACTGCTCGCACAAGGTCAACAAGAGAATATGAGCACCATCATCCGAAGATGGCGCTGGAGATGGATCGGGTATGTGATGCGCATGGAGACTGGCTCCAACATGAAAACTGCACTGAGATGGACTCTGGAGGGTAAACGAAAACGTGGAAGACCCAAGACAACCTGGAGAGGAGCGATAGAGCAAGAACTTAAAGAAATGAATCATAGCTGGAATACAATACAGAGGAGGGCCATGAATAGAGAAAATGGTGTGGTTTGTTGCTGCCCTAAACGCCAAGGGCGTAACAGGCTAAAGAGAGAGAGAAAAGAGAGAAGAAACTGGCATAACGTACAATCATTCCTAGGCTAGGTCAATACAAATCACAAAGTGTGGTTTAACAAGTGGTCGATATGAAGTATTCGAAGAAGAATGCAGAGATAGCTGCAAAAGAGAAATGTTTACATGTTACTTAGCAACTGATGTGATGATGTCATGTACAATGAATTATTCCGGGCTAAAATGTTCCTAACAAAAAAAGGCTAACCTGAACAACAGAATTAGCTCTGATGTCTATGACTCGAATGATCTTGTCCCTGCATGATGTTACTAAGAGAGTTCCATCATCTTTCCAACTTATACTCTGGATCTGGTCTCCATGGTTGGAAAAATCTGGACATCAAATTTGTAAATATAAAATGTAAGTATGTTAATAAATATTAAACTATAGAATTCTATCTCCATCTCACAAGAATATATGCTCAGATTTCTGTATCTTAACACTTTTTTTCTTTTGCTCCAGTAGAAGCATGGGAACAATCACTACAGTTTGGTATATTTAACTGGGCCTTGTTGTATCTGACTCTCAGTCGATGCTTCACAAGATCCAGAAGGGCAGTTTTTGGTATGAGTGGATGTCGTCTATAGAAGTTTCTAGCCTTCAGAGGCTTACGTGGATCTACTGTCCTGGGCATGCAGGTGTTTACGGTAATGAGAGAGTGGACAGGCTAGCATCAACAGCATCGATTGTTGGGGAGTTGAAGATGGATAAGGGGGATATTCTTAGGTCTCTTTCCGACTGTCTGTTGGATGAGGACACTAAAATCGATGTTGAATCGATCATGTGATTTAGGCAGTTTGGAGTTACCTGTTGTACATGCCGAACTGGATGCCTGAGAGGCAGAGTGAGATGTGTGTTTAATCAGCAAGCCAAATAGTGAGATGATATACACATTAATTTGTATAGTTTCTAACTTAATGCATCCATCAATTATTTCTCTGCTTTCTATCTATCTATATCCTCTTGGTGTACGTTTGACACATAAGGCTTCCACAAGAGATTTCCACTGCTGTCTTCTTTCCACCACTTGTTTCTCACGTCAGGCCACAATCTTTCAGCTCTTTCAACAGTTCTTCTGATGTTTGCTTTGGGCGTCCAGGCCTTCTTTTCCCATCCGCTGTTCATCGAAGAGCTGTTCTAACCATTGTCTCTACTGCCATAAGCAACATAAATAGTGTAAATAAAATTTTTAATAAGAAGGCAACACAAACCAACCAAAGACTTCAGTGCCAGCTGCACCAGCCACATTGTATATCTTGACCGTCGTGTGTGATGTTACAGCAAGAATTCCATCAGCTTGAGGGTTCCATAGCACATTCTCCACCCGTCGAGGAAATTCAGGTAGTGTTGTCACTGGGTTTGACAGCAAGGCTAAACTGCTCTCATCTGGCAATAGCCACAAATTTACCTGGCATATAAAGACACTTCAATATAATAATTCATTCAGTTTAGAATCATTGCATATTAAATCCAATTCTAGCTGCAATTGTCACTAGGTTAACTGGTAGCTATCTGGTTATCCTGCCAGGATGCAGACAACCTGCGACTCATGCAGCTGAACAGATGTCTCAATAAATGTGAGGCAGTCCTTGAGCCTAGTGACACTTACATAAACTATCTTTGTTTTAAACTTACCCTGTTGTCCTGAGAACAAGTTATAACAGTGACATAGTCTACATATACTTGCATGTCTCATCTCGCATGTCATATTCTAGTGACAAGCTGGGATTGAAGTTTGAGCGCCAGAAAAGAACAGCACAACAGGTATATGAGTAGGCTCATCAATCAAAATCGAACTGGTTCGGTCAGTCACTGGACACTATTGGAGATATTGCAAAGAAGATCGGAGCACCTATGGACATATCCGGAGTGCAATGAAGATATTCCAAACTGAAACTGATACTCCAGCGACAATCAGATAAACTAATTGTGTTTTTAAACTTACCCTATTGTCCTGAGAACAAGTTGCTAGAAGATAGTCATCAAATGGACTAAAATCAAGGTCAGTTACAAAATCTGAAAAATGAATACAGCAAAAAAAATGACTGTTCCAGCAAACGTTTCAAAATTCATTCAAAAGATATAAAAATTCCAATGGTTCTACTGATTTCTTGTACACAACCTCTACATTTGTCAACTCATCATCAAATAGCATATTCTGAGCAGACCTGCTCATCCTAACACTCTTTGGAACTTCTCTTACATAGACCAGATGTCCTGCCTCTGCAGCCGTCATGCTCAAATCATGTTACATCCTGAATTCATCTTCTCTATGGTCTTCCTCTTTGCTGCAACGCCTCCTTTCAAAATGGTTTTCTCCAACCCTTCATATCTTATAAGTCCAGAATACTTCAAATTTTCTTGCTCTTTAAAAATTTGCTTTATTTATTTATTTTCTCATTATTTTTTTTTCGATCCAGAAGCACTTGAGCTGAAAGCTCTTTAGCTCGGTGTCATGGACATCGTAACCCTTCTGTTCGGTGCCACGAACACCGTAAATCTGGGGAACCTGTAGTTTTTCTTCCACTCCGCGGAGTTGAACCCGCACTCCCAGAGGTATTGTCACCCGTAGTCCAACGCTCTATGAGCACGCTGGCTTTCTCATTATTTAAGAACACAACCAAACTATTCCAAATTGTCATTTTATTCACAATTCTCAGTAATTATTGGTTGGCATCTTGTTTTGTCAGTGGACAAAGTTTTCGTTGACCTCACCTATTTAACTTCTTCTTCTTCGAACGCTCCATATCGACCACTTGTTAAATACTCTGTGTGATTTGTATGTGATCTGAGGATAAGAACGATTGTATGTTTTGCCATTTATGCGCCTACAGCACATCCCATTTCTGTGATGCTTTTTATTTACTAGAGTAGCTTCCCTATGACCTACATCAGTCACTTCTTACGACATGTCTTGTAGGTTGCAGTGGTACTATTCTTTTAGTCAATACGAGCCCTGCAAGATCGGTTTAAATTAAATAAGCCATTTGATAAAAGCTGGTGATGAAAATGTACATAAAGGAGAAAATGTAAATAAAGGAGAAAATGTACATAAATGAGAAATGTAAATAAAATAGAAAATGTAAATAAAGGAGAAAATGTAAATAAAGGAGAAAATGTAAATAAAAGAGAAAATGTAAATAAAGGAGATTAGAGTGATTACATAACAAAACAAATATAGTTAGCGACAAGTTATAATAATGTACTGTACCTGCATGAGCGTGTATTACTGGCAGTGAGCTGCTTTGTCTACCACTTGTAGAAAGTGGAAGATAGCCGAGATTTCCACCACCTGAAATATTTTTTGTGAATTGATTAACACGAAGATATCTGTTTTTTTATTATTTTAAGATCTCTAAATAGACATCCTAGCATATTGAAAATGAAAATCGTGGCATGAATGTAGCCATCAACCACAGTAAACAAGTCATTGATTTTCTAGGCACAAGTTATACATTCAGTAGTTTGCCACTGCTTTCTGAACTGTGAGGTTTATTTTTACCTTTCGTAAAAATCCCACGGAAATGAATTTGCTTCCAAACTGCCTGCCGCGGAATTTGAACCAGGTACGTTTGAGTTGTGATTGAACTCCTCGCACATTAGACATGTCAATTTCTCTGTCCTCCAGTACAGCAGTCATGTTTAAATTCATGAAATGCTAGAAACATATGTATTAGTATTTATACCAAGAACCTCTGGAAACGTAGATGACAATGCCCATAATATTTAGATACCTGCAAAATATTGCATTAAAAAAACAGGTAGGTACTGACACAAAGTTACTGTTAGAAACTATAAATTTATGTATATGATGTGTAAGACAGTTCACTGATTGGTATGGATGTTAAATGACAGTGCGATTAGTGTGCTGGATGGCATGCTTTACATTTGTTCATTGATTGAAACCACACAAAAGATGGAACAACAGCATCAAGAACAGTCTTAAGAAAATAAATAAACAGCTTACAAAATGCTTTAGAATAAGCACACACAAGATCACTAGATTCCCCACCCGTATCACTTCTATAAAGAAATAAATGGTGAAGAGAGATGAGAAAGGGGTCTCTGTGGCTAAGCCCTTTGCCTTGTGAGTCGAAGGTCGTGGGTTCAAATCCAGACCGCACTGTTCTGTTCACAAGTGCAATTTTTTCCAGACACCCTTAGGATTGTTGCTGGAGCTACGGAGTTCGTGCTTTGTGCAATACTTCGCAGGTGACATGCCATTTCTCGGAGAGGATCCAGTCATATGGGTAAAACCCGTGCAATTAAGTCAATCCTTCAAGCTTTAAAACCCTTTTTAGAGAAGAAGATAGAAAAATAGCACCAAATTTTTTTTTTTATTCATTGAAAACCCAAAAAATCTGAACGGAAAAGTAATTAAATATATTCATATGTTTTTATTTGCTTCTGTCTTTATTGACTGTCTTTTACTTAGTATGCATTAATGACTAACTTAGTTAAATAATATCATTGCCTAATTAATTATCATCCATCATGTGCCATATGTTCAAAGCAAAATAGCAGGCCTAACACTGCATTCTACAATGTACCAAATTGTATGAAAATAGATTCCTTCCTTTTTTCATCATCCAATAGCATGCCCTGAGCAGAACTTTGCCACACTAACAGTCCTGTGGAGTTTTTCTCTTTCATATGTCCTGCCTCTGCAGCTGTCATATTCAAATCCTCAGTTACATCCTGAATCCATCTTCTCAGCTGTCTTCCTTTTTTTTTTGCAGGATGTCTCCTTCCATAATGGTCTTCTCCATCCCATTGTATCTTTTTATATATCTCCAAAATACTTCAATTTTCTCATTCTTATCAGTGACCTGATTAAGCAGCTGGGCCTGTAGCAAATTTTAACACGGGGCCCTAGGTCTTGTAGTATAATAAAACACAACTTTTACAAACCTTTCTCGATTTAATGTGAGCAAATTTAGAGATAATACTAGACATATCAATTTAAGTAAATTACATTCAATGTCATTAAGGTGATGTTATTTAGAGGATCTTGTCCCTTAACTCACTTTTTATACGCTTTAATGTTGAAAAAGAACGTTCCCCGCTGCAGTTAGTAATCATTAAAGACAAGTAAATTTGTAAGACTATTTCTACATTTGGGAAACACGACTCTAATGAATTTTCCATTATAAGTTTATAAAATTGCTGTTCAAGAGCCTCATGCTTTTCGTTGATAATAGCAGCAGCTACATTAGTTTTAGAAGTTCAGCGAACTGCACAAGTTCGTCGCCTAGTCTTTCTTCCAAATCCTCTTGGTAAGAGCTGATAATATTTGGAGTTCTTTTCAATATCTCTTCTGCTGTAAGAGAATTTAACTGCCGAAATATTCCAAATACACCAGTCACTCTATGGTACGCTTCCGCACGTTTATCTAAGGCAGACAGTACGTTATCAATTATGACAATAAATACCTGCATAGCGCACTATTAGAGTTGGTCCACATGCGAAATGTCTGAGTAGAGTCCAGTGATACGGAATAGTACTTGCATTTCTTAATTTCGCAAATAATATGATCCAGTAAGCTTGATGCAATAAGATGGATACATTCCTCACATGTTGTTTTTGATAAGTATGATGTATGTCCCGTTCCTTTATTTGCATAAGTATTTATATGCTGAGCTAGAAAAATGTCAAATTTGGCTATTAATTCCAACAAACGTAAATAATTTCCATTATTAGGTGAACCAATAGTTTCATCACTACCCCGAAATGCAAGACATAATTCTGCTACAAATCGGATATCTGAAGTAATTCGCTCTAAAGTGTCCGCAATATTTTTCGGGCTCAATTTGGCTTACAACTTAAGAATCGACACGCGCATACTTCTTTTTGCAAACTAACAGCGAGGGACTATCGCTTGTCTATAGGAGGTGCTTTCTTCATGTCTTTTCAAAAAATTATTTACGTTTTTTCAGTCGTCAAATCCTTCTTTCATAAACCGTGACGAACAGCCAGAATCAGTAACTTTGCAAACAAAACAGAAAAGTTGTCCTTTAGTTTCTTAATAACACAATCAATCTCGCACATTAGTTTTGTTTGTTGGTTTATGTGTAAATGTGAAAACGACTTTCACAAAATCACGGATTGTTTTCTTTATTGTTTTCCTTATGGGGGAGATGAGGAAGATATTATTACCCACCTCCCAACCTTAGTTCCTTGTTTATGACTAGTGACAGTTTAGCTCTGTCCCATAGGCGCGGGCCCCTAGAAGGCGGGCCCGTAGCATTTGCTACTTCTGCTACTTGGCTAATCCGGCACTGATTCTTATGTGTAGTATCTGCCAGTTTTCTTGGATTTTGATTACATTTTTTACATTATTAAATCAGCTTCTCTCTCTCTCTTTTATGTGAGGTTATACCAATTGGCATAGGCGATGATGGATCTTCATGACACAATCTTATCCTTAGAGCTATTAACCATTTCTGTTGCTGACTGATGTCCATGTCTCCTATGTTAAACTGTTCAGTATCAATCTCATTGTTTGTTTTCAATACACACAAGACAAATAACGACCACCTCATAATGATCAGACCGATAAGCTTTCTTTGTGCATTATCATACTCAGAACCTCCTCATTTCTACTTTCAGCTCTCCCTGCTATTCTTAATATTCTTCTGTAAAATGACATCTGAATAAATTTAAGTAATCTTTATATATGTATATTTCAGTTTAGAATATCTTCATTGCATTCTGGACATGTCTATATGTGCTCAGATCTCCTTCACAATATCTCCAACAGCATCCAGTGACAACTGCATCAGTTCTGTATTGTTTGACAAGTCTACTCTGTTGTGCTGCTCTTTTCTGGACACTTCATTCTTCAATCCAAGCTCTTACAAATCAGTCATTTCCATAGAATAGATTCTGCAATCTTCTTCTTCACCCTTCGTCCCTGGGAGGCATTGGTCGCAACCAAGGCCTTCCAAGCCCCCCTATCCAAGGCCATCTTTTCCAGATCTCCTCCTTGCAGGGTCCTCCTTCCTCGGGTGTTGAGCTATGAGTTTTCCTGGTTGTGGTTTCTGTAACTATCTAGTGTTTTTTATGGGATGAGTAGCTAACCCCACACCCAACCTCCTTAGTCGACACAACATGCGTGGCAGGCAACAGTGGTTCTATTCTTACACCCTAATTTGGGCCCGTAACCACTGGGCGAATAGATTCTGCATAACTGAGTCTAAATAAGATGAACTTATTACACACGAACTTACCAGCAGAATCAATATTAAAAGCTACATAGACACAGCTTGCTTTGATGTGATTTCCACAAGACTGTGTTACATCAGAAACTGGAATGCTGGTGATAATTTCCTAAAGAGAACATCCCAAAAATTAATTGTGATTGGTTACTAAACTGACGTCATTGCCCTCCGGGCAGACCCATAGGTGCTCAGTCTCCCCAACAGATATCGAAGAGTATTCATACTGATGGTTCCTGTGGCTCGCTGATTAAACACACCTCTCACTCTGCCTCTCAGGCATCCAGTTCGACTTGAACAACGGGTAACTCCAAACTGCTTAAATCGCTGATCGATTCAACATCGATTTTAGTGTCCTCATCCAACAGAGAGTCTCGAAGAGACCGAAGAATATCCCCTTATCCATCTTCAACTCCCCAACAATCGATGCTGTTGGTGCAAGCCTGTCCGCTCTCTCATTACCGTAAACACCCGCATGCCCAGGACAGTATATCCACGTAAGCCACTGGAGGTTAGAAACTTCTATAGACGACATCCACTCATACCGAAACCTGCCCTTCTGGATCTTGAAGCATCGACTGAGAGTCAGATACAACAACGGCCCCAGTAAATGAAGTCCCAGAAATCCAATGGAGGGCAGCAGTAACGGCCTCCACCTCCATCCTCATACTAGAAGTAGTTGTCCTGTATGCCCCACTTCGCTCTGCAACAACCCTACTATGCGCATTAGCCCCACTTCGCTCTGCAACAACCCTACCATGCGCATTAATTGTGAAACACATGCTAGACTGGTGAATTATTTCTCTATATATCTATCCATCCATCCTATCTATGTATCGTGAAACAAATTTTTAAAAAAACTGTAGTTACAGCCTGTAGTACCGCTTTTTAGGGCAGTGTAGGACAGGTGGAACAAGAGCCTGAGGAACTTAATGGTCGCATGGCTAGTGCAGTTGACACAAAGCTGTTCAGGTTAGGATTTTTCAATTATGCCCACAACAGAAAAAATCTTTGACCTTACCGTGAATTGAACATGGTTTCCTGCATGGGAACTGCGCTCTAATCCATTCGGCCAGATGCTCCTCAACAAATACTAGACATGTGAATTATCTCTACTATATATCTATCCATCCATCCTATCTATTTTGAAACAAATACTAGACATGTGAATTATCTATCTCTCTATATATATCTATCCATCCCATCTATTGTGAAACAAATGCTAGACATTGAATTATCTCCCTATCTATCTTTCTATCTATCCATTCTATCTATGTATTGGGAAACAAATACTAGACATGTGAATTATCTATCTACCATGAAACATTGCTAGACAGGTGAATGACAGAACAACATATTTCCACACCACTTGTCTGTGAAATAATTTGTGTGTTATGGCCAAATACTATGTCTACCAGGAACTGCTTACAGTGTCAGCAAGATAATATGAGCACTATCATCCAAAAGAGACTGGAGATGGATCGAACATGTGATAAGCATGGAGTCTAACTCTGTCACAAAAACTGAACTGAGATACTTTAGGGTAATCTAAAACATGTCAGACCCAAAACGACCTGGAGAAGAACAAAAGAACAGGAAGTGAAAGAAATGAATCACAGCTGGAACACAATAAAAAGGAAGACCAAGAACAAAGAAGAAAATTGTGTATTTTGCAGCCCCAAGTGCATCACAGGCTAGAGAGAGAGAGAAAAATAGTGACTGTGTATGATTGTATGCAAGCAGTATGACCATTCTACCTACCTCTTTCTTGGGAAACTTAGGAGCTGCATTTTTATACTTGGACACTTTAAATCTCCAAGCCATCTCTAATTACTTGTAATACAAGTTGTATGTTCAACAACTATCTGAGGAACAACAATCGAAACTGTAGTAATATATAATGCTAGTTGTTAATGAATGTCCTGTTATTGCAAATATTTTAAACAATTGATATCCTGAATATCCATCCTCCAAGCCACCAACGTTAATGTTAATGTTATCTATAACACTGAAATTAATTTAACAATTTGATGAGGCCAGAGATCATGAGGAATTTTTAAAAAGTAGTTAAAAACAGAAAGTCCCGAGAAATTATGTAATTATATAATATATTAGGGAAAATATACACTGATTAATTACGACGGATTTTATGATATGTAAATGTTACATATGAATGATATAAATATTATAATATGCTAAAAATCAGACATAATAAAATTTATCAATACTGCGATAATAATGACAAGTCACCAGCTTTCTACCAATTATCCAACATAACTTTCTTATGTTGAATCAGTGTTCGTACGTATCGTTTTCTCTAGATCAACAACACGGACAAATAATATAAAACGTCAATGACAATTTTTCGATCTGACATGCCATGAGTTTGAGGGGGCGTGTCCCAACGCCGGCCAAGCATTCGCTTACTTAAAATATAATAACTAACCGCGGAAGAAAAGTCTACTTTAAACTTTTTACTTGCGACATACATTGGTAGTCATTGTATAAGTGATTCATCCACAGGCTTGTTTGAAATGTTTTTATCTACATGCGCATTTATGTATATAACATAATTCGTGGTTGCAAAATATTTCTGTACCGATTCACTTACATAGAAAAGTAACACAGGTTACCCAGAAAAAAAAACACATCCAGAACTGTGATCCCAAGTTGTCCAGCGAGTAAAATTAGTAATGTGCGAATAGCAACTATTCGTTACTCAAATACTATACTTTTGTCTGGAGGTAGTCAATCATATTATAATAGTTTAGCATATTTAAACGCATCCCAAAACAGTTGATGTATGGCGAGCTTGAAGGGGGCAGACGTTTAGCAGGT
Organism: Arion vulgaris; assembly: GCA_020796225.1. Lineage (NCBI taxonomy): Eukaryota > Metazoa > Mollusca > Gastropoda > Stylommatophora > Arionidae > Arion > Arion vulgaris. The sequence goes on from CM036766.1 coordinate 18,143,095, forward strand.
GGACAGAAAAACGCTTTAAAGACACTCTTAAAGTGTCTCTGAAATGCTTCGATATAGACAATACGTGCTGGGAATCCCTTGCGCAAGATCGCCAAATGTGCGCTGTAACAACAAAAGAGGAACCCGAATAGCTGAGAATCATCGTATTGTTGAGTCACAGAGAAAACGAGCAGCGCGAAAAGACAGAGCACACAACACGCACATGTCTAACCTTGATCATGTATGCCCCACCTGTGTCGATTCTGTTCTAGATTACTCTCACAGTCACCTCCGACACACCAGAGAGGTGCAATAGTACAGTCTGAATTGTTATCATCATACTTTGCGATGGACGGCTATTAGTCAATCGAATAGCATCTAGCAAAGTATTCTTTGCTTTATCACAATTATGTCAACGGTATGTGCCATTCATATACATGATGGCTGGCTGCAATGGATTTTCCATAAATGATGTTTCTTGGTTTGATAGCACCCACCTATTGATAAGTTATTCGCCAATTATAATTCTGCCATAAAAAGGGAGAAACAATCGTATAGTTGGTTTCGATATTTTAGGACTATTTGTTACTTTTGCATTTGGTACACTTCGAATAGTAATAATTACTCCTCGAATACCTACTCCTGACGTTTTAATTGATGTATTCATTTCGTATTATCGATATAAGGGAAGACGGTAGTAAAACTATGTAGCAATGGCGAAACACATTAAAACAAAGTACTGTGGTTTTTACAATAACAATACACAGCAACGTTTCGATCAAAAGACCTTTATTAAGCAAAGGATACAACAGAAGTGAAGAAATTCACTTCGTACACGACACAGAACATATAGAATCGGACAATAAATTCATAACAGCCCTAAAATGAGGCTTACGTGGATCTACCTGGGCATCCTGGTATTTGTGGCAATGAGAAAGTGGGCATGCTAACATCAACAGCATCGATTATTGGGGCGTTGAAGTTGGATACGGAGAATGTTTTTCAGTCTCTTATCCGCATGTCGGATGAAGAAACTAACATATATTTTGAATCGTTCCAGCGAATTGAGTTTGGAATTACCTGTTGTACAAGTAGAACTGTATGCCTGAGTGGCAGAGAGAAGATTGTGTTTAACCAGCGTGCCACGGTAACTATCAGTATGCATAACCTTCGATATCTGTATGGAGAGACTGGGCACTTATGGTCTTCCCGAAGTGCAATGACGTCAGTTAAATAACCAATAACCAATGGACGACAATGTGTTCAAGATAAAAGCGGTCTGTGAATGGAGCTAATCTGGCATATATGTATGAAAATGAGAAGGTTCAGCTATGACGTAGTATAGGTCAAGGTTGTGTGACGGTATGTAATTGTAATGCGGGAAGGGAGATGAACAAATGTGACGTAGGACGAGCTAGTCAGAACCGGTTTAAATAGTAAATTACACAACACGATAGGTTATCTGGCAACTTTCGATTTGTCAATGGGGCTGCAATTATCTTGAACACCCTGTATTATCGCTGTATATATTAAACAGATGTCGCATACCAAACCAAATGTTGTTCTGTGAACTTTCGGGGGGGAAAGAGGAACAAGGGCAGACCACTGCTCATGTATAAAGATGACTGCAAGGCCTCAATGAAGAACTGTTCTATATGTCCCATCACATGGGAAAATCTAGCTGCTGATAGAGTTGTGTGGAAAGCGATATTGCGCAGAGTCTTTTGAGACTTAAGTTTGAGATGAAAGACAAGAAAAATAGGTGAAAGCTCGGAGGTTGTCACAGTAAAACGCTTGCCAATTGACTGTCTGTAAAGACGGAAAGGGCCATACATTAAACATTTATGTGGACAGACTGCAACCTTGCCCGACCTCATATATTTTATCGCAATTTATACATTGCTGAATACATTATTATTATTTCAATGACAATTTCTTATTCTTTGAACGCTCCGTATCGATCATTTGTTAAACCACTCTTTATGATTTGTATGTGATCTAAGCCTATTAGCGATTATACGTCGTGTCAGTTATGCGCCTACAATTAGGCCAGCACATCGATTTCTGCGCCCTTTTTATTTACTAGGGTAGCTACCCTAGGTCCCTACCATAGTCGCCTCTTACGACATGCCTTGTAGACTGCAGTGTTGCTTTTCTTTGTTTCCCTTGTGTGTCCCGGCAACACACAGGCGCATGGAATATATAAATATTATTAATAATATATTTAGTAGTCAACGGGGATGTGTATATATATATAAATATATAAATGACCTTTTTCGTCTACACTTACGGTCAATTGACAAATGTTTTACTGTGACAACTTCTGAGTTTTCGCTTTTCTTCTTGTTTCAGCTCATACATAAGTCTCTTCTCAAGAGACTCTGCGCCTTGCGCAATGTCGCTTTCCACACAACTCTGTCGTCAGCTAGTTTTTGCAAGTGCTGGGACTTATAGAAAAGTTTTTAATTGAGACCTTGCAGACATCTTTATATCTGATCAGTGGACTCCCTGGTGCCTCTTCCCATCCGAAAGTTCACAGAACAACATTTGTTTTGGTATGCGACAAGTTTCCATTCTTCTCACATACCCCAACCATCTTAGTCATCTACTGCTGAGCATGCCCTGAAGGCAGGTTTGCACGTTTCAGTACTTCAGAGTTGGTTATCTTGTCGTACCACCTGATGTTCATAATCTTGCGGAGACATCGAAGGTGAAAGATGTTAAAGTCTCCTCTGTGTCTTGAGTAGGCTGTCCATGTTTCTGAGCCATATAGTAAAGAACTAATTACACATGTTCGATATATTTGAATCGTCGTCTGCAATGTTAGTTTTGTGTTGTCCCATGTGCGCTTTAATAGTTTGCCGAATGTAGTAGCCGCACTCCCTATACGAGCGTTGATTTCTTCATCAAGAGAAAGGCTGGCAGTGACCATGGACCCAATGTAGCAACATTTTTGAACTGGTGTTAGATGGTTGCTATTTAAAGTGATATTTGTTGTGTTACCTCCAGGACATAAAACAACTGTTTTGGAGACATTTATAGTCAGAGAAAATAGGTCACGTGCCTTTGACAAATTATTGATTAGGCATTGCAGTGTAGCCTCACTGTGGGCGATTAAGGCAGCATCGTCAGCGAAAAGGAGGTCCTTGAGAAGAATTTCCGTCGTTTTTGTCTTGGCTCTTAAGCGAGCCAAGTTGAAAAGTGAACCATCAGATCTAGTGCGGATGAAAACATCAGCGTCCCTGAAGGCATGGTATAAAATGACTGCGAATAACATGCCAAAGAGAGGGGGAAGGGCTCAGCCCTGCTTGACTCCACTCTTAACCTCGAAACTATCAGATGTACTACCATCAAACTGTATGCTGGCTTTCATGCCCCTATGGAAGGAGACAATCAATTGGAGCAGCTTTGGGGAACAGCCAATATTCTTAATATTTTATAAAGACCTGGTCTGCTTGCTGACTGTGTCAAATGCCTTAGTCAGATCCACGAAAGCAATACATAAAGTCTTACTCTGCTCTTCTCTTGTAGTTGTCGAAGGGGAAATATCATGTAAACGGGGATATATATGTTGTAATATTAACTTTATACTTCATTCTTGTTCTTGTGTCGTCACAATGTTGCCGGGTTGTTGCCCAATGTCATGATAACCGTACACAATACAGTATAACATTATATAATAAATTTGATTTTTTTAAATTGCATAATTCTTGCTATAGTGCTTCTGTGTGGACTGCACAAAAAGAAACCCTATCAAAGGAATAAGACAATCAAGGTTCTTTAGGCATATAATGCGAAGAGAAGGCCTAGAACATTTAGTGACAACGGGTAAAATTCAGGGAAGGAGAGATCACGGAAGACAGAGGGGGAAGATGTTGGATGGTCTGACATCGTGTTTCGACAAAAAAATCGACATCAGAACTCATTACCTGTACCAATGAGGGAGAGTTGTGGAGAGACACGATTGCACTTGACAACAGGCATGACCAACAGGCATGGCACTTGATTAATTGACTCTTTAATTATTTTAGAGATTGGAGTCACAGGCGCAGAGATTACTTGATGAATATCCTTTCTACATTGGACTGCTTACTGTATCAATATGTAGATTTACTACAGCACCACCTAATTAATGCGCGTCTTGCTAATGCTGATTATCAACAATCACTAAGCAGCTATTCCAGTAGTGACTAAAGACAGATTATAAATTCAATCTTTATACCAACACTGTGCTACCAGAGCCAAACATGGGCACTGACAAAAGAACAAGAAAGGAAAATTACCACATGCGAAATGAGATGCCTGAGGAAAGCAGTAAATAAAACAAGAAGAGACCATATAAGAAATGAGGAAATTAGAAGAACAGTCGGAACAACACCTGCTATTAGATTTATTGAAAAACAGAGACTCAAATGGTTTGGCCACTTGGTCAGAATGAACCGAATACACCAGTTGCAAGAGCGTACAACCTGAAAATGGAATCATCAAGAGGAAAGGGCAGACCAAGAAAAAGATGGGTTGATGGAGTTACAGACATCTTAAAACTCCACAATACCACACCATATCAAGCGACCGAGCGAGCATTATCTCGGAAACCGATCATCAGTTAAACCTGCTACGCCTAGCGGCAAAAAAGCAAAGGACAAAAGAAAGAAAGAAAGAAAGACGAAGCAGCAAATAAGTAACGAGTACTTTTGAACAATTAACGATCAGCTACAAATGCTTTAGTGTACCTGAAACGGTCATCACTACTATATAAGCGGAAAAGCCGGAAATGACTACTAAGTTACCCTCCTGACCGTGTAATAATAATTAGTTATGTGTGTACTTTTCAGACAAAGATAGAAACAGGCAGCAGCTATTAGTGTGTACCATGAGGTCAAGGAACATAATTTGCTGGAAATCCATACTATTACAGCCAACCTTCGACAAGAATAGTATTATAATATGAAACAAGCAGCTGATGTTGCGTTTACTTTAAATCAGCATTTGTAACTATTCGTTCCATGTGCAAAACCGCTCCTTATAAATAATTATATACGTGCTTTGTCATCCCATCGACTCACAAATGCGAGTTTAATAGAAAATGTAAGACAATAACATCGACCGATCCTGGAGACAGGCTAATCCCAGATTTCGTTAATGAAGTAAGTTAAACCAAAATTAATAACCCCCAGGGCCGATCTAAATGGATGAAATAACAAATAAACACCAGAATTATTTAAAATCTTTTAATGAATGATATCAATGTTACCACTGTATTATGTTGTGTCTGTACAATGAAGAGCATGAGTGTTCAGTTCAGTTGATTCAACAACAGATATGTGTGCTTGATTGATGGGACCATCATCATTGCACTTGGTGAATAACCATGTGTGCTCCATTCTCTTTCTTACACAAGAAGAAATCAGCAACAGTGCACATACTCCCTAGAATGGGCGAGGGTTCCTGGTGTAATTTTAAAGATTGTGAACATTTTGTATACATTTTATTGAACATAAAAAAAAATGAATTTTGCCCAGGCAGTGGCTTTGCAGCCTACTCTTATCGATTTGTAACTGATAGGGGTTCCTTTACATGTTCAACTTGAACATGGAGCTACGTTTTATCATCCATCTCTGTAGAAAAAATAATTTTGTGATGTCAAATATGGTAAATAAAAAATAGCATCTGTGGTTTAGCAGTAGTGAGCTCAATCACAATCAAAGAGTACCTGGTTCAAACTTTGTGGTGGGCAATTTGGAAGCTAATTTGTTCCAGTGTATTTTTACGATAGACCTCCCCATACAGAAAGCAATGGCAAGCTACTGAACAGTGGTGGCTAGAAAATCAACAACTCGTTTACTGTGTTTGATGGCGACGCCCAGTAAAAAGGTTATGCTATGATTTTCATGTCAAGTATGATAGAACACATTGTGATAACCGGTAAAATCGAGGGTAGACGAGACAGTGGAAGACAGAGAGATGTGATAACCGGTAAAATCGAGGGTAGACGAGACAGTGGAAGACAGAGAGAGAAAATTTTGGATAGCCTGACTTCAAGGCACGGTAGAGCGTTAACATCTGAGTTGATAGCAAACACCAATGACAGAGATTTGTGGAGATCCATGATCACCTACGCCAGTCGGCACAGCACCTTATTACGATAGAAAAAAGTTATTATCTCTCTCTTGCGATCACCCTTAGACTGATGTACCAGATTTCCACATAAATCACATTCATGTGGAAACCTGATTCATGCAGCCTTTGCATGGGTAGGTTTCATCACATCTTCAGCGCCATTTGGAGCCCTGGTGCTTATCTTTCAGTGATGTGTCCGGTTTCAGCCAGCGTTTACTGGGTTTGCTCTCTGTCAGCCTTTGGCTGTCCCCTGCCGACCTGCAAGGTTAAAAGTTATTATGTAGCGCCAAGAACAGCTGAAAAAAAAGATAAATGTCTTGTAGCATTTGCAAAAGTTCCTATCACTTCACATTTCTATTTCCAATGAGCATCTGTAGCTCAAGGGGTAGTGAGCTCGATCACAAACAAGCATACCTGGTTCAAACCCCTTGGTGGGCAAATTTGTTTCTGTGTGATTTTTACAAATGGTAAAAATAGAAAGTTCAGAAAGCAATGGCAAACTACTGAAAGTATAAGTGGTGCCTAGAAAATCAACGACTAGTTTACTGTGGTTGATGGCTACATCCTGTAAAGGATATGCCACGATTTTCATTTTTTCAGGATAGCCAATTCCTTTCCTTATTTGTTGAATAAGAAGTGCAGAAAAAGAACTCACAACTCTTTCGTGTCTGATTCAATAAGTGGACGCTCTATGAATTGCTTTAATTCATCCCACATCTAGTTTGGTACAAATAAATTATTATGTAATCTCTAGTACTCTACTTTTTTACTGTAGCCATCTGTTTTGCTGTTCACACCCTCAGCATTCCAGTGCATTATTTTAAGAACTTGGCCAGCTGCTCTATTCTCATGCCTCCTGGCTCCACAGGGCAAATGAGAAGGACATCCAGTAGATGGGGTTGGGCCCTTTCGAGGTAGAGGGCCAGGCACTGCACCTGCCTGAGTGTCAGTCACAAGTACACCACAACCACAAGTAGTTTGACAATGGAGGTTCGGGAGGTTACGGAGGCGGTGAAATGGTTGGCATCTCACAACTACTTTCGTGTTTTCATACTCTGTGACTCCATGAGCATGATTCGTAAAGTCGAATCAGGAATGGTGAGACGCAACTGGGTGGAGGTACTGGTACAGACAATGATCAGAGAAAGCACCTTCATTTTTGTCCCTGGGCTGCAGGAGTTAGGAGTAATGAACAAGCTGATAGATTGGCTGGCTTGGCTACAATATCAGAGGGAGCTGCCATGGATCGAAATGACATTCTTCACGCATTGAGAGAGTCTTTCCAAACAGAGGAGTTTCAGGGCTGTGAATCCCACTCGCTGACCAGATTGAAAGAGATAGGTGTCAATATTGGTGCAGCCCGAAAAGAACGACATACTAAATATGCAAAGAGATTGATTAATCAACATCGAACTGGCGGGTTGGGCCGCTGCTGGATTTGCTGAGGCGGAGATCGGAGCACCTATGGACATGTCTGGAGTGCTATGATGATAGTCCTCATATAACTATAACTGACAGTCACAAGGCGAGCGCCGTAGCGTTTCGAATATATAGGCATATTCATTATGCATTAGTGTGTGGAAAACTGATTGCTATAGTGCGCCTCTTGGCTGGTTGCCTCCGACTTAGCACTTTTATTGCTACAGTAGACTGTGGTTTAACTCGAAGGATAGAAAAGTTTTAATAGAAGTAAGATATAAGACAAGAAAAACTATTATATAATCTCTAGTATGACAGACAAAAAGTAATGTAAAGTTTATAGGGTCTAAAGACGGAGGACTGACTTCATTGCACTAGGCTTCCCCGTATGGTTCAGTCACTTTGCAGAAACGGCACACTATCTGCCTAAAATATTGCACAAATCCCGTCCGTAGCTCTGGCAACAATTCTTGGATTTCTCTGGAAAAAAAGCACTTCTTCTTCTTTTGTCATGACACTGTTACAGTGTCATGGTTTTCTGTTTTTGTCTTGCGCTGTTCTAGTGGCTTGGGTGGTTGTTATTTTTGTTCTTTGACAGGAGTCTGCTATGTCATTTAAACATCTTTTCGTGGTCTTCCTCTCACCTTCTTTCCTGATGTTCTGTTGAAGGAAAAATGCTCTTGTGACATGTAATCAGTTGTTAGCAACAGACGTCACGCTATATTCATTAAGGGAAATTGTTATGTTCTGTTTTATGAAAAAATGAAAATCGTGGCATATCCTTTACAGGATGTAGCAATCAACCACAGTAAACGAGTCATTGATTTTCTAGGCACAACTTATACGTTCAGTAGTTTGCAATTGCTTTCTGAACGGTGAGGTCTATTTTTTACCTTTCTGTAAAAATCCCACGGAAACGAATTTGCTTCCAAACTTGCCCATCGTGGGGTCTGAACCTGGTACGCTTGGGTTTGTGATCGGGCTCACTACTGCTTGAGCTACAGACGCTCACTATTTCTATACATTCCCTGAACAGTGAACTTGGTGTTTACTCTTTACATCCTTTCACAAAATAACAAACAATAAATAAAATATAATGCACAAAATTGATTAGAGGCACTTCACGTGTCACTCTGAAGTAACTGTTCAGAAAACCTGGTTCTATGAGGAGTGAACATCATGACAATGATATATTATAGAAAAAAGAGGACAAAGTTCTTCTATAAAATTCTCTAATATGGACATTTATTCCCTAGCAAAAAAAAAACTTTTACCTGGCTTTAAATCTCTCACTACACATAATATGGGCATTAATCTTCTTTCAAAATAAACTTTTACTTGGTTTAAAACTTCTCTTCCCCACACTAACTATGAACAAATATTCACATTATTAAAACAATAGAATAGTTAGTTATCTGTGAGGATAACTAATTGTCAAATGTTACACAAGATTGTAAGGCACAATTTTATGCAGTAATAGATAAAAAAAGAGATTTAAAAATACCACCAGAACTTGCCATGAGATAGACTCTGGAGGGAAGGTGCAAAAGAAACAGACCAAAGGCATCTTGGTGGAAATCTGTGGAGGCTGAGATGTAAACCATAAACTAAACTTTACAAAATTTACAATCTACAAAGGAAGGCTACAGACCACACAAAATGAAGATATTTCTATACTGTTCTGCAAAACATCTAAACTCTTTCATGCTTCTAAGTCGATAGTTCAAATGATGCAAAGCCAGTATACTGGCTAATTCAGTACACATTTCTATACAAAGATGTCTGGAATTTAAAAAAAAAACTTTATGGAGAGAAGGGGTTAATCCACAATGAGCATGTTTCATTTGTCATCGACTTCTTCTTCTTCTGCGATAAACTTCTGCTATGTGACTACTCCGTTATGTATTAAACATAGCGGTGCACTTGAGGTCTTCACCAGTTCCCCATAGTTTGTTTTGTAGGGTTGTTTCTGTTAGCCAGATTTCTCTTCTTTCTTTGCGTTTGTCCTTTACGACCAATTTTAATCACTCTTTGTGATATGTTTGATTTTTGCCAAGAACGTGTATACATTGCACATTGGTTGAGTAGGCCCCTAAACGCTTAGACTTTTACACGCTTAGAACACATGCATCCAATTTCAGCCAAACCTCCTTAGTCGCCTCTTATGACATGTGTGGCAGGTAACAGTGGTTCTATTTTTACACCCCAAATTTGAGCCCCGGTAACCACTTGGGAGAGGCCAGATTTATATTCTAACATTGCTCAGGCTGGGCAGTCTTGCAGAATATGCTCTGGGGACTGCTTTGGTGCTCCACAGGTGCAGGCAGCCGAGTCCCTGAGACCCATTTTATGGAGGTGTGCTCTGAGAACGCAGTGTCCCGTTCTAAAACTGAAGAGAATGTCATCGACTAATACCACAAGAATAAAAAATAAATAACAAAAGAACTAATGTTTAATTTACAAAAGACTATCTTTTAGTAACCAAGATTAGCAAAAATATCACAAATGGACTTTGCAAAAAAAAAAAACAAGAAGTGTACAATCAGTTGAGTAAAAGATGTTTACATTGAATGATTTAAATAAATGAGTTATATTTTATTTAAAAATGAAGGGAACGAGCGTCTGGCCGAATGGAACACCGCACTCTAATCCATTCGGCCAGATGCTTCTACCTTTTTTCTTACATTTGTTAATACATGCTTCTATTTCTTAGACAATATAAACAATTTGTTTTCAGATATAGGGTCTTACATTTCTGAATTTAGTATTCTCTTTCTGAAATTTATAAGATATTAAATAACTCTGTTTCTTTAACCCTTTCAATCCCATAATTTTTTTTTACTTGCTGACACATTTACATTGCAATATATACTGAGTTAGCCAGTATATTGGCATTGTGTCATCTGAAAAAAATGCTATGAACCAGTATATCGGCTCAGATGGGTGAAGGGGTTAATTGATGTGGGAGAGAAAGTTTATTTGGGTCTCTGGACATAATTATTTTTAGTTCCCCAAAAATTGCACTTGTTTAGTTAGACTAAAATATTGTTTGGAGATTTCAAATATCACTTATTATGTATCAAATTGAAGACAAATGGATGTAGTTTCACAAATATTTACTGCATTAGCAAATATAATGTAGTTTTTACAAAATATTTACTGCATTAGCAAATATGCAACGATTTACAAAATATTTACTGCATTAGCAAATACAATGTAGTGTTAACAACAGAAGTAAAATATTTGCATGCATTAAAAATAAAAAGTAAAATAAGGAGAACAAAAAAGTGAAAGGAATATTCGACAAGGATGAGCAGAACAGCATACAACGCAAGACAGTCACTCTCAGTTTACTTGATGAAGAATACCCACATGATCTCTGGGTCCGGTATACACGGATGGGTCAGCAGAAAATGCAGTGAAGAATGGAGCAGCAGGAGTGTACATAGAATACCCAAACAACGCTAGAGATGCGATTAAAGTACCAACGGAGAAATTCTGTCACAACTATGATGCAGAAATTCAGGCAATCAAGGTGGCAACTGAAAACTGTTGAATACCAGACCCGATCCTCAACCTGTTGTATTTTTGACCTATGCAAAATCAGCACTCCAAGCACTTCAGTCCAGAAAATTGCCAGGTCTACAGACCCTACTGTCTAAATTGTCCAAGCATCTCAGGGTCGTCTTGCAGTGGATACCCTCTCACTGTGGAATACCAGGAAATGAAACAGCAGACCGATTGGCCAAGGAAGGTGCTGCAGGAGAGCAGCCGGATGTGCCAGTTACCTACCACCAAAAGAAAAGGATGATTAAATCAATGAGAAAGCCACAAATACCAACACAAGACGATTACTATAATATGAGCAGATTGGAACAAGTTATTCTGCGCCTTAGAACAGGACACAATCGGCTCCGTAGCCACATGTATACAAAATTCAAGATTGGCAATTCAGCCATGTGTACATGTGGACAGGCAAACCAGACTGCAGAGCACATACTTCAAGACTGCCCCGAATATGATACACTGAGGCAAACTCACTGGCTTAACGAAACAACACTCGACATAAAACTACACGGACCTCTGTGTGAGCTACAAAAGACAGTGAAGTTCATACAAGAGACAACATTGAATATATAGACATATTTCAAGCGAACGAAAGGAAGGAAGGAAAACAAAAATCCAACTTACCAATGGTCTTGATGAGCAATAGGTTTAATAAACAAGTCTGACTGATCTCTTTATATTAGTAATCTATTTATGAAAACATAAACATGAAGAAAACTGTGAATGGATGCATGGTTTATTAACTGTTCACAAACTAGCATCATGATTATCAGTGAGAAAAATCTCTAGCCTCTGAACTGTTAAACATTATTTTTTTTGTAAACAGAGTATCCTAGAACGAATATTTAACTGTTTAGCTTCTATTTCTAGCAAAAAACCATGATATGTGTTCGCTATCTTTTACACAACATAAATACTAGTTTTCAGTTAATATAAAAGTTGAAAAGGAACAGAAAGTAATTGAAAAGCAATGAAATATAAAAACATATTTAAAAAGACGATACATATATACATTACACCGATAACATCTTTTTAAAAGATCTTGCGTATGAAATCAGTTACATACCTGTCAACTTCATAAGATCAAAATCCGTACATAATTCCAACAAAAAATGTACAAAATAAAACAAATTGTACTCAATATTTTGTAAGTACTACACAAGATCAACAGTTTAAAATGGTAAACATATTTATAGATTATTATGAACAAATTAATACTTTTTTGCTTTCTATGAGGATCTCTGTGGCATGGAGGTAAATAAATAAATGTATATGTAGACTTAAACAGTCTACGCTCATGGTTTGAAGAATCAATGTTGGTTGACATGAGGCCCCAGTGAATAATACTAAATTAAATGCAGACTCACCCGTCTGGTGCCGGGTCTGCAAGGGAAGCAAAGAATAGTACCACTGCGGCCTACAAGGCATTCGTAAGAGGCGACTGATGTAGGACCTCTGGAAGCTACCCTAGTCTTCTTCTTCTTTGCGTTCGTTCTTACACCAATTTAAATCACTTGTTGTGATATGTTTGATCTTTGCCAAGAATGTGTATACGTTGCACATTGGTTTGGTAGGCCCCTAAACGCATAGACTTTACATGTTTAGGACATGTGCATCCAATTTCAGCCACACCTCCTTAGTCGCCTCTTATGACATGCGTGGTAGGTAACAGTGGTTCTATTCTTTACACCCCAAATTTGGGCACCGGTAACCATTTGGGCGCTACCCTAGTAAATAAAAAGCATTGCAGAAATCGAATGTGCTGGCCTACTTGTAGGCACATAACTGGCACAATGTACAATCATTTTTAGGCTCAGATCACATACAAATCACACAGAGTTGGTTAACAAGTGGTCGATATAGAGCATTCAAAGAAGAAGAATGCAGACTTTTGCATGGAGCTCTAAGTTTTAGCTATGGAATGAACATATATAAAGACAAAAAACATGAGAAAAAATGAGGAAAGGAATGAATACTGCAGTAAATCTAAATTAGCAGACAACTGTCAAAATTATGGGGAAAACTGTACTAGATGACAGGTAGCTTAAATGTAATATAGTAGTAGGCTTCTGATAGACCATACAGCTGGATAGGTACTTCACATCTCCATGGTGAATGTGAAGTTCGAATATGAAGTTTGAAGACTGTCACAACTCTCACACCAAAATGATGAGGCAGGTCTCTCGAGATGATATTGCATTCTGCAGTAAAGCTTATTTTCATTTGCTTATTTGATCAGATTGTGCTCAAAGTGCAACAGTCCACGCCAAATCTAATTTCTCCAAGTACATCTGTGATTGTGCCAATAATGCGCCTACAAGTAGGCCAGCACATCACATCCGATTTCTGTGATGCTTTTTATTTACTATGATATCTGCCCTGGGCCCCTACCTCAGTCGCCTCTTATGACATGCGTTGTAGGTCGCAGTGGTACTACTCTTTGCTTCCCTTGCGGGCCCCGGCACCACACGGGTTGGTGAACAACTAAAACAATGTATATATCAATATACTAATTGCCATGGTACAGATTATAAAAGAAAAAATGACGGAGTTGGAATTCTCATTTCTGAATTCAAAATGTTTCTGCAATAAGAGAAATATATTAAATGACATAACAACAAGTAAATCTAAAGCTTTGGTTTTATAAATGCAGAAATGATGAGATTTCATGTCAACTATGACATGCCAGTGGAGCATCTGGCTGTATGGATTAGAGCATGGACTTCCATTCGGGAGACCCGGGTTCAATCCCCGGTAATAAGGAGTATTTTTCTGTCGGACGCGTAAAGAAAAGATCATAATCTGAACAATGCCACCGCAACTGCACCAGCCATGCGGTCATTAAATTCCACAGGCACCTGGTCTACATCACCCTAAAAAGCGGTATTACAGGCAGTAACGATAGTTTTTTTAATTAAAATAATTTTTTTGACATGTCACATGAATTATTAACAATTTTTAATGTTCTTGAGCATAATATCAACATTTCTAAACATTTTCTCAACGTATATATTTATATATTCCTATCCTACCTTTATATGTTACATAGGGCCTGCAAGTTATTTCTCCACACCACTCTGTCCTGGGCAACTCGCTCAATCTCTTCCATGGAATTGAGTCCAATATTTCTTTCCTCTCTCAGCAAAGTTTGTTTCAGGGTTTCACTAAGTTGTCCTCTTATTTCTTGAACCTTTGCCTCCCACTTCAATGTCTGCTTTGGTATTCTTTGACCATTTCTTCTCAAGGTATGCCCAACATATCTCCTTCTTCTCCTTCTTATAACAGTTGTTACTAGTGACCAGACAGTTCTCTGATTTCATCACTTCTCAAAATACTAAAAGCAAAATTTAATTTTCTAATATCATAAAATACAATTTAACCAGCTTTCTTGAAATAAATAAGGGCCTAAACATGAAGGATTGATTCATTGCACCGGGTTTCCCTATATGGATCGGTTTGTCTCCTCAGAAATGGCACTCGCCTGTCAAAAGTATTGCATAAAGCACAAACTTTATGCTCCAGCAACTTCTTCGAACGCTCCATATCGACCCCTTGTTTTAATCACTCTTTGTGATTTGTATGTGATCCGAGCCTAAGAGCGATTGTACATGTGCCAGTTATGCGCCTACAAGTAGGCCAGCATATCCGATTTCTGCGATGCTTTTATTTACTAGGGTAGCTTTCCAAGGCCTCTACCTCAGTCGCCTCTTGAGACATACCTTGTAGATTAGTGTTACTATTCCTAGGGTTTCTAAAAAAATGCACTCATGAACAGAACGGTCCAAATTCAAACAAACAACCTTTGAAACTCACGGAATGGCTAAACCACAAAACCAGAGATAAGAATAGCAACCATTTTTTCATACCACAAGATATATATGGTAATACGGTGCTAGGCCCATATTTTTTGTTGACCGACAGCACACGATGGATGATGTGGTCAACATCATGCCGCCTTTATTTCCCAATGTTTTTCCTGGTACCTCATTGAGGCTGGGTCGACCTGTGAGCTGCTACGGTCTGAAAAATATTCCACACCCACTGTGGAATTGAACCCGGACCACTATCCTAAGAAGCGAGTTCACTAACAACTATGCTACTGCAGCTCTCTCGAGATAAGAATACTTGCATATAACATGAACGTTCAAAACTGAAACAAAATTACTTTAACTTTTTCCATATTGTGAATGTTACGGGAGGGTTCTGATCAATCATTTTGTGCCACCACCATTTTTTTTATCATTAAAATATTATGTGTTTACGTTGATGCTGTAAGTATCACAATAATATGTACCTCATCCAATACACTATTTACAAATACACAATATATTACCACCGGGTGGTTACCAGGCCCAAATTGGGGTGTAAAATAAAGAACCACTGTTGCCTGCAATGCATGTCGCAAGAGGCGGGTAAGGAGTTGGAAGTGGGGCTAGCTACCCCACCTCATTAAAACACTAGATAGCTAAAGAAACCACAACCAAGAAAATTCATAGCTCGCCACCCGAGTAAGAAGAAGGACCCAGCAAGGAGAGACTCATGAAGACAGGCTCTCCCAATGGAACCCCAGGGCAAAAATCGGCAGAGAGTGGAGAGATCTGGAAAGGATGGCCTTGGATAGACAGGATTGGAAGGCCTTGGTTGCAGACCTATGCCTTCCTAGGGTGAAGAAGAAGAATATATATATATATTACTATTTGTAGTTAATGATAAAAACGGAAATTTAAGAATAAAGAAAATAGTCTATGTGAAAGTCACTATAGTGGCTGGTATTGCAATTGGCGTACATTTCTACGTCACGATTGATTGATTGGATCATCATCATCATTGCACTTTGGTGAGTAACCATGTGTGCTCCAAGCTCTTTCTTACACAGGAAAATCTCAGCAGTACATTTATACGTCACTATAGTGGCTGGTATTGCAATTGGTGTATATTTATACATCACTATTGTGGTTAATTAGATGGATTGAAAACAAAAATAAGAGCTTGAAAAAAAATCTTCATTTTGGAATGTGTACATGACTGCAGTTCATATTATTCCATGAACGTTTCTTAATATTACAAATGTACAAGTTAATTTATTTCAAATGATGCTGTCTGGACAAAGCAGATCTTTTATCTGTGTATGTCAGAAATAGCTGCTGTAGTTATTTACACAACAGTATAATGCAAAAGCACTGTTTTAGTCATACCGGCTACACCAAATGTGACTTGAGCATATCAACTAAACAAAGTAAGATCATCCTCCTCTCTACTGTGTGTGCTGATAACTGACTGACAAAACTCATCCAATCCTGGCATATCTTCCTCCAACTTATATACTAACGCTTCCACATCACTCAAATAATCAGCCACTGATATTTTGGAATCTGGAATCTCATACAAGTTAGCTGCTCTGTGCATTGTACTTAAGAATGACTTGGCATCTCTTGGATCTTCATCTGCTGCAAATGGAGGTTTCTTAGAACAAGAAAGAAGTCAATATTAAATTAAAATTGAATGTATTATACATGAAAATTAATCAACAGGTGACTACATTTCTTTATTATTTTTTATGAACACTTACAGGTGTGATCATTTATATGTTAATTGGTTTGTGAACTGACGGTTAGTACATTTTTATATGTATTTATCTTCTTTCATCATCGTTTTTCTGACATGTGATGATGAGGGAGGTTTAACACTTTCAGTGCCACACCTTTTAAGTCTGGCCCAGTGCCACACTATTTTTGGATATCATCAGTTTTCAGGGTGATAATTTCAAAAAACATATAAAATAAACTAATAAACATAGGACTTTGAGACTCTGGTATAATGTTCATATATGAATTGGCTTTATGATTTGGACATTATCGTGTGACCTTGGAATACGTGACCTTGGCGTTCATCTTGGATTTAACCTATTTTTGCCAAAAACAAGGGTACAATCAAAAATAATTCTTAAGAAATAGATAATTGATCTCAAAACTAGAGAAAGTTATCAAATATATTAGATGACATGATATGAAACATTATTTTATGCTTATCTGGTATGTAGCATGTATTTTTAGTGTCATTTGTGTACCTACAAGTTGTCTGATTTTTTTGCACAAAATAAAAATTGTGAAAAAAAGATAGTTTTGGTTATTGTTGTTATTTATAAGCATAATACATGTAGTTATGTCTTGACATGTACAGTACTACTGACCTGTATATATGTACATTATATTTACAATATAATCCAAGAATTATTGCTGCAACTGCTGTTGGCGTCGCTCCCCATACTTATCCACAGTATGATATGTTTGAAAACATGGCACAACGCACAAAGCTACATTACAGTCTTTGCAAAAAAATGATGTCTGGGCTCGTTTCCCTGCAGCATTACATACAACACACCTTGGCTTGTGCTTACTATTGTCATACCTATTCACAAAGTGTCTGTCACAGAGACGATCCAAAGGTGTGCATACACTAGAAGCAGAGGCGCTGCGAGCAAGAGTCACTGCCTCAACAAGGTTTGTGCTAAGTAATTGGCGAAACCTCTTTGATGACATCTTGTTTCCTGCTGTGGTATCCTTATAAAGAATGTAGGCATTTACCGTACATGTCTCTATTAGAAAATGAAACAGAGGGAGATACCACTTTGAAGATTTGTGTAGGTAGGGGTATGTGCCAGAAATTTGGTCGAAGTGGTCGACACCGCTCATGTGGCAATTGTAGTTTGCAATCAATGCTGGCTTATGTACAATTTTGCCCTGGGGGTGGCCTTTAGTATGCACTCTTTTCTCTATGACTTCATTCCCATCAACGGTAGAGATTAGACTGACGCGCTTATTATCCATCCATGTCACAGCCAACATTGACTCATCTGTTCTTGCAGAAAACCGAGGAGGATCCCCTTTCTTCAGCTTCAGATGGTTTTTTTTTAAGATGCTCAGGAAATTGTTTCCTGTTTTCACTCACAGTGCCACAAGCTCCAGTGTTTGCCTCTCTGAGCTGCATAAACAGATCTGGAGAGGTATAATAGGAGTCGGTGAAGACAATATGACCCCTATCCTTGTAGTCGGCAAGAAGCTCATGCACGACTCTTGCACTGACTGACTCACCGGGGTCTATGTTTTCCTCTTTGCCTGTATATATTTTTAGCTTGAGGCAGTAGTGGGTGGACGAATCGGCTAAAATAAACACCTTGAACCCCCATTTAGTGGGTTTAGCAGGGAGATACTGTTTTAGGTGTATTCGGCCCTTGAATCTCACCATTGATTCGTCAATAGCGAGATGCTGGCCAGGAGTATAAAACTGTCCAAATGTTGGTATAATCAAGTCCAACAATCCTTGAATTTTGAACAGTGGATTGTATCATGGCTGTCCCCTATCTATCCTTTGGCGTTATCGCAAAATGTAAACGTGCACAGAATTTGGTAACGGTTTCTGCTCATGACTTTCGTGAATGGCGTCTGGGTAAGCCAATGAGTAGTTTCCAATAATCATATAATGCAGGTTTTTTACACAATCCCATTGCAATTTGAAGACCAATAAAAGCTTCAACTTCCTCAAATGATGTAGACTTCCACTTCTGCTTACAGGATCTATCAGAATAGCTGTTGCTGTTAGCATGTTGTTCTGCATAACGATTCGTTTCTTGAACAATTAGGCTGATTACATCATCGGTAAAGTACAGTCTGAAATAATCTCTCACTGAAAAATTTGTGGTGTTTACTTGACTGCCCTGTTCAAGACCATATTGTGGAACCCACTTCTGTTCAAAAACATCATCTTCACTCTCAAAAATGATCCAATTCCATTTGTTTTCTGCCCCCATTTTCGAGATGAGGGTCCATCACCTATGCCTGCACCACTGGGAATATCCGCGATCGATCTATAAATATCGTCACGTGAATCAAAGTCCAAATCTGTATCACATTCAGATCCCGTTTGGTCACTATCACTGGCTAAAATGTCAGAATCTGAGTCATTTTGGACATTACTAACATCAGCTACATCGCTCATTTTGAAGATCGTTGTTTACTTATGAAAGATCGCGAAAATTCAATAAAAATCGGACTTACTGTATTTTTAACACGCGCTCGCTAGATCTGCCATTTTGGAAAGCTACTCTGAACAATACGGAACTAGTCGTAATGTAATAACGTGTACGGTAAGCAAAACTACCCGCTTTTAAAAAGTCGATATCTCCGAGGACAAAAGTCGTCCGTGGCACTGAAAGGGAGTTCAACCATCGCCGACTTTTGTCGTCGGTGGCACTGAAAGTGTTAAAACACATTGTAACAGCCAGTAAAATCAAGAGGAGATGAGACAGAGAAAAATTTTGGATAGCGTGACTTCATGGCACTGAAGAGCATCAACATCTGAGATAATAGCAAATACCAGAGTCAGACATTTGTGGAGATCCCTGATCGCCTACGCCAGCCGCTACATGATGTTGATCTATCTTGAGTTTTTTTTAAACATATATTTAGAATTTGTTTATACTGTTAAAAACATTTTTTTCTTGTTGGTAACCAATGGATGTTTTTTGTAGAGTTTTGCGCACTGATTCCAAAAATGTTTTTGTCATATATAAATACATTTACAACAAATGAGTTATAACACAGCAGCCCTGCTACTGAAATTAGGGCAGGTGCAGTTGAATGATTGCAGAATATGATGCAATAATTTGAAATTTGCAAGTGCATTACTTTTCTGCAGTTATCCTGCATGATAAGCACAGTGTTAGTGTATGTCTTGCAACTTGTCACTGAAATATACCTTGCAAGTGTGTCAATTCTGATAACTTGTTTTGTTACATTTGTGAGTCTCCTTTCATCTCCTTTTCTCTGATCCTCTTTTGCCTCACAGCATCAGGATAAGAATAGGTTTTTGTGTGCGCTTCATAAAAGCATTTTTATCACCTATGTTATCTTTGAGGTCCATCTTTTGCATAGATGACCATTTGCTTTGTATCCACTTTACCGGAGTAACATTGCTCTTTAAAGCACACTGTCTGTCGGTAATCTGCTTATGTGGTCGAACCATTTAGTTTGTTGTTGCTTGATGAAGTTCAGTACTGATGTTGTACATACCTTTTTCCTGTGTCTTCATTTCTAAATTGGTCTCTTTTTGATACTCCCAGCATCCTGCGCAGACACTTCATCTCTGTTGTGAGTGTTTTGTTTGTGAGTCATTTACACTAAAGAAAAAGCAGAGACATTCACAGGAACTGTAAGGAAAACATACAACTCATACTTTTGTTGTAAAGTGGGTAAACAAGGTAAAAGCTGGGCACTGCACGCTTGTTCCAGAAACAACACAAATTTGTCTGGATCCCACATTGGTAAAGAAAAGTGGAGATGCCAAAGAACAGTAGAAGAGAAAATCAGGGTTTCAGAGTCTCATCTTGTCTTGCCACTTATATTGTGTGCTGTCATGGAAAGCAATAGTTCTCATTGTTGGATCAAACATGTTGCATCATTTGTAATATGACTAATTAATATTAAAATGTTGCTCTTCATTGAGAATGACTTGGCTTTACACACCTCGACATGCTGAAGTGCATGGCAACAAATGTGCTGACTTCCTTGTCCATGCCTGCTGGCAGAAGTATAGACAGAGCCGATGTCATCAATGTGGTATGATCTCATTTATGTGATATGGGCGAGTCTTAGACACTGGACCGAATGCGAGAATTAGGAGTTGGGCCATTGCGCATGGCAATTGAGTTATTTGCATGTGTCGATTCCTCCCCTCCAATAATGGCTGACATATTCCGTTTCTGAGGAAATTTTTTTTTGAGGTTGTTCTGTAGACAGTTGCAGTCCCCTGCTGACGAGATCTGTCTTCACGGGTTTGTCTGGAGTCGTCCTACTCTAGATGACTTCAGCCTTCTGTTGCCGGGCTCACTAACCCAGGCTTTTATGCAGGGTGTGCTCCCTGGACACTATAGTTTAATTCTCATTTACTTAAGGGAAAGTGTCATAGAAGTAGAAGACAAGACAAGAAAAAGGATTTCCTCCTCAAGGGAGAGAGAGGAAGACTGCTATTTGTCCCATAGCTGGGGGATGGGTTGGCTGCAGCCAGAGCATTTACTACTCGCCGATGGTTTCTGCACTGTCACCTTACGAGGTCAGATCCTGCTCCCGCCTTTCACCTTTAGTCTGTTCGGCTTGGTTAGACCTGCCAGGAGTTAGACTCCTGCCGACATAGCCTGAAGGATCATAAAAGCACACAAACCCTCCAACCATGATAAAGTAGGCTAATATGGAAGGAATTAGGAGCTAGGTTTGGATGTGCCAGACAGTGCTCTCTGTGTGGTAGAGAAGGAGGATAAACTAATCTTTTCATGGGTATGGTGAACAAGTGGACTTTGAGATGGCAGCGGAGGACGGAGTACGCATGGGAATGCCCAATGTGTCGTGATGTCGGTCGAATAACATAACATAACATCTGTAATATGACAGTTACGAAAGAAAAGTCAATGGAGAATGACAGTTAAATCAATAGAGAAAGACAGCTAGGTCAATGAAGAATGACAGCTAATTCAAAGGAGAATGACAGCTAATTCAAAGGAGAATGACAGCTAAGTCAATGGAGAATGACAGCTAAGTCAATGGAGTGTTGTAGTCCCGGGTGGTGTCGTGATGGTTGCTGACAGGGTGGCATAAATGTATTGAAGAGGATGTATTATAAACGCCTTCATATATCTCTTTCTTGTAGTATTAGTATCACAATGTCCTATCTTGCAATCTGGTAGTACAATGTCCTTGGCGACAGAACCCTGTCCTTTTTTGTGTTCCAATGTGGTTCTTTGATTTTATAGATGGTGTTTCTTACATACTAAAACTCGGGACAGTACGATATAGCGAACAAACAGGATTCAATTAAGTTCCTTCATCTTTATTGAGGTTTATAACGACAGACACATTAATACACGTCTGTCCGTGTCCATTGTTTATCTTTCTTCTTTTTTGTTGCTACGCTCACTACACGTTGCTTTATTACGTCAGGTCTCGTCCAGTATTGCCACTCTTGCTTATGTTGGACACATGCAGATTTAGTGTGCAAATACTCTGTCAACTGGTGATCTATATAAACTACCTAAAGCTAAACTGTCTGGTCAGCCCGCTGGCACCTGGGGGCTGAGGGACTGGCTGCATGCCTTATGCCTTCTACAGGAGAACGACAGCTGCTAGCCTATCATCTAATGAGAACATATACCACTAAGTTAGCAAGTCAAAACTAGCAACTTACATCAACCATTACGTATTCATCTTCCAAAGGAATCTTCTGTTCTCTAAGGACATCTACAGATGAAGAAATGTGGTTTTCTTTCTCATCTTCAGTTATATTTTGCTGTTTTCCTCTTTTCCTTCGATCACATGAATCACCATCCACATTACTCTCACCGCCATTAACATTCTGCTGGGAAGACGCAAACTGTCGAGCCATAATGCTTCTCTTCATAAGACCTTCAAAAGGCACTTCATTGTCCAATTTTCTGTGATTGGCTGGTGTCTGAACAGAGAAAGCCCCCATAGTAGGTTCAGGAAATTCCTCAATGCTGAATATACTTGAAATACAAAAATGATATATTTGAAAAATGTTGCATTTTCTATAACATCCCAATAGTAAAAGAATGGGGAAAATAGTAATGGTAGAGACTGTAACAATGGTGGAGAGTGTTGTAAGGGTACACAAACAGTAATGTGATAGTAATGATGGAGAATATAATAATGCTGGTGGATAAAGGAATGGTGGATATTATGGTAGTAGAGAATAATGTAGTAATGACGGATAGAAAGTAATGAAAGTAGAAAAACTGGTAGGAATCTATATCTATACATTCTGGGTGGCTCTCATAAGTGCTCAGTTCCTATCAGCACGCTGAAAGTGTTCACATTAACTGATTGGGTACAAGACGTCACTTGAATGCACAAAATGGCTTATGGCATGAACGAAACATCACTTGAATGGTGTGTACTATTTCATTGCTTTTCCATTACTTTCCGTTCCTATTCGACTTTTATATTAACCTGAAACTACTTAAAAGTGAAGTGTAAACGATAACCAACACATATCATTGTGGTTTTTACTAGAAATAGAAGTGAAACCAAGTTTAACTTTTTTGTTCCCCTTTAACTTGCAATTTTTCATCAATGGTCAAGATAATAGTTTGTAAACAGTTATCAATGTAAACAATGCATCCCATCACAATTTTCTGAATGTTTATATATTCATAAATGGTTTACCAATACAAAGAGAGCAGTCGAATTTGTTTATTTAACCTATTGTTCATCAAGACCCTTGGTAAGTTAGATTTTTGTTCTCTCAATTTCAATTTTTATTTTTAATGAATGTTAATATGTTTCCTGCATAGTTAACACTGCATTATATTTGCTAATATAGTAAATAATTTGTGAAAATATATCCATTTGTCATCAAGTTGATATATAAGTCATATTGCAAATTACATTTTTAAACAATATTTTAGTTTTGCTAAACAACAAGTGCATTTTATCGAACCCAAAAAAAAATAATTCCGTCTAGAGGCCAAAAATAATTTGTAGCGAATCAGTTAACTCTTAGTGGACCAGGACAAATTTGTTTTTAGAATTAAAAAATGCCATTTAGTGTGGCGTTTGGTCCACAAGGAGTTAAAGCACCTTTCTAGTAACTTTTATTACTCGTACCATTTCCTGTCATTCAGATAGACCAGGTACCTCTTTTTCAACTGGGCAGACTAAGGAAACAAACTGTAGCAGGAACTGGACACTGATGTAGAAATCTGTCACTGTACTATGCCGCCTCCCCCATGAAAATAATGACGCCTGTCTGCTCTTTCATTAGCACAAACACTGTCATGCCCCCCGGAGCTTGAAAGCCTCAATATACAACTATCTATCTCTGTCCTCTTCACATCCCATTTGTCACATGAGGCTGCCACAAAAGATTTTCATTGCTGCCTTTCTATTAATTGTTTCCTATGCCAGGCCACAATATTTCAATTCTCTTTTCATATTTCTTCTCCACGTTTCCTTTAGATGTCCATGCTTTTTTGTTTTACCCATCCGCTGTCCATCTGAGAGCTGTCTTAGCCAATGCCCTACTGGCATACTATATATATTCAATAGACAACATCTACTGATAGTGCAACCTGCTGATCTTCCAAGACACAGAATGAAAGTCAGACACAAGAATTACCATATTAAAATGGAACCTCAGAAAGCCAGTGGAGGCCAACAGTAACTACCTCAACCTTCATTCTCATACTGGAAGTAGTTGTCCTGTATGCTCCATTCCTTTTGGCAACAACCCTACAGCACACGCTAGCTAGAGAGTCTCAGCCTGATTTATTACTCACTCACTCACTCACTTGCTCGTTTGCTAACTAACTAACTAGCAACTGACGAACTGACTGAATAACTAATTAACTTATAATTAAAAATGTCTTGGTGGTGTCTGTGGCTTAGGGGATAGTGACTCGGTCTATTAACCCCGACGTTCTGAGTTCGAATCTCGCTGAGGACAGTTTGGTTGCAAATTGTTTCGCATGGATTTTTACAAAAGGACGATGGCGCCACCCATTCAGAGAGCAATGGCAAACTACTGAACGTAATAATGCCTAGAAAAATCAGAAACAGCGTTAAATAGCTGGGGTTGATTCGCAAAGTCCTGTAAAGGATATGCAATTAACGTAACAATGTCTTAATACATTCTATAAAGTCATAATTAAGAAAACAAAACAACAAAGGGCAGTAAAACTGAAAGAAATTATCATAATGGTAAGAAATTCACTGCTACCTGCTTTGCAACAAAGAAGAACCATCGAGAGCAAGTCTGACTGCAATATCTGCATCCTCTTTCTCCAGAGATGATGGGGATACAGCAAAGCAATATGGGCTTTCAGATCTACTGACAGGGCTGGGGAAAACCCAAGGTGCAGATGATAAAATTTGGGGTTAGATGTAATTTATAAGTAATTTTTACGAAATACTAAACAACATTATGTCTAGAACCAAAATTAGATTAGAGTCCAATGATAAAGTAGTTCTGTTATCTTCTTTCCTTTCTGTAATTCTGTTTTGCATGATGTGGCCATATTGAATTCAACCACATAAGCAACCCACAAACTAATGAGCAATCTTTGCACACTTGCAGAACAGGCTGGTCTCCAGATTAATTCTGCCAAGACCAAAATTATGGATCTCACAAACTCGACAGACAACATTGTAATAAATGGTCAAACACTGGAAAAAGTTGAACATTTTACATATTTGGGTAGTAAAGGGTCAAACAACGAAGACACGATGAAATAAATAAACTCTCGTATTGCTATAGCAGCTAGTGCCTTCCCTAAATTAACGAATATGTGGCAATCTCAAGACCTTAGTATATGCACAAAAGTTAAATTATTTAGGTCATGTGTGATTCCTGTACTGACCTACGGTTGTGAAAGTTGGAAATAAAGAAAATTGATAAGAAACTGGACAGCTTTGAGAATAAATGTCTCTGAAAATTATTAAAAGTAAAATGGAGTGATTTCGTTTCTAACAACACAGTGAGAGATAGAACACATCAACAACCCGTATCAAATATTATAAGGAAACGAAGGTGGAAATATTCAGGTCATGTTCTTAGATCAGACGAAAAGAGACTAAATCGACAAGTCCATATGTGGTCACCAGTTGGGAAAAGAAAACGTGGAAGACCAAAGACCACTCTTCGAAGAACCATCCTACAAGAAAGTAAACTATTAGGATGTAAAACCATTCAAGATCTTCAACTGCTAGCAACGAACCGCATCACATGGAGATCTAAAACCTCTGCCCTATGTGCCGCCTTTGGCACGAAAGGAACAAACTAACTAATCCTGTTTTGCCCCACAGCGTCAGGATAAGAACAGATTTATAGAATAGGTTTTTGTGTGCGCTTCATAAACAGTGTTTTTCGTCGCTTCCATTATCTCTGATGTCCACTTCCGGTCAAGATGGCACAGCGCATTAGATGTGAATTTTAGCGGGGCTCTAACTGAAGTCGATTTTCAGTTTTCTTTGGATGTAATTTGTATATTCAAGCCTGAAAATGATAGACTAGTGCACTGTGTGACCCATTTAGGGGATTCTGAAGCCACTGTGACAGGCAGACAGAGGTTTAATCTAATTTATGCTCATATAATTTATGCTCATGTGATGGCCTAGCAGCCGACAGTGTCAACGATTATGGTCTCAAAGCTCCCGATCTCTGTAATGATTCACGAACCAGTGCTGTCACTGCCAGGAAGGAAAGCTATGGCAGACTACCTTCCAAGAAAATGCCTAGATAAGCGTAACAGTAATATGGAATACAACAAAAGAGAAACTAGATCCGTTGGTGAGGCAACCAGGCTAGGAGGATCTTATAAACTCACTGGGGAAGAGTCCAACAGAGGAATAGTATAGAGGCGGAACATCTGGCCTATGAGAGAGAGAAATTCTAAATGACTGTTATGGAATACAGCAAAAGCGCCCAGTGGTTACCGGGCCCAAATTTGGGATGTAAAGAATAGAACCACTGTTACCTGCCACGCATGTCGTAAGAGGCCACTAAGGAGGTTTGGTTGAAATCGGATGCATGTGTCCGCTAGGGAATGCTAACCCTAAACAAATGCTTGCAGAAAACAGATGTACCAGGCCGTAAGGCGCATAACATGGTGCAACGACCCTCACAATGCGGAATGGGATAACGAATTCTATGATCGCCAATCTGCCTCGGAGATTTAGCACGCGGTAAGAATGTCAGACCCACCATCACGAGGTGGCCAAAACTTACTGCAGGAAGAGGTCGGCACAAACGGGGAAGCAGAAATCATAGGAATTATATCCTACAGAACTGCCCCCAGTATGCAGACTTGAGAAGAAAAGAGGTGGCCCACTTACACTAGTGTCCAAGACAAACTGTATGGCGAGGCTGATAATCTGAGACAGACGGCTGCCTTTATTAGAGAATCGAAATCCCAATCTAGTGAGAACGCAGAATAAGAATACAACAAAAGAGAAACAAGATCCGTTGGTGAGGCAACCAGGCTAGGAGGATCTTATAAACACACTGGGGAAGAGACATCAGAGGAATAGTATAGAGGCGGAACATCTGGCCTATGAGAGAGAGAAATTCTAAATGACTGTTATGGAATACAACAAAAGAGAAACAAGATCCGTTGGTGAGGCAACCAGGCTAGGAGGATCTTATAAACACACTGGGGAAGAGTCCAACAGAGGAATAGTATAGAGGTGGAACATCTGGCCTATGAGAGAGAGAAATTCTAAATGACTGTTAGGGTGGTAAAGTTCTGCTCAGGACAAACTATTTCATAATAATTATGGAGATTCAGGCTGTTACTGCTGCCCTCCATTTACTGGGATCGTTGTTGTATCTGACTCTCAGTCGATGCTCTCAGAAGATTATAATAGATCATAAATAATATTACTGCAACAACAAATGTGTGAGATACAGGTAATGCTAACCCTCTTTACCTTCTGTTATGTGGTGAACATGGCTTGGGATCTGAGACTGCTGGTACAGCTCTGTACTCATGAACAAAATAGTTGTCTGTCACTTCAATGGCAGCTGTGGCTGATGCAGACATTTCTGGTGATAGAAGGAGCTTTGTACGGAATAAGACATTGATCGTAAGAAGACCAAAGGCTGTTGGAACCGATCCTGCACGAACCGTTTTGAAATCTTGTCCTAGTAAATGTGTCTATGGATAATTAATCAGGGTTAGCAAAAATAACTACATGTGAAATGCGTTGCCTGCGAAAAGTTACCAACAACACAAGAAAAGACAGAATCACCAACATCAGCATAAGAAAGAAAGTTGGCACAAAACCGTGCTTGAACTACATAGATAAACAAAGAATGAAGTGGTTTGGCCACTTAATAAGAATGCATCCAAACTCCACAGTATACAGAGTCTTCTACAACAGAACATCGGGAAAGAAGGCAAGAGGAAGACCACGGAAAAGATGGTTAGATGGCTAGCAGAATCCTGTGAAAGAGCAAAGATAACAATCACACAAGCCACCAGAACAGCACAAGACAAAAACAGAAAACCACGACACTGGGCAACAACCCGGTAGCAGTGTGATGACAAAAGAAGAAGAAGAAGCAAAAGTTAAGAAAAATAAACTAAGCAGCCATTTAGCTTCTTCCACTCCATATTGAATACTTGTTAACCGCTCTTTGTGATTTGTATGTGATCCGAGCCTAAGAATGATTGTACGTTGTATCAGTCATGTACCTACAAGTAGGCCAGCACATCCGATTTCTGCAATGTTTTTATTTACTAGGTAGCTTCCTAGGTCCCTATCTCAGTCCCCTCTTACGACATGCTATGTAGGTCGCAGTGGTACTATTCTTTGCTCCCTTGAGGGCCCTGGCAACACACAGGTGAGCCATGTAGGAAAGTTATATATCTGGAACTCACAACATAAGAGAAGACTACACGAGGATGGATAAAAATATCTGGTGTCGTACAGAGTATTGGAACAAAAAGACTAAAGTAACAAAAAATCTCCTGTGGAGAACTAAAAAAGGCAGGTTAAAATAAGAATCGGTGAAAAGGGATAGATGGTTTTTGTATGGGAGTAATGCAATGGGAGTTTTATGGTGTTGAACATTATGAGGTTTGTTTCCAGAGCTCTCTCATGGGTCATTGGACAACAGACCACCAATGTGATTTTCATATCAGGCTCAATGAATATACATCAAAGGATTGAGTCAGGAATTCTACAGAATGGGTGGACAACATTCGGCGGTCACACCTTAAGACCCTGACTAGGTTGTATACACATGGACATGCTAAAGTGCAGGGCAGCGTACATGCTGACTTGCTTGCAAATAATGCCCTCACTCATGCTGGCAGAAATATGGGTAAAACAGTAAGCAGCATTCATTTATGTGATATGCGCAAGTCTAAGACAGCTGGAGTGACTTTGAGAATTTGAAATAAAGTCTGAAAATTCCAGTGTCGTCTTCGTGGTAGAAAGAGAAGATATGCTTATCAACTTCTCATGGGTAAGTTGAGCAGGTAGAGTTTGGGATGGCTGCTGCAGCAGAAGACGGAGCACACATGGGAATGCACAATGTGCCATGATGTTAATCGCATAACATAAAATGATGAAGTTGGTTAATTTAATGAGTTTAGTATGACTGTGACAAATGCCAGAATGCCATGCTGGATAGGGTGGCAGTTAAAGCTGTTGTCATATGAGCAAAGTTTTGACAAGGACAAGCTAGATGATGATGACGAGGACTGATTAAATTTATCAACATAGCTTCTGCCACTTTCAGGTTTATATATTGACATATTTCAACAGTATATATTCAAACTATCTTGTATGTGTATTTACAAATCTATATGTTCTTCTCTTAATTTCTGTTGACGCTCCAAACAACAACATGTCTGTTATTGCTGCAACTATGGATATTTCATCTGTGATAAGAACTACTTGCCTCTTTGTGATCTTCTTTTGCATTTGGATTTCTGCTTCAGTTTTCAAGGAACCTGTTTCTGTTAACAGTTATTCAAGAATTTTATTGTATCCTACTGACAATCATTTCTGTGTACCATTCTTCTTCTTCTCTTAACTCTCCTTGAAGCATAAGGCATCAACAAATTTCCTCCAACTTGATCTGTCTTGAGCAAACCAGTTTTGCTCATTACTAGTATTTCCTGTCTCTTCTCATTCTCTGTCCATAATTCATCATGTCTCTCTAGGTCACACCTACCTCTCTTGCCTCCCGGATTCCATTTCAAAGCCACATGTGGGAGTCTGATCTTATGCATTCTTAATGTATATTCCAACTACTTCCATCTCCTAATTTTTATTTCATCGTTGATATTGTTGATTCCTGTGTGCCGGGTGATCTCAGTATTTTGTATTCTCTGGTCCCAATGAATTTGGAGAATTTTTCTGAGATGTCTATCCTCAAAGCCTCTTATGCGACAGTCTGTCTTGGTCGTCTTGGTACTTGTTTTCCATGTCTCTGATCTGTGTACCGTTACTGATCAGAATCCTTATATTCAGAACCATTAGAC
This sequence comes from Arion vulgaris, assembly GCA_020796225.1. Classification (NCBI taxonomy): domain Eukaryota; kingdom Metazoa; phylum Mollusca; class Gastropoda; order Stylommatophora; family Arionidae; genus Arion; species Arion vulgaris. The sequence goes on from CM036766.1 coordinate 18,173,237, forward strand.
CCTTCTTCTTTTGTCGTCACACTGCTACCAGGTTGTTGCCCAGTGTTGTGGGTTTCTATTTTTGTCTTGCACTGTTCTGGTGGCTTGGGTCATTGTTATTTTTGCTCTGACAGGATTCTGCTACTCCATCTAACCATCTTTTTCATGGTCTTCCTTTTGCCTTCTTTCCTGACGTTCTTTTGTAGAAGATTCTGTATTCTTATCAAGTAGCCAAACCACTTATGTAGAGTTTGGATGCATTCTTATCAAGTAGCCAAACCACTTCATTCTTTGTTTCTCAATGTGATTCAAGCAAGGTTCTGTGCCAACTTTCTTTCTTATGCTGATGACTGTATTTTCTGGTGTTGTTGGTAACTTTTCGCAGGCAGCGCATTTCACATGTAGTTATTTTTTGCAACTGCGCTTTGCAACCCTTCAGATATTTATATATGAAAATCTTATGTTCAATGTTAGAATATATTTTAAAAAATCATTATTTCAATATGTTTACTGACCTGAGGTTTACCCAAGTAGAATCGATAATTTAATTGGTAGCCTCCATCTTTCTCGCCCTGATTTTTTGCCAACCTGTAAGCAGGTATAGCTCTCGTTGCACTCAGAAGTGATTTCAGCGTAACACCTGTGCAATAATATTTGCATGAGAATTGTCAATGCATTGCATTATTTACTTGTTTATATCCTAATTACCAATGTGTAGTTTGTGGTCAATACAACATTAGAACCAAGATTAATATATACTACAGCTGTGTGTTATCAACTTAACTATACAGATCATAATGCTGAAGAATGATAAAACAAGATATGTCCAAACTTTCCACTTGTCAAATAATTGTCTGTGGAAGATCTTACGTGTATTCTGACCAAGAACTGTCTCTAATCAAGAACTGTTTACATAGTGTCAGCAAGAGAATATTCTTCTTCGAATGCTCCATATCAATCACTTGTTAGCCACTCTGTGTGATTTGTTTGTGATCTGAGCTTTAGAGCGATTGTACGTAGTGCCAGTTATGTGCCTACAAGTAGACCAGCACATCCTGTTTCTGTGATGCTTTATATTTACTAGGTAGCTTCCTAAGCCCTACATCAGTCGACTCTTACAACATGCCTTGTAGGTCACAGTGGTACTATTCTTTGCTTCCCTGGCGGGCCCAGCACCAGAAGGGCGAGCAAGAGAATATGAACACTATCATCCAAAAGAGATGCTGGAGATGGATCAGAAGTGTTAAAGCATGGAGACTAGCTCTGTCATGAAAATTGCAATGAGATGGGACACCAGAGGGTAAAAGAAAACATGGAAGATCAAAACCATTTGGAGAAGAATAGTACAACAGGAACTAAAAGAAATTCCAGATAGAACACAATACTGAGGACAGCCAAGAACAGAGAAGAATGGCATAATTTGTTTCTGTCCTAAGTATCAATGGTGTCACAGGCTAGAGAGAGAGGGGTTTGTGGTGGTGTTTTCATTTGAAATTTTCTTTCCAAAATTTTGAAGTGCTATATATATGAAAGAACATGATTGCATAGATCAAATAACTTGTTCTGAGCAGAACTTTGTCACAATAACAATTCTTCGGAATTTCTCTCTGATAGATATGTCAGATGTTCCGCCTCTGCAACTTTTTTGCTCAAATCATCAGTTACATCCTGAATCCATCTTCTCCGTAGTCTTCCTCTTCTCCTCTTTACTGGGATACCTCCTTCCATGATGATCTTCTCCAACCCTTTATGCCTCTTTCATCATCATCAAGGTGCGTATCCTTTATAGGATGTTGCTCTCTTTGCAGTGCATCTGAAATTCACTCTGTCTCTAGCCAGTTCACCCACTTCGTCGATGGTCATATTCATGGTATCTTTAATATCTTGTAGCCATCTTCGTCTTGGTCTGCCTTTGCGTCCTGGGACCCTGCTCTCTAATATTGTTCTTTCTAGGCCATCGTGACGCTTAATGTGACCAAATAGTATCTAATTTTTCTGTATAGTATGTTGTTTATCAGCCAATTGTCTTTAACATTTAGTTCTTTCAGGACATCAGTGTTCTTTCTTTTTCTGTCCATGGTATATTTGTAGGATCTTTATATGTCCAAAATACTGCAACTTTCTCATTCATTTTTGTAGCATTAGCCAGTTTTCTTTGATTTTGAGTCCTTTCTGGATAGATCTATTTCTTTTCTTCTCTGTCCGCGATATACGGAGGACTCTTCTGTAACACTTATATTCAACAGCACATATATGTTTTTCCATTGCTTTGTTAAATGTTCATGCTTCATACCCATACGCTGTCACTGGAAATATGTATGCTCTTAGTATTCTGATCACGTACATGAAATAAAATGGACAAATGACGACCATGCAGAAAATTCAATCACCACAGGAAAATACTCCTCAAAGCTGTTCAAGAAAGAAAAGGGACGCTCTAGGGAAAACTTGAAATGAACTTTACTGAGACAATACTCTGAAAAATAATACTCAATTTCATCAAAGAGATTGAACGAGTTGTCCAGGATAGGTCGGTATGGAGAAATTGCTTGCATGACATATGTAAGGTATAATATATATTTGGGGGTTTCTGTGGCATAGAGGTTAGGTTCTTGCCTCTCATTCCAAAGGTACTCAGTTCGCCTCCTCATGGAACCACCAAAATATTTTTCCAGAGATCCCTGATCTCAGTGTAGATGAAATCGAGTTCCTAGTCCTATCAGAGACGGACGATAAAATGTAGTTCCATTGTTCAAGTTGAGCATGTAAAAGAACCATTTGCAGTTCAAAATTCGAGAAGAACAGGCTGGAAAGCCGTAGCTCTTGCAAAATTCATTAGAAAGATTCTTTAAAAAAACAAATTCCAACAAAATATTTTCACCTATAAATTATATCGGGACCCTCGCGTGCTACAGAGTTCATGCACTGCCACTGAGAGCTTCCTGTGTAAGAAAGAGATTGGAGCACACATGGTTATTAACCAAAGTGCAATGATGATGATCCTATCAATCAAGGTATAACAGTAGGGAAGGGGGAAACAATACAGTAACATGGTCACTGACCCATTCTTGTAAATATATGTTGAATCCTGTTTGCTGCCACATCCAGACTACTCATGTTGAAACTCAGCTCCCAAGTTTCCAGAAACATGTGGTCTCCATCATTTGTAACCAGATAGATCTCTATACACAAACTCTGGTCTCTCACAGGAAATGATTTCACTCCATCCAAAGTCTTTCTTATTTGCTCTTCAATGAGTGGATTGTCAGGGATTGCTATACAGAACTGGAACACATAAGAAGACAATCTTCTGCAATCATGACAGTGAATAAAATGGTAAGTAGTAAAGTAAAGGAATCTTTTTAATACCATAAGGTATACTGGTTAAGTGGTTATGCTTTTGCCTTGCGATCCGAAGGTCGAAGGTTTGAACGACCTCGCGTTCTGTTCATGAGTGTCTTTTTTCCAGTGAACCTTAGGATTGTTGCCGAAGATACAGAGTTCGTGCTTTGTATAATACTCTAGGCAGGTAGTGAGCTGTTTCTGTAGAGAGGGGTCAAACCATATTATGTAAAACCCAGCACAATGAAGCCAATCCTTTGGCTTTAGACCCCGCTTTTTTAAGGTACAATGGGGAATAAAGTGTTAGGCATGTATTTTTTATTGACCGTTGACTTACTATGGGTGATGTGGTCAACATCACGCTGACTAGCTTTACTTCTCAGTGATTTTCTTGTAACCAAATGAGGCTGGGTTGACCTGAGAGCTGATACGATAGGAAAGAAATTCTATATCATTGTGAAAATGAACCCAAACCCCTCACCTAAGAAGCGAGTGCACTAACCACTATGCTATGGCAGTTCTTGGATATAATAGTGACATCTCTAAATCAGTCAAAGATTCTGACTATATTTCCTCCTTATCCTCAGTTTTCAGGGTCTCAATGGTGAAGTAGTTAAGTCGCTTGCTTGTCGTACTGAAGATTGTGGGCTCGAACGCAGACCGAGGCATATGTGCAATTTTTCGTGAGATCCCTAGGATTGTTGCCAGAGCTACGGAGTTCGAGCTTTGTGCAATGCTTATGACAGATGGCATACCATCTCTGCCGACAGGAATCGAACCATATGGGGAAACCCTGGTGCAATGAAGTCAATCCTCTGCCTTTGAACCTCAGTTCTTCTTAAACTTTCAGTGAATCCATATCCCTGTAGATCTGTACATATTTTATGTAAAGAAAAGAAATAGTTAAGAATATATTCAACAAGATGGCTAACAAATATGTAGATACTAATCTTCTAATGACCACGATTATCGAGGTCAAGTAATCCATCTACCATAACCAGAATAATCTGGACCTGTACAAATCTGAACTATTCTGTTGCCTTCTTCTTCAAACGCTTCATATCGACCACTTGTTAATCACTCTTTGTGATTTGTATATGATCCAAGCCTAAGAGCTATTGTATATAGCGCCAGTTACACGTCTACAAGTAGACCAGCACATCCAATTTTTGAGATGCTTTTTATTTACCCTAGCCCCTATCTCAGTTGCCTCTTACGACATGCCGTGTAGGTTGCAGTGTTACCATTCTTTGCTTCCCTTTCAGACCCCGGCAAGACATGGGTACAACCAATTTTAATCACTCTTTGTAATATGTTTGATCTTTACCAAGAACGTGTATACGTTGCACATTGGTTTGGTAGACCCCTAAACGCATAGACTTCTACAAGTTTAGGACACATGCATCCGATTTCAGTCAAAACTTCTTAGTCGCCTCTTAAGACATGCATGGCAGGTAATAGTGGTTCTATTCTTTACACCCCAAATTTGGCCCTGGTAACCACTCGGGTGACTGCAAGGTTTCTAAACCTGACAATGAACTGACACCTTAATTCTTTGTGAATATGACTCCAAACAAAAACTGATAACAAATACTAACCTACACAACTAGTCACGATAGAAATGAAGCGGCTATGCAGAATGTTAGGAATATCAAAAAGATACCGGTTTAGAAATGAAGACATCAGAAAAAAAGTGGGTACAACATCAGTACTAAACTTCATCAAGAAACAACAAATTAAATGGTTCTGCCACATAAGCAGATTATATATAATAGCCGTCCATCGCAAGCGATGATGACAACAATCTCAGACGTGTACTGTTGCACCTCTCTGGTGTGTGCGGAGGTGACTGTAGAGTCCAATCCTAGAACAGAATCCCGACCACAGGTGGGGCATACATGATCAAGGTTAGACATGTGCGTGTTGTGTGCTCTGTCTTTTCGCGCTGCTCGTTTCTCTGTGACTCAACAATACGATGATTCTCAGCTATTCGGGTTCCTCTTTGTTGTTACAGCGCCACATTTGGCGATCTTGCGCAAGGGATTCCCAGCACGTATTGTCTATATCGAGCATTTCAGAGACACTTTAAGAGTGTCTTTAAAGCGTTTTTCTGTCCACCAGCTAAACGTCTGCCCCTTCAAGCTCGCCATACATCAACTGTTTTGGGCTGCGTTTATCAGGCATTCGAGCAACGTGACCGACCCATCTCAGTTGGGCCTTCTGCAACAGGGTGTTGAAGCTTGGGATCTTTGCTCTTGTGAGGACTTCGCTGTCTGGAATTTTGTCCTGCCAGTTTATTTTTAGTATTCTGCGTAGACAGCTTGTGTGGAAATGGTTTAATTTTCTTGCGTGTCTGCTATACACTGTCCATGTCTCGCTTGCGTACAGCAGCGTGGTTAGCACTATGGCCTGGTAAACTTTCAGCTTTGTGACTATGCTTATCCCCTTCCTTTCCCACACAGTGACACGTAACCTTCCGAACGCAGCACTGGCTTTGGATATCCTATTGTGGACCTCAGAATCTATGTTTGCCGATCTGGATAGGAGGCTGCCAAGATAAGCAAAGTTGTCCGTTGACTGGAGACGCTGGTGTTTAATGTTGATGACTGGATCGTAATACTGTTCTCTAGGGCGGGCTGGAACATGACCTCTGTTTTTTTGGGGTTAATGGTGAGGCCAAACCTATCACAGGCCATTGAGAACTTGTCCATGTAAGTCTGCATTTCTTCCTCAGAGTTGGTAGCGAAGGCACAGTCATCAGCAAACAACAGGTTTGAGATAGTTGATTCTTTTACCTTGGTGGAGGATTTTAACCTCCGAAGATTGAATAGGTTACCGTCTGTCCTGTATCTAATCTTTACCCCATGTTCGCCGCCTTCCCAAAAGACATCCGTGAGCATGGCAGCAAACATCATGCTGAAGAGTGTTGGGGCCAGTACACAGCCCTGTTTGACGCCGTTGGTGACATGGAAGGCTTCCGACAGCCCCTTCGCAAGTACACGTGCCATCATGCCCTCGTGAAACTGTTGAACGATCTTGATGAATTTCCTTGGGCATCCAAATTTTTCCATGATCTTCCATAGACCCTCCCTGTTAATCGGTAAAGCCTTTGTCAGATCGACAAAGACCATATAGAGGTTACGGTGCTGCTCTTGGCATTTCTCCTGTAGTTGGCGAGCAGCAAATATCATGTCTGCTGTTCCACGACCTGCTCTGAAGCCACATTGGGTCTCAGGGAGTAAGTCCTGTTCCAGGTGATCGATTAATCGATTGAGAAGGACTCTGGCCAGTATTTTGCCAGCGATTGACAGGAGGGAGATCCCCTGTGGTTATCGCAGGCCTGGCGGTTTCCTTTCCGCTTGTACAGGTGGACAATAGTGGCATCCTTTAATTCCTGTGACACACGTTCGTTACACCAAATGGATGTAAATAACTCTGTCAATTTTAGCATCAACGTGGGCCCTCCTTCTTTGTAGACTTCGGTTGGTATTGAGTCCGCACCCGGTGCCTTCCGCTGGACATCTGGCTTGTTGCCTTCTTGACCTCTGCTAAGGTAGGTGGAATATCAAGCTTGGCATTGATTGGGACCTGGGCATGCGCTCCGTAATCTGCATAAGCAGATTACCAACAGACAGTGCACCTCAAAGGCAACGTTACAGTGGATACAAAGCAAAAAGTCGTCTACGCAAAAGGTGGGCTTAGAAATAACACAGGCAGTGAAAAACACTATTTATAAAGCGCACACAAAAGCCAGGTCTATAAATCTCTTGTTATACTGACGCTGCGAGGCACAACATGATTAGAGAAAATGTGACTAACTTACATATTTTTACACTAATCTCTACTTACACCGACTGGCTGTTTTAGGTCTCAACTACACTATTACATGGTAATATAACATTTGTATTATTATTATTACTACATACTTACAGAGTCAGATGAGGGTGAATCTCTTATAGATTGAACAGTCTGACTTTCCATCCGAGATTGAACAATTACTTGTAAACACTTGTATGTAAAGTTTTTAAAAAGTCGTTCAACACTGTCATCTTTTACTCCACTTGCTTCCAAGTTGAAAACACCGCTGGTTGCCATTTTCTACGCTTCAAAAACCAGCTGTTGACAAAACAAACTTATAATCAATAGATAGCAGTGTGAGTGCCCTAGTGTGTCGAAAACGAAATAGCAGTCGATTTGTTTCAGTGGCCTTTATTTTTTATGTCATGATAATTATTGGTTCAAATTATGCCAGAATAATGTCACACGCTGATAGAAATAAATAACCACCTATGAAAAGTGCCAGGCTAGAATTACAGCAACAAATAGTAATTAAGAGTACATCAGATAATGCAAACGAATTTTTCACAAGCTGCAATGCAAAATTAGTAGCAGCAGTTAATATTTTGTCAATGTTTATTTACGTTTCATACGGAAGTTCTTAATTTACGTCAAGTTATTGTTACGGCATGCGCATTTCAATACGGAAGTTGAATTAGAATTGTTGTCAACATTATCATTTAGTGTCCCGTCGATAAACTTTCGCTGTCATGCTCCTTATCACTCGTCTGATTCTTGGTTACTGAATCGACGTCACAGCACTCTGTACATACTCGGTATATATATATATATATATATGCGCTCGGTATTGACCAGCAGATGCCAAAGTGTATGCATACATGCTGATTTTTTCCGTGGTTTCTAGTTTAATGCACTCCTACGTTTAGTCCTGCTCATACAATGGACCCCTTTAAAACTTACATAGATTCAACATCATTTGCCCTTTCCTCAACAGGCTGTAGTTGAACAACAGAACGACGTCGCACTTATCACTTTCAATCCCCAGATAAACGGTACTGTAAATGGAAGCTTGCCTGTTCTTTCATTTGTCCTGGTATATCGACATAGTTAAACTTATATTTACTAAACCCTTCGTGCGTACTTTAATATATATTGCTTTTACACAGAAGAGTAGGGAGAATGTCATAGTCGAAATTACATCTAATGACATGTTGCAATAACTCAGAGCAAAAAGAGAATTATTAAAAAAATATATGGCCCTTTTCATCTTTACAGACGGTCAATAGGCAAGTGTTTTACTGTGACAACTTCTGAGTTTTCGCTTTTCTCTCTTGTTGTTCAGCTCGTACATAAGTCTCTTCTCAAAAGACTCTGCGTCCTTCCGTAATTTGGCTTTCCACACAACTCTGTCATCAGCTAGTCCCTCCCATGTGCTGGGATCTATAGAAAAGTTTTTCATTGAGGTTTTGCAGACATCTTTATATCTGAGCAGTGGTCTGCCCTGGTGCCTCTTCCTCCGAAAGTTCACAGAACAACATTTGTTTTGGTATGCGATAAGTTTCCATTCTTCTCACATGTCCCAACCATCTTAGTCGTCTACTGCTGAGCATGCCCATGATGGAAGGCAGATTTGCACGTTGTAGTACTTCAGAGTTGGTTATCTTGTCGTACCACCTGATGTTCATAATCTTGCGGAGACATCGAAGGTGAAAGATGTTAAGTCTCCTCTCGTGTCTTGAGTAGGCTGTCCATGTTTCTGAGCCATATAGTAAAGAACTAATTACACAGGCTCGATATATTTGAGTATTCGTCTGCAATGTCAAATTTTTTTGTCCCACGCTCGCTTTGATAGTATGCCGAATGTAGTAGCCGCACTCCTATACGAGCGTTGATTTCTTCGTCAAGAGAAAGGCTGGCAGTGACCGTGGACCCAAGATAGCAGAATTTTTGCACTGGTGTTAGATGGTTGCCATTTAAAGTGATATTTGATGTCTTACCTCCCGGACATAATACAACTGTTTTGGAGACACTTATTGTCAGAGAAAAGAGGTCGCATGCCTTTGACAAATTATTAATTAGACATTGCAGTGTAGTCTCACTGTGGGCGACTAAGGCAGCATCGTCAGCGAAAAGGAGGTCCTTGAGAAGTATTTCCGTCGTTTTGTCTTGGCTCTTAAGCGAGCCAAGTTAAACAGTGAACCATCAGATCTAGTGCGGACGAAAACATCACCATCAGCGTTCCCTAAGGCGTGGTTCAAAAGGACTGCGAAGAAGATACCAAAGAGAGTGGGGGCAAGGACACAGCCCTGCTTATTACAAAAATAACAGTTCAATAAACACGTTATTTGGCTCCATTGAAAAGACAGTATTAAAGTAGACAGTTGACGATAAGGGGAAGACAAGGATATAACTTGGAAGGAAATATAATGAGGTAGACACGCAGTAGCCTTTCAGACTGTACTATCAGGTCAATGATCCGAATTTTCTGAAGATCGATTGCAGCCAACGTTTGATGTGAATACGGCACAAGTTGATAATAATGAATTTAATATATTCAATGCCATCTTTCAACAATATCTTCGTCATCCCAACTTTGTGCTACCATTGTCAAATTGAACTCTTATAACAAATTAAGAAAAAAACATGAACAAGAACAGATTAAATACTTGTGGAAAGTAGCCGAAGTAACAAGGAGTGATAGATTTAAAAACGAGATTATTAGAAACTTGGCAGGAACAACACCAGGGCTAGAGCATATTAGGAAACAACAAACTAAATGGTTGGACTATGTAACACGATTAAGGTCAAACAGTACACGACAATGAGCACTACTATTCAGATACAATTATTTCACTGTTAAAGGTCAGTATGTAAACGACGAACCTCAGAAGTATCAAAGGCGGTAGCAAACCTAATATACAAGGGCCTTTACCATAACTTGTTGCATACGATGAAAGGAACAACAGGAACACATAACAAGAGAAAGATGCCATCATTGTACGCTTCTAATTGGATCGTCCTCTTTTTAGAAACTAAGCTGCATTTTCTGTTTCCTTTATAACTTTCTCATCTATTTATCTTACAGTGGTGATAATTTCTTTATTTTTTATCAAATAACTTGTCATTTATACATAACAAATGATCTACGTGTCTATTGGTTACCGAACCGACATTACAGTAATCTTAATAGATCCATACATTCACAGTCTCTTACAGAAGATGTTGAATAAAGGGTATAAATACTGAGGACGTCCATGACTCACGTGTAATTCAAACCTTTTTTAATCGCTGAATAGATTCAATATGAATGTTAGTGTCTTCATCCAACATACAGTCACCGAGAAATCGAAGGACGCCCCTCTATCCGTCGTTCATTCTTCGACGATCGATATTTTTGACGCATGTCTGTCCACTCTCTCATTGCCTCGAGCACCCGACTTTCCAATAGTGTAGTTTCAGTCACACCATAAGAGGTTGGAAACCTCGATAGACGATATCATTTCATACCACGACATGCCGTTTTGAATCTTTCGAAGCATCGCTTAATGGTAGGAGACAATAATGGCTCCAATAAACAGTCTAATAGAAGCCAATGACTGCAGCAGGTTTTTTTTTTACCAACCCTGTGCTATCAGTATCAGACCCGGACACACTGACAACAAATGAGAAAAGAAGAATTCAAACGACAGAGATGAAGTGTTTACGACGAATTCTAAATATAATAATAAGAAATATAACAAGAAACGACGAGATCAGAAGAAAAGGTGGGAACTTTGTTAGTGCTACATATAGAGTTCAGAAACAACATGTCAAATGGGTCGGACACGCACCAGGGCTTTCACAGGAAGTCTCCCACAGAGAGCACTAGCACTCAGATTCAACGGTAACAAACACAGATGACGACCAAGTAAACGATTGACCGATGGAATATTTCAGGAACTGAATTCTACCCGGTACAAAGCGCATAAGGAGGCTCGCTCCAAGTGCCTCTTGTTTGGACCTGACGCCGGGAGGCAAAACAGTGATAGTTGATAGATAGATACGATAGGTAGATAGATAGATAGATAGATAAATATATAGATAGATAGATAGATAGATAGATAGATAGATTAGATAGATAGATAGATAGAAAGATAGATAGATAGATGTAATTAGCAACATTCCCATTCCCGGCCGCTTTCCCATCTTTTAAAAGTTTAATGGCTTTACTAATCCCTCCTTGGATGGTTTCTCACAGTTGATGTCCAAGTCAATTTCTGCCGGTTGGATATCTGGGAGGGGTTGTAGGTGCTGGTCTGTTCAAGAGTTCCTTGAAGTATTCCATCCATCTTTCCATTTGGTCTCTAACATTAGTGATAGTTTGCCCACTACTATTTTTGATCAACCCATATCGCCTAAGACCTGATAGATATATAGATAGATATATAGATGTAATTGTCCTACATGTTTCATTCCTCTCTTCAATGACTCTACCATGGGCGCTGACTTCTCATCAAGAAAAACATACAATTATTCGTGCATATAGAACAGCATAATAACCACTTGCACTATCTGCTGCTGAAACTGCTTAATTGCAAGTTCTGTTTTCAAATTGCCCCAATCTCTACATTTTCTCACCCAGCCCTGTTGATGCACCCCCCTTCCTTCTTGCCTCACCTTTAACGTGTGAACACCATGTGTGTAATGTTCTAGATAAAATTGATGCAGATTAAAAAAAAAAAAGTAATGGAACAAATAGAAAATTATTAAAGTGAGTTTGAGACATTCATATTTTGATTATCCAAATTGTATCTAATTGTTTGTCAACAAGCAGGAAACAAAACAATCTTGGAATATCATTGCAACCAGTTTTCGATACAGAGATGGTTTCAGGTCTGATACGAAAAGAAAGAAATTAGAGATTCTATATCAATCGATCTTACACAATCGATACATTGGAATACAAAGTACCAAAATTATGATAAATGAATGGAAAATAACAAGAAGCAATGAATAGCATTTGAACAACGGTAATAAAATGTTAGAATTAAAATTGCACGAAAGCAAAAAAAATGTTAGTTATTTAAAATATGTGTATTTAATACTGAAGAACAATCAAGTATTTAAAATGAATATTATGTAAAAATATGGAACGCTTCACGAATTTGCGTGTCATCCTTGCGCAGGGCCATGCTAATCTTCTCTGTATCGTTCCAATTTTAGTATATGTACTGCGTTAACAGTACATATTAAAGTAGTCACAATTTGTATATATAGCACAATGTTTTTTTAACACTAAGTTTTATGGTTTAGTTAATTACAATAGTAAATTACTGATTACTATCTTTATATAAGTATTAACATATAACATTATATTTTAGTTCTGTAAAAGGTTAACAAAAATATAAAAATGTGATTTACATAAATAATATATGATATATTTTGCAAAACATTAGCAATTTTAACAAAATGTGAAGAAAATTGATCAAAAGTTGTCAATTATTATCGACCTTAACATATATGGGAAATAACTGCAATAACTCTGCAGTATATTATTGACAAAATACACCACAATCTTTCTTTAATAGGATTGGTTTATCCTTGGATTCTCCGAAAGGAGTTAATTCTTATTTTTCATGTTTGTTGGCCTACACACTCTGATATAACCAATAAAAGGTTCTCCTTAGGTTGAAAGGGCGTGCCTCGGCTTAAAGAGGCTTTAATCAAACAAACAAACAATCTTTCTTCCAACATTATGCTATCAGTGACAAACCTGGATGCTGACACAAAACGATAGAAGAAAAATAGGCGGGACATAGTTGAAGTGTCTACGCAGATTTCTGAAAGTATCAAGAAGAGACCGGTTTCGAAATGAGGACATCAGGAAAAAGTTCAGGAAAAAGAAGATATTTCTAGAAAGAAACAGTAAATTATATGATTTAGCGACATAAACAGATTACCAACAGACAGTGCGCCTCAAATATCAATGTTACTCGGATACAGTGGATACAAAGCAAAAGCCCTTCCACGCAGAAGATATGCCTAAGTGAAAACAGAAACAGTGAAAAACATTATTTATGAACAAAGACCCGTCCTAGAAATCTCTTCTCATCCTGACGTATGTGAGGCAAAACAGGATTAGAGAACAGAAGAAAAGAAATGTATATCTCTTCAATTTACTTATTTAAATCCATCAACATTAACCGTTTTAGAATAATAGTGTTCTTCTCGGTGTTCTTCTGTAGAAATATATCCGCATAACGTTCGAAAAACAGATAATATTCAAATTTGCATGTAAAGAAATATAGAGTTGCTTCCCTTTGATTGCATAACGTTCTTCGTACAAACTTTAATATCTCGTAACCTTGCCCACACTGTACAAGAACATTTCAAGCCCGTATGGGGCTCACTAGTCATCTACGCACACACAGACAAACATAGCACAACTACATTCCCTTGGATGAAAATTTGTGTGGTCATCATCACCCGTGATGGACGAGCATCATCAATATCTCGTAGTTCACTGTCTTTACTTCAGTTAGTTTTTACTTTGTCCATCTTTCACGAATTATGTTATTTCCTTGTTCAGTGTTTACTTGATCGTTATAATTACATATTTGCTGCTGCCCGTGAAGTATACAACTATAACCTTCCTTATCTGCAGCTCTCTACTTGCATTGTGACCCTGGTCTCAACCTCGGTAGTGATCCGCTAACTCAATGGTTCTCAACTTGTTGGTAGCAACCCCTTTGGGGTCGAACAACTCTTTCACAGGGGTCACCTAAGACCATCGAAAAACTCATATTTTCGATGGTGTTGGGAATCGAGACACCGCTCCTCTATCCGTCTCCAGGCGCGTCTCTCGTTATCTCACCAAGTGTGTTTCTCTTTATCTTTGAACAGCCTGTCTACAAGACATCAAGTGTGTCTCTCTTTATCTTTGAACAGTCTGTCTACAAGACATCAAGTGTGTCTCTCTTTATCTTTGAACAGCCTGTCTACAAGACATCAAGTGTGTCTCTCTTTATCTTTGAACAGCCTGTCTACAAGACATCAAGTGTGTCTCTCTTTATCTTTGAACAGTCTGTCTACAAGACATCAAGTGTGTCTCTCTTTATCTTTGAACAGCCTGTCTACAAGACATCAAGTGTGTCTCTCTTTATCTATGAACAGCCTGTCTACAAGACATCAAGTGTGTCTCTCTTTATCTTTGAACAGCCTGTCTACAAGACATCAAGTGTGTCTCTCTTTATCTTTGAACAGCCTGTCTACAAGACATCAAGTGTGTCTCTCTTTATCTTTGAACAGCCTGTCTACAAGACATCAAGTGTGTCTCTCTTTATCTTTGAACAGTCTGTCTACAAGACATCAAGTGTGTCTCTCTTTATCTTTGAACAGCCTGTCTACAAGACATCAAGTGTGTCTCTCTTTATCTTTGAACAGCCTGTCTACAAGACATCAAGTGTGTCTCTCTTTATCTTTGAACAGCCTGTCTACAAGACATCAAGTGTGTCTCTCTTTATCTTTGAACAGTCTGTCTACAAGACATCAATGTGTCTCTTTATCTTTGAACAGCCTGTCTACAAGACATCAAGTGTGTCTCTCTTTATCTTTGAACAGTCTGTCTACAAGACATCAAGTGTGTCTCTCTTTATCTTTGAACAGTCTGTCTACAAGACATCAAGTGTGTCTCTCTTTATCTTTGAACAGCCTGTCTACAAGACATCAAGTGTGTCTCTCTTTATCTATGAACAGCCTGTCTACAAGACATCAAGTGTGTCTCTCTTTATCTTTGAACAGCCTGTCTACAAGACATCAAGTGTGTCTCTCTTTATCTTTGAATAGCCTGTCTACAAGACATCAAGTGTGTCTCTCTTTATCTATGAACAGCCTGTCTACAAGACATCAAGTGTGTCTCTCTTTATCTTTGAACAGCCTGTCTACAAGACATCAAGTGTGTCTCTCTTTATCTTTGAACAGCCTGTCTACAAGACATCAAGTGTGTCTCTCTTTATCTTTGAACAGCCTGTCTACAAGACATCAAGTGTGTCTCTCTTTATCTTTGAACAGTCTGTTTAAGTTAAATGCATATCCTTTACAGGACTTTGCGAATCAACCCAAGCTTTTAAACGCTGTTTGTGATTTCTCTAGGTATTATTACGTTCAGTAGTTTGCCATTGCTTTCTGAACGGATGGTGCCATCGTCCTTTGTAAAAATCCACGTGAAACAATTTGCAACCAAACTGTCCGTCAAACTGTCCGCAGTGTGATTCGAACTCAGAACGTCGTGGTTAATTTACCGAGTCACTATTCCCTAAGCTAGAGACGCCACGTGAACAGTATGTATACAAGAAGTCAAGTGTATATCTCTTTATTTTTGAACAGCCTGTCTGCAAAACATTAAGTGTGTTTCTCTCTATCTCTATAGACATAATTTCTGCAAACTAGCTCTTTCTTCTTCTTCGTTGTTTGGTCCACTTCAACCACTCTTTGTTGTCTTTATATGATTTGCGCCATAGCGCCCGAGTTCGTTGCGCCAGTTAGACGCCTACAGATCTGTAGGTTAGCACATTCGGGTTTTGCACGCTTTTTTTAGTTGTGTTCTCATCCCTAGGTAGGACAACCTTTTTTTCTCGTTACGACGGCGTGGTTTCCCAATATAGGGAGTTTTATTATAGGACCGATATCCGTGTATATTTCTGCGGACGCCCATGGATGCTGTCTCTGAACAGTTGGTTAATGAAGACATTTATAAGAAACCACGTGACGCTAATGAAGAAAAGTAGGTACAGAAACAGAATACGAAAGAAAACTGCAGATAAGAAAGTTCCTTAACAAAACAATAGATGTTTGTCCAGACCTTTAAGAAAAAATATATGGCATTGACTGATTAAAAGGGTGATGGAAAAACATATACGGGGATTCTGTGGTGAAGTGAGCAGTTTATCTTGCGTTCCGAACGTCGTGGGATGAAATCCCGAGTTCGATCACGAGTGCATTTTTCCTTGAGATGCTTAGGATTGTTGTTAAGACTCGTGTTTCATGGAGAGCTGAAAGGTTTTATTATATATATATATATATACGAAATTCATGCCCGTTGGAATATATCTCTGTCGTTCTCTGTATGTAGTGTGCTGTGAAATTCGTCACTCCTGTTGTATCGTTTACTTGATAAAGGCCTTTTTGATCGAAACGTTGCTGTGTATTGTCATTGTTTTTGTATTTGGTAAAACTACAGTACTTTGTTATTACGTGCTTCGCCATTTCCCATAGTTTTACTGCTGTCTCCCCCAATATCAATATTACTTCTTCGAACGCTCCATATCGACCACTTGTTAACCACTCTTTGTGATCTGTATGTGATCTAAGAGCGATTGTACGTTGTGTCAGTTATGCATCTACAAGTAGGCCAGCACATCCGGTTTCTGCGATGTTTTTAATTTACTAGCGTAGCTTCCTAGATACTACATCAGTTGCCTTTACGACATGCATTGTAGGTCGCAGTGGTACTATTCTTTGCTTCCCTTGCGGGCCCCGGCACCACAGGGAGAGACTGAGTATACGACACCGATCGCAAAGAACAAGATTGTTGGATATCCCGTGATACAGTACGATTTAATTGTTGGATGTCGCGTGATATGGTGCAAACAGAACGTTGAATGTTGTATATGATACAATGCAAATAGCATTAGATGTAGCATATACGATTATGCATTAGATGTAGCATGATACGATTAGAGCTTTAGATATCGAATTATGCGATTAGAGCTTAAGCTGTCGAATGATGCGATACGATTAGAGTGTTGGATGTTGATTAAAGACGTGGACAAATGTGAATTTAAAAGTAATAAAACGTTCTCTTAATAAGGATGAGCTAGCACACACACACACACACACACACACACACACACGCACACACACACACATATATATATATATATTGTTTGTACAAATAAAATTAAAGATCATTAAAACAAGATTATGATTGTAGAAAGTAACTACATCGGTTCTCATCTTTCTGCAGACGTTGTCGCCCTTGGCGCCAAGGCCAGTAACAGAAGTATCACATTCTTCTCTATCATTGGTGTATTGTGTTCCAGATGAAGTTCACATCTTTCAGTTAGTTCTTGTTCTTCTGTTCTCACCTCTACTCGGTTCTCTCCCTAGGGAGCCATCTGGGATATTTGTCCAGAGATCCTGATCTCAGTGTAGGTGAGATCGAGTTCCTAGTCCTATCAGAGACGGACGATAAAACGTAGGTCCCATGTGCAAGTTGACCACGTCAAAGAACTATTGACAGTTCGAAATCAAGAAGAACAGGCTGGAAAGCCACTGCTCGGAAAAAAATTCATTATAAAAACTGAAAAATAAAATCTCTTCACAATTGTGTCACCATCTTCCAAATTACACCGGGGATTCTCGCCGGTGATACGGAAATCGCGCATTGCCCCTTATACATCCTTGTATAAAAACGAGATCGGAGCACACACGGTTGCTCACCGAATTGCAAGGATGATGGTCCTATTAATCTATCAATCACTCTATCCCCGATCTTCCATATTTTCGTTCATTTTCCGGTGTCCATTGCGACCCAGTTTTTGTGAAAAGGTTCTCCTACATGCGTACCTCAGGTTCGATCCTTCTGCCAGGTCTCTTTTTGATGTTAGTATTACTAATCTCTTGCTGGCAGTCTATGTAGAGACAGCTCTTGGACAGAATACGTGTAAGATCTTTCTCATACCAGCTGTAGGGTAGATGGGAAGTTTGGATTTGTTGGTTTAGAACTTGTAAAATATCTCAACACTAGCATTTAACGTTGTGCAAACACAACTCTTTATTATGCTGTTTCGCCCATGTGGTGCTGGGGCCCGCAAGGGAAGCAAAGAATAGTACCATTGCGACCTAAAAATGCATGACGTAAGAGGCAACTGATGTAGGCCCTAGTGAAGCTACCCTAGTAAATAACAAACAGAACAGAAATCTGATGTACTGGCCTACTTGTAGGCACATAACTGGCACAACGTACAATCGCTCTTAGACTCAGATCACATACAAATCAAACAGAGTGGTTGACAAGTGGTCGATATGGAGCGTTCGAAGAAGAAATTATGCTGTATGAGAGGAGGGGGTGCTGTTAAGATAAATATAACAAAAGATAGAGAGAGAGAGAGAGAGAGAGAGAGTCTATGTGGCTAGATGATTAAACCGTAGCATTGCGTTTGGAAGGGTGTTGGTTCGAATCCTGACCGCGTCGTTCTGTTCCCGAGTGCATTTTTTCCATAGATCCCTAAGAATGTTACGGAAACTACGCAGTTCGTGCTTTGTGATATACTCTCAGTATACTGACATTGTTACGAAGATGTGCCAAACTATATGGAGTAAACCCCCATGAAATAAGTCAATTAAAGAAGAAGAAGAGAGAGAGAGAGAGAGAGAGAGAGAGAGAGAGAGATCTAAATACGTATGAGTAACTAGAATTGATGTAAGTTAACAAATATGCGTCCGCGATGTTCATGTTGGCCACACGATGTTGGCTATCTTGAAATTCCGAGCAGCCTTTCTCTGATATTGATAGCCTCCTGGTAAACACTTGCATCGAAAGACAGTAAAGAGGAAAGCCAATAACACTCATCTCGTTTCATGTGGACACTGAAGACACTTCAACGACGTGGCCATTTTAAGTTGCCTAGGTTACAACATCAGTGTGTATAGTACCAGTTCGGAAGTGTTTGTTTAAATTTAAAGACTACTATTCCAGTGGTATTTTAAATCAAGCGATGGTGTCTGGTGGGCAAACATTGCTAATGGTAAAGTGTTTGCTATAGTCATTTATTGTGTACTTGTTAAGGATTCTAGAAAGTGTCACACCATTTTTTTTATAGTTCTTTCTACCGGCGTGTTCTCCACTTTCTTACAAATGCGGCATTCATTAAAAATTTTCTTTCTAAACAATGTGACTATGTAAACCTCAATGTTGGTGTCTATTTTAAATATATCTATGTTTTTTTCTTCTTGCGTTCGACAGCTTTGAATTCAGGCGTAGTCATGACGTCTGGTATGGTGCTTTTGGCTGATTTTTTCGTGAATGATATGCTGTACTAATTGTAGACGCATAACTGGCACAACGCTCAATCATTGTTAGGCTCAGATCACATAGAATAACAAAGAGTGATTTAACAAATTGTCGATATGGAGCGTTCTAAGATGAAGACACCACAGAAAACCAAGTTGCTATTGAGAAACAACATAGACACCACAGAAAACCAAGTTGCTATTGAGAAACAACATAGACACCACAGAAAACCAAGTTGCTATTGAGAAACAACATAGACACCACAGAAAACCAAGTTGCTATTGAGAAACAACATAGACACCACAGAAAACCAAGTTGCTATTGAGAAACAACATAGACACCACAGAAAACCAAGTTGCTATTGAGAAACAACATAGACACCACAGAAAACCAAGTTGCTATTGAGAAACAACATAGACACCACAGAAAACCAAGTTGCTATTGAGAAACAACATAGTTAGCATTATTACTTAACTACCAATTGCCTGTTGAAAACAATAAAAAGACACACTTACGAAACAATTCTATTGAGAAACAACATAGACACCACAGAAAACCAAGTTGCTATTGAGAAACAACATAGACACCACAGAAAACCAAGTTGCTATTGAGAAACAACATAGACACCACAGAAAACCAAGTTGCTATTGAGAAACAACATAGACACCACAGAAAACCAAGTTGCTATTGAGAAACAACATAGACACCACAGAAAACCAAGTTGCTATTGAGAAACAACATAGACACCACAGAAAACCAAGTTGCTATTGAGAAACAACATAGACACCACAGAAAACCAAGTTGCTATTGAGAAACAACATAGACACCACAGAAAACCAAGTTGCTATTGAGAAACAACATAGACACCACAGAAAACCAAGTTGCTATTGAGAAACAACATATTTTGTTGTTGCATTATTATCTTAACTACCATCACTCCTGACACTGTATTATATAATAATAATAATTCCTCTCGTACTGTTACACGTTACGTAGGGCCTGCAAGCAATTTCTCCATACCGTTATATCCTGGGCAACTCGCTCAATCTCCTCCATGGAACTGAGACCGATATTTCTTGCCTCTTTCAGCAAAGCTCGTTTCATGGTCTCCTTAGGTCGTCCTGTCTTTCTTGAACCCTTTGCATCCCACCTCAGTGCCTGCTATGTGTCCAACATATCTCCATCTTCTCTTTCTTAAAACAGTTGTCACTAGTGGTTGACCAGACATTTCTCTGATTTCTCTGATATATATATATATATATACGTATTATTCGTCTCCCCTCCCCGTGGAGCATAGGGCATCAACAGCTGTACTTCACTTCTTCCGATCTCTGACTGTTTTATTTATAGCTTCCCATGATAGTCCAGCATCCTTCAGGTCCTCAAGAAGACTTTGTTTCAAGGTCTGCTACTACTTCTATTTAACATTTCCCTTGCAGGTTCCACTCTAGTGCTTGTCTAGTGACACTTGATTGACCCATCACCATTTTCTCAACCTGACCTGGATCAGCATGGGTTCCTGCCCTGTCCTTATCCACAGGTCTGTGTTTGCAGCACTGTAGTACGATATTAGTCTGAGAATACACTGAAAACATCTGTTGACAAAGGGTCTGAATCTTATTTGTATTTAACTTGCTGACTGGCTGAAGCCAACATTGAAAGACAACAAATACAGTTATTAGTACATTTAATAAGAATGGAACACAACCAACCACCAATAACAGCATACAATAAAAAGAGATCAGGCATTAGAGCCAAGGGAAGACCAAGTAAAAGATAGATAGACAATATTAAGACCACACTAAATAAACACGGAAATAACACAAGGGCGACTCATCTGGTCCTGGAAGGCAAATTAACGCTCCCAACTTACTTAACGGCAAGAGTGGACAACCAATTTCATCATCCACCTGAGGAAAGACAATAGACTACCTGAAGCAGTAGAAACAACAAGAACTGAAAGACTGTTTTGTCTGTTGATATTTATTATTTTATTGTATCAATCCACTCTTTAACAAAAGTCTTTAAGTACATTCATGAATCATATTGGTATTTATGTACACACTTTCTCTTTTCATTCATTGCTAACATGCATTCCGGCTACACATAGGATACAATTTATATACACTTACAATATACACAAACAGCTCATTACACACTAAAATGCACATTACACACTAATATGCACATTACACACATGGGCGTGCAGAGGTTAACCCCTTCATCCTTCCGATCCGATATACTGGCTCGCTGTATTTTTAAGATGACGCAACGACAGTATAGTGGCTAATTCAGAATACAGTGTAATGCAAAATGCATCTGGGTGTTAAAACATAACTACGGAGTGAAAGGGTTAAAGTAAGAGGGGGACAAGTGCCACTCCCTAGAAAATGAGTTTTTGATAACAGTTTTATGTGAATCTGGTCTTCTCCATTTTCACGGAGTAAACTGCAAAATTAAAATCTTTTTTTTTTTTTTCATTTTGCTCCTCCTGGAAAAATGTCAGGTGACGCCCTGAATTACACAAACAGCAACATAAAATTACTCAGTATACAGTGTAGCTAACTTCAACACAAATTAGAAAAGTACAAACAAATTTATATTATTAGACTAGCTTATATTATGATATCATATTTACAGCAAGAAACAA
The DNA here is from genome assembly GCA_020796225.1 of Arion vulgaris. NCBI lineage: Eukaryota > Metazoa > Mollusca > Gastropoda > Stylommatophora > Arionidae > Arion > Arion vulgaris. The sequence continues at coordinate 18,195,058 of CM036766.1, forward strand.
ATACAAACTTCAAATTGCTTAGATAACTTAGATGTAGATAGTCAAGATTTTTTGGTAAGATTATGAGTAGTAGTAAAGGAGAACATGTTGTGACAACTGGCAAATTTGATGAGGAAAGGATAAGGGGAAGACAAATTCTTGGATGCTTCACCATATGACAGGATTGAGATAAAAATGAGCGTCCATAGATTTTTTCCAGGAGGTGCGGGAAGGAGAAAACAATATTTGACTATGCGACAATGTAGATGATAAGATTCAGACCATCAATAAGCCATTTTCCGGGATGTGGGGAGAGACTTGAAGTGCCCCTTTCCCCAATCTTAACTTATGGATGCCCATAGAGACAAGAACACATACCTGATGAGATACGTTGGTGATCTGGTGTGAAATAACGAAAAATGACTACCTAGACTTATCGGCATGGCACATGATGACGATGATGTACAGCAAAGCAACAATCGAAGTGCTTGAATGTGAATTGACACTACAATCATTTAGCAAGTGCTATAGTAGAAGTGTGCAATATTATATACCTTACAGTAGTTGGACGTCCTACCTATCGGTAAGGCTCAGCCCACTTCCTTACTCTCTATTTGAAGGACTGATTTCATTGTATCGGGTTTCTCCGGTATGGCTCAGTCCCTTTCTGCAGAAATGCCAAGCCACCTTCCGCGAGTGTTGCACAAAGCACAAACTCTGTAGCTTCAGTAACAGTCCTATGGATACCGGGTAAAAATTGTACATGTGATTTGGTTCGGATTGGAGCCTATTACCTTCTAGAAGACCAGGCTTACGTCTTAACCACTACTGTTTAACAGGCCTTCTTTCTCTTCGTTCGTTCAGTATAGTCACGTAAGATCTTGATAACGATGGATCAAACTGTTTGCTTGTGTTCTGAAAGTTGTAGTTGAATAAGGACCACATTGTTCTTGACCAGTTCATTCTCGACCACATTGTTCTGTTGACCAGTTCATTCCGACCACATTGTTCTGTTGCCCAGTTCATCTGACCACATTGTTCTGACAGTTCATTCTCGACCACATTGTTTGGACCAGTTCATTCTCGGACCACATTGTTCTGTTGACCAGTTCATTCTCGGACCACATTGTTCTGTTGACCAGTTCATTCTCGGACCACATTGTCCTGTTGACCAGTTCATTCTCGGACCACATTGTTCTGTTGACCAGTTCATTCTCCCTAGCGATACATAGGATTGTTGATAGGGTGACGAAGTTTGGAATACTCTTAATAGGGGGAGCGCCTTTTCTGCGGAATGGGACTGAGTCTTACGGGAAAGCCCAGTGCAATGAAGTTAGTTCTTCATCTTAAAGAGTTTTGTTTAATACTATGAATTATAAATATAAATTATAATACGTCCTATATGTATGTTACACCCGTGTGGTGCTGGGGCTCTCAAGGGAAGCAAAGAATAGTACCACTGCGACCTACAAGGCATGTCGTAAGAGACTACTGTTGTAGGACTTAGGGAAGCTACCCTAGTAAATAAAAATCATCCCAGAAATCGGATATGCTGGCTTACTTGTAGGCGCATAATTGGCACAACATACACTCGATCTTAGACTCAGATCACATACAGATCACACAGGGGTTAACAAGTGGTCGATGTAGAGTGTTCGAAGAACATATGTATGTTAGGGGCCATCTATCTTCTGCGCTGTTTTACAAGTCAAGTAATTCTTACCATCTTTCGTTCGTTCTATGTTAGCTATACTTCTTCTTCTTTAGCGATCTCTGGGCATGCGCTTGATTTACTGTGGACCACAAACTGGGCAGTCAGCTTCAGGTCTGACAGGTTTCCCCAAAGCTTAGTTTTCAGGTCGACTGGGGTGGCCACATGTTGCTTCTCAGCTCACACAGGAGAGGCCAGTCTTAGCTATACAAAAGCAACTCTTTATGATGTGTGCTACAAAACTTAAGAAAGATTAATTGAATAAATAACTGTTTTCCTACTTTAAGTAATACGAATTTTGGCCCTCCCTTATTTTTCTTTAAACAACGGCATACTCCAGTCCACTTTACTTTCCAGTTTTTCTCTAGTATCTATATGAGGTTAGGTCGACCTGAGAGTCAGCCGTTATGGTCGGAGTTTTCTCTAGTATCTATATGAGGTTAGGTCGACCTGAGAGTCAGCCGTTATGGTCGGAGTTTTCTCTAGTATCTATATGAGGTTAGGTCGACCTGAGAGTCAGCCGTTATGGTCAGTTTTCTAGTATCTAATGAGGTTAGGTCGACTGAGAGCAGACTTATGTCGGAGTTTTCTAGTATCTATATGAGGTTAGGTCGACCTGAGGTCAGCCGTATGGTCGAGTTTCTCTAGTATCTAAGAGGTTAGGCGACCTGAGAGTCAGCCGTTATGGTCGGAGTTTTCTAGTATCTATATGAGGTTAGGTCGACCTGAAGTCAGCCGTTGATGGTCGAGTTTTCAGTATCATATGAGGCAGGCGACCTGAGAGCCAGACGTTATGTCGGAGTTCTCTAGTATCTATATGAGGTAGCGACCTGAAGTCAGCCAGTGGAGTTTTCTAGTATCATATGTGGTTAGGTCGACCTGAGAGTCAGCCGTTATGGTCGGAGTTTTCTCTAGTATCTATATGAGGTTAGGTCGACCTGAGAGTCAGCCGTTATGGTCGGAGTTTTCTCTAGTATCTATATGAGGTTAGGTCGACCTGAGAGTCAGCCGTTATGGTCGGAGTTTTCTCTAGTATCTATATGAGGTTAGGTCGACCTGAGAGTCAGCCGTTATGGTCGGAGAAAATCAAACTCCAAAAATTAAGTTCAAGGTTGAAACTACGTGTTTAACAAATTTATTGAGAAGACTATCATCATTGAGAAGACTATCATCATTGAGAAGACTATCATCATTGTATTTCGGGAATATCCATGTGTGATCCGATCTCTTTCTTATACAAGAAAATCTCAGCAGCAGTACACGAACTCCGTAGCACCGGCGAGTGTCCACGATGTAATTTTGAGGATGGTGAACGTTTCGCAGACATATAAAAGAAAGCCGTGACAGCGAAGTTGTTAGGTACTTTTTTGTAGACGTGTAGTCCAATGATAACATTTCTCGAAACCCCCCTAAAGTCCCTAATCGGAGTTGGAATTTTCGACCGTAGCTATTCTCAGGTGGACCCAGCCTCAATTGGTACAAGAGAAACTCTGAGAAGTAAAGGCGACCAGAGGGGACATTCTTGCAGGACATGTTCCGGTATCTGTTACATCTGTTGGCACTAGCAGAGATATTTGACTTATTCCAAGTCTCTGTAAGTATGTTTTGAGTCAGTAGTATCCAGAACGTATGGTATGCAAATACACTGATGGCACATATACGTTGTGGTCTTAATTTTGTAGAGGAGGTAGAGTAGTCCATCTGGCATTGTACGTGATCAAGACAATGTTTAACGTGACTTTTCATTCAACGGTGGCGTTTATTACGTATCACCGCAGCATCCCTCGGTTTCCTCCCGATCTGATCCGCTCTGACCATACTAGATTTGTAGGTTTCCACACATTGTCTGTGGCTTAGGGGATAGGGACTCGGTCTATTAACCACGACGTTCTGAGTTCGAATCACGCTGCGGACAATTTGGTTGCAAATTATTTCGCATGAATTTTTAACAAAAGGACGATGGCACCACCCGTTCAGAAAGCAATGGCAAACTACTGAACGTAATAATGCCTAGAAAAATCACAAACAGCGTTAAAAAGCTTGGGTTGATTCGCAAAGTCAGTAAAGGATATACAATTAACTTTTTTTTTTCACCCAACACTACGTAAATGCATAGTAGTCAACAAAAAGAGCTATAGAAATATATAAATAAACAAAGCATGTGCAAGAATGATACAAAGGTGAGATATAACTGAATAGTCAAAATGGATTTTTACGTTTTCAATAGACAAAATGATACATCTAGTTTATTAGCAGAATATATGAATAATGAAAATAATTATAGATAGGTATATACTAGCTTTTGTTCCAAGGCTTACAACCTTAATACTTCTGAATGTTCTGCTTCGTTTATTGGTATTTTGTAGTCGAAGTATTATAGTCATTAAATCATGATGTTCAAAACAAATCGACATCACATATCTTCCATGAACAGGTTCGGAACATGTGTTAGGTGATATTATTTCATTTTTGTTTGCATGAACAGAGCTCTAACCAACAATATATTTATCCTTCCTTTTCCCTTCTTATTGTGTCATAACACTGCTAATGTATTGCAGCGTGGTCTTCTGTGTTTGTCTTGAGCGGTGGATATCTGCATCTTTTGGCATTATATATATATTTTATCCATGATTTCATTGGTCTTTATCTTTGTTAAATTTACTTTCCACAACACAGTTGATGATGCTCTCTTACGTCACATTAAACTTTTAACTGTAGTGACCACAACATTTTCTACTTGTTAAAAGCGTTTCTAAAGTTTAAGAAGACAGAATTGCTTGATGCACATCCTCAAATAAAATAGGTGAGCTTGGCAACCGAACAGTGCAGATTTGAACTGGTTCATATTCCGGTTATAGTTTTTGCTGCAAACGATCTATGAAATAAAGCTTGAACTTGATGGACATAAATACATCAATAAATGATGGTCTGAGAATTAATAAAGTACAAACTTTGGCAGCTCACTCGTATAAAACAAAAAAAATCGCAAAATAATTTCCAAAATGGACACTTCACTACATATATTACCTTCCAAGGCAAACAAGACGTTATTAACAACCAAAAATAGTATATCCTCTACTTCACCTTCTACTCTTTCTTCTTCCATCCACTTTCTTCTACTACTATTTCTTTTACACCTTTTCTTCTACTTCTTCTTCTACCTCTTCAGCTGCTTCTTATTCTTCTAATATTACTGCAACGGATCTCTAATGGCAACTCGCAGAGAAACCACAGCGGCAACAGAACAAATGTTTCGTTGGGTGAGTGCAATATAGTCTACAAGAAATCTATAACTTAATACTGATTATCAGTTACACAACGGAGCACAAAATAAATCAATAAGTGAGTAAAAACTATATAACCTCATTCATAAAGAAACTAAAACTGTCTCTTATTCTTCGTTAATAAATATGGTTCACATGCTTGCACTTTTCAAGAAGTCTTGAAACATTTCAGAATAAACAGTGGCGGCTCGTGCTAAAGTTTTGTTGATGGAGCCAGACATATTTTTGTGTGGAAAATCATGGTATTGGGTTAGGTAATAATTTAATTTATACACGTTACACATTATTTTTGGTGGGGTTCGGCCACACTGCCTCTTAATAACGAGCCGCCACTGAGAATAAATATATATAGTTTGATGTGTTACGTCTATTAGCTGTCTGTATGATGATTGATGAAGATGATCACGCGTGTATACTTTAAATAGTACAGTAAAGCTTCACTTCATCTGAATATGTGACTCACTCACAAGTAGAGCTGGATGCTTGAGGGGCAGATAGAGAAGTATGTTTAACCAGTGAGCCACAGGAACCATTTGTATGTATGTCCTTCGAAATATGTTTGTGGAGACTGAGCACCTATGGGTCTGCCCGAAGTGCTGTGATGTCCGTTCAGTAGCTAAAAACCAATAACCGACTTACTCATGAAGGTAATACACACTGTTCTGAAAGTCTTTGATATAATGATGATGACTCAGATACGACCTTGATGTTGGGAGAATTTAACATCAATTGATTATCACGAGTCTGTAGATAACACAGCAGTGGGCATGCAATATGCGTGTAACCAGCTAGTTATGACGTCTTCCAGCATGCATTGAAACAGAATAAGCCCTATCGGAGCCCCCATGGACGTGTCCAGGTGCTATGATGATGGTCCTCATATAACTGAGCTCCAATGACTCTTCCTTTAATGCAATGTCATCGGTTTTCTAAATAAACCGATGTCTGAAATCATTGCTCTCAATAACAGGTCTATTCTCATCTCGTTATTCCGCTTCCCAAAAATATAGCATTTTCATACTTAAGGGTATAGAGTGCTTGAAATTTTCAATTTCTAGACCAAATTGTGCAGGAGGTCGGAGGACCGATTTCTTTCCTCACCTGTGGATCTGAACCCGCAATCCCCTTGTGTGTCCGATTTGATAAGCGAACGCTCTAAACACTACGCTAATCTGCCCCACTTCCTGTTTCTACCTCATTTACTAATAAGAATGGCACCACCAGAACGGGCTGGCTAATTGTAAGGAAAACAGCGACTTTAACAATTGGAGTGTTTTGTATGCAAACGACCTTTTATTATGAAATTATTATACATGGCGATATATTTGTCCTTGTCACATCACTCGTTAGTTGCATTTGCCATCATGCTCTATAGGTGTAAGTTTTCTGTTAACATTGGCTCTAGAACAACCTCTTGTTAACCACACTTTGAGATGTCAGTTCAAGAGCGTAAGATGTGTTATTGTCAGTAATCCATTCAAAGGAAGACTGCAGCAAAAGTATTACCAGATGCGAGATATGTGAACACGGAATAAAGTAGTTTTTGAAAGCACGTACAGCGAATTTCAAAGTTTATACGAACATGGGATACAAGACGATGGTACTTATATAACAGGTACACATTGGACTGTTGACCTGTATCCAGTGTTGTTCTTGTATCCTTTGATAAAGACCGTCTTGCCGAAACGTTGCTCTATCCTGTTTTAGCGCTTTGTACAATCACCGTATATAGTGTTTACATTCTTCGCGTGTGTCTCTGTGGCTAAGTGATTAAACAATTGCCTATCCTTTCGAAGGTTGTGAGTTCGAATCCGGTCTACACCGTTCTGTTCACGAGTGCATTTTTCTAGAGGCCCCTAGGACTGTTGAAATGATTGTGTCATTTCTGCAGTTAGGGACCAAGCCACATGAGGCAAAGCCCGGTGCAGTGAAGTTAATCCTTCAGCTTTAGATGTTCTTCGCATGTTGTTCGTGTTTTCTTGCAAGTAAGTAACGATTTTCATAAAGAAAATATTATATATATATATATATGTATATATTAAATTTGTGCTGCATATAGAGTTTCAAATATGAAAAATATCTGATATTAGTTGGTCCCTTACACTACAACATCCTGAAAATCATCAAAGAAAAGCTTGTCTATTTCGTCACACAATTCTTGAGCGTCAACAGTGTAACTGCCAGAAGTAGTTGTATCTCCGTCCCATGTTTCTGCTCCATCCAAGCAAGAGTTTGAGTTCGATCTCTGGGAGATGGAGGTTCGAATCCTTGCCATATCTGTATAATTTCCTGCAGGATTTATAGAAGTTGTGTTTCGATTATTTGGTTTGATTGCGAAATTGTCACTTATAATTCTATTACGATGATGTTCTAGTTCCTTACTGGAGGGATTCGAACAACGACCACTGACGCTGCTGGGCAGATTAATGAAGCTACCTTCTTCAGAAATAACATTTGGGATATATCTCGATACACCAGAAGCATTCTTGTGGATAGGAACACCTGGAAGAATAGGTGAACGAGGTGAGCGTGTTGAGAACGTTGTAGGCGTATTCTGTGACACCATAGCACCAAAACCGTGAGGCTCAGGTCGAATGTTCTGGAAATGCACAGACTTCGCTGGGACCTTGACGTTAGAGATGATGTTGTTGTTGTGTCCGTTGCTCATTGCGCTAAGATTGTTGTGAGTGTCAAACCCACGTTGTGATGCGAAGGAGGTATCACCTGGAATAAAGAGAAAAAAAACCAATATTAAATACGATTTGCAAACAAAATTGTTCCAATCTCATAAAAAATTGTCATCACAGCCTTTCATGTGAGATGTCTTTTGCAAAGCACTGCTCTCATCGTAGCTCATGTGAAAGACTATCTTCATGTAAATTTTCCTTTGCAGAGCGTCGTTCTCATTGTTGTTCATTGGAACTATCGTCGCATAACATGTCCTGTGCAGGACGTCCTTCTCATGATAGCCAGCTAGAAAGACTTATCGTCATGTAAAATTTCCTTTGCAAAACTTCGCTCACATCATAGCCCATTAGAAAGTCTATCTTCATGTAACATATCCGTTGCAGAACGTCCCTCTCATGGTAGCCAATTGGAAAGACTACCTTCATGCAACATGCCCTTTGAGAAAGAGAAGAGGCGGGAAAGACTAATCTGGCTTGCTCAAGACAGATCTAGTTTGTCGAAATGTGCTGATGCCTTATTATTCAAGAGAAGCTGAAAGAAGAAGAAAAACTTGTTCTAAGCAGTACGTCGCTGTCATCGTGGCCTGTATGAATCATTCTCGTTCTCTAACCAGTTCTCTCATCTTCTCCATTGTTGTGTTTAAGGTTTACATAACGTATTATTTAAAATAATCAATGTATACACGGAACTGTATGAGAGATACAAGAGCAAAGTTAAAACTGGATCCATCGAAACCGGATACTTTCAAGTAACATCTAGAGTGCAGCAATAATGCAACCTGTCACTCTTTCTACTTCTTGTTGTGATGGACAATGTCATGAAGAAGGCAGCAAATAAAACTCCAACAACATCACAGTGTTATACATCAATTCATAACAAATATACATCAAGTATATCACAAGACAACCCCTCCCATTGTTGTTGTAAAGTAATCTCATTGCTTTAATCTTGGCGCAACATGGTAGGATTGTTGTATCGCGATGTGGAGCATACAGGACAACTACTTCCAGTATAAGGATGGAGGCTGAGACCGTCACTGCCGCTCTTCATTGGCTATCTATGACTCCGATTACTGTGGCCATTCGTATATCTGTCTAGTCGATACTTCGGAATGGCCAAAATGGCAGATTGTGGTATGAGTGGATATCGTCTATTTGGGGTTTCCAACCGCCTGCGGCTTGCGTGAAACTATTGTCATGGGCATACGGGTGTTTGCGGCAAAGAGAGAGCGGACAGACTTGCATCAACAGCCTTAACTGTTGGGGAGTTGAAGATGGATAAGGGGATGTTCTTCGGTCTCTTCGCGACTGCTTGTTACAGAAAGACACTAAAAAATATGTTGAAACGATCCACGGATTTAAGCAGTTTGGAGTTACGCATTTTACAAATAGAACTGTATGCCTAAAGGGCAGAGTGAGAAGTGAAGTGTGTTTAACCAGCGAGTCACAGAAACCCTTCGACATATGATACGGATGAGGGAGATTGAGCACCTGTGTGTCTGTCCTGAGCGCAACGATGTCGGTTCAGCAAGAAATAACCAATCCTATTGCTGTTATAAAAGAATCTCATTAAAGTTGTAATGAAATCTCATGTCTGTTGCAACGTAATCTACATGACGATCTTCCTCTCATAAAGCCTGCAGACGACATTACATTAGTTTTGTTTTATCTACAATCTAAATAAATATAATTATTACAACATTTCAAACGAATGTTATAGAAGCAGTTCATTTTCTTTCTTCGGGTTCTAGTCTATTCTCAGCTAAAACTGCATTCATAATCTGTTTCTCCTCCTGAAAGCTTACATTTTATTTAGTTATTTATTTTAAATATGTGTGTTTGAGTGCACTGCACGTGTGTAATGGCAATTTTTAAGTATAAATCCCTAATACATTTTTGGTTTAAAAAAATGTAATCGTATATTTCATGATAGAGATGGACACTAAAGTCTAGCACCTGAATGAGGGCTAGGCCGAGATAAAGCAGCTGATCTTGTAGTATTATTAGTTAGTATCAAAGTACAGTGTAATCATCATTATCAAGTTGCTTGTCCCTTCCAGAACCTGACTCCAATGACAGAAGTCATGAAAATCTCCCTGTTCTGCGCATGTTGGCCGGCGTCAGCAGCAATCATTCTCAGATCGTCAATGACAGCGTGCTCCCATCATCTTCTAGGTCTTCCTCTCACTATTCTCCCAGGCACCATTTCCTCTAAAATTACCCTCTCTAGGAAGTGTAACTACAGTGTAATCATCATTATCAAGTTGCTTGTCCCTTCCAGAACCTGACTCCAATGACAGAAGTCATGAAAATCTCCCTGTTCTGCGCATGTTGGCCGGCGTCAGCAGCAATCATTCTCAGATCGTCAATGACAGCTTGCTCCCATCATCTTCTAGGTCTTCCTCTCACTATTCTCCCAGGCACCATTACCTCTAAAATTGCCCTCTCTAGGAAGTGTAACTACAGTGTAATCATCATTATCAAGTTGCTTGTCCCTTCCAGAACCTGACTCCAATGACAGAAGTCATGAAAATCTCCCTGTTCTGCGCATGTTGGCCGGCGTCAGCAGCAATCATTCTCAGATCGTCAATGACAGCTTGCTCCCATCATCTTCTAGATCTTCCTCTCACTATCCTCCCAGGCACCATTACCTCTAAAATTACCCTCTCTAGGAAGTGTAACTACACCAGGAAGTGTAACTACACTAGGAAGTGTAACTACACCAGGAAGTGTAACTACACCAGGAAGTGTAACTACAGTGTAATGGATTAATGAAATGCATAAGCGTTCGAATAACCTTTTTGATTATTTTTTTTTTTAATTGGGTCCTAATAAAAAATGTCACAACGAGTGGATCCAGTACGCTTGGAAGTTTAACAAAACCTCCAAACGTCATCAATCTTTCGAAATGAGAGTGCTCGAAGTATGTTTAATTTGGTTTTATTGTGATATTTTGTATTTTTTGAAGGCTCCCACCCTTTGGCCGCGATCACGTGGTCATTACACTTTGATGTTAGCCAAAAGGTCGGACCAAAAGGTGTAGACTAGCAAACATGTACAAAAAAACAAGTATTAGCTCCCAAGGTTAATCTAATTATACAAACGTGCATTAAGTGTGTAAACTGTTCAACAACAAAGACACATGTGTAGCTGTTTCATCGCGTTCTGTGATCATTCCCTTTAAAAAAATCGATACAGTACCAAAAACTGTATCTATGTTGAACCTCTAATTTCAACTGTAGCATAATTTTTTTTATTTATTTATTTATTCAAACCAACAATTTGTAGAAAGAACTCACGGGTTTTCCTCCCTGATTTTCTCTTCAGAAAAACTATATTTATCTTATCTCCCTTGCTTTACAACTATTGCACTGACAATCTAAAAACGAAAATACTATATATACTCGGCTCCGCATGCTCAGTATATATTTTACCGTTTTGTCTACACCGATCACATGGTTCCCACAAACGCAGATTACAAGCATGTAAAAAAACATTTACTGCTCCCAAGGGTTAAAATTAACGGGCAGTGCGGTAACCCTATAGGAATTATCTTCCCTGTTATCTGGTTATCGTCCTACCGTGACCACATCGGGTCTGACAATCTTCAGATTAACAGCGACTCTCCTTGATAGCATCTGTGGTAATCTTCGTGAGAAGAGGCAAATGTTTTTTTCTATAAGATAGTTCAGTTGCGTAGTATCATAGAACTGGATGGGAATGATATGAAAAAATGATAGAAACAGCAAATTGTACAAACAAAGGTATAAATCGGCGGTCTCCGATGCGGAGCACACTGGTGCAATGGCGCCCTTGACATACATTCACGGCGCCCTATTTGGTTTTAATGTTAATCAAATTTCAAGAAAACACATTTTAAGATAACAATTTCAGTGAGTGATTGATTGATTGTATTGCACTTCGGTGAGTAATCATATGTGCTCCGATTGTTTTCTTACACAGGAAGATCTCAGGGTAAGAACTCCGTACCACCGGCGAGGATCCCCGATGTAATTTTTGAAGATGGTGAAGATATTTTCTAGGAATTTTTATTTTTAATCTGTTCTAATGAATTCATTCAAGTAATACATATGAACACGGTGTTCCCGCTTTTGCAATCTTGTTTTACATTATAACTATTCTACTTCTCCCTAATCGCACACTTTGCTTTTTCACTAGAGAAAGAGTAATCATCTCAAATATATTAAAATTACTATTGTTACTAGTAGTAGTAGTAGTAGTATTAGTGGTAGGTGGTGGGTAGTAGTAGTATTAGTGGTAGGTGGTGGTGGTGGTTGTGGTACTGGTGGTGGTAGTAGTAGGTTTTCTATCGGTCCCAACAAATGGGAAAAACTAGCTGACGATCGAGTTACATGGAAAACAACATTGCGCAAAGGTGCAGAATCTTTTGAAAAGAGACGTAGAGGGCAGGCGGTGTAAGCTGAAAGACAAGAGAGACAAGCGAAAACTCAGAAGTTGTCACAGTAAAATACTTATCAATTGACCGTGTGTAAAGAAGTCATCACATGACGCCGGTGCATCCACAACCATCAGCCAGATGCACGCCAGTATATAAAAATGTTGAACAGCACTGGTCAAAATGATCTAAAACGGAATGATTGACTTCACTGCACCAGGTTTTTTTTACCCCAGATGGATCGGTCCCTCTCGATAGAAATGACACGCCACATGCCAAGAGTATTGCAAAAAGCACGAACTCTGTAGCTCTGACAACAATCTAAAGGTGTCTGAAATAAATGCACTCGTGATCAGAACGACGCAGTCCGGATTCGAACCTACGACTTTCTGAACAAACGACAACGACAAAACCACTAGCCACAGAGAGCACCAAACAATAAACAAACATTTTTCTCAAAACTTTGAAAAATTGCATTTGTAGCAGTAACTATTGTTGTACAGACACACATTATTTATCACTATATGTGGCAACGGGTGCAGTGAGAAATAACGGTTATTGGTTCAAATCCTGTGTTTGGTAATTTATTTTTTCAGAAGCTCTTAATACTTGTACACTGTCTATTTATTGATCATATTCATTGGCTTCCGTTGCTTCACCTTGTGGTTCTTACAAACAAAAACTCCTTGTTCTCAACGTTCACCAAACTTAACTTAAAAACAGTATAAAATGCAAATGATAAAGAAACAAAGATCAGAATAACAAAAAGCATGCATATTCCCAGTGGCAGCGTATGGGTGAGAAGCATGGACATTTAACAAAGCAGTGGAAAGGCATATATGTACTTTTGAATATACGTGTTACTGAAGAGTTCTTCGTATATCATGGACAGAGAAGAGAACAAATAGATCTATCCAGAAAGAATACAAAATCGAAGAAAACTGGCTGATGCTACAAATAAGAAAATTGAAGCATTTTAGACATGTAAAAATGAATGAAGGTTTGGAAAAGACCATTAGGAAAGGAGGCATCCCGACAAAGGAGAGACGAGGAAGACCACGAAGACGATGGACAACAACGAATCTCTATAATAATAATAATAACGGTCCATGTCAAGCAATGATGACAACATCATCAGACGTGTGTTGTTGCACTTTTTTAGTGTATGTGGATGAGATTGTAGAGTCAAATCCTGGGACACAATTCCCTACTACAAGTGGGACGTACAAGATCGGACATGCAGGTGCTCTGTCTTTCTGTCGCTGCTCGCTTTCTCTGGATCTCAATGGTATGACGATTCTCACATATGAGAGTTCCCTTTGTGTTGTTACATCTCCTCATTATTCAATCTTGCGCAAGAGATTCCTATCACGTGGTGTCTAAATCGAAGCAGTTTAGGGATGCGTTAAAAGTGTCTTTAAATCGTGTTTTTTTCTGTCCACCAACCGATCGTCCCCTTCAAGTTTATCAAACGCCAATTGATCAGCATGTCCAAAATAGCTTCTGACGTTATTTTCGTTTCATAGATTTGAGAAAATGGTGTCAGGAGAAAGCAGAAATAAATTCCAACATCATTCAATCATACTGAGACTACTCTGTTTGATTGATAGGACCATCATAATTGTCATCATCATCATCATCAAATAGCTTGTCATCAGCAGAACTTTGCCACCTCAACAGCCCTCCGGAATTTCTCTCTCGTAGGCCAGATGTCCCGCCTCTGCAGCCGTCATGTTCAAACCATTCTGAATCCATCTTCTCCGTGGTCTTCCTCTTGTTCGGTAATAAGTGTACGTCGGTGAATAAGTATATGCTCTTCTGTCTCTTATTTGCACAGGAAGATCTCAGTGACAGTGCACGAACTCCGTAGCACTAACGAGGGTCTCAGATGTAATTTTGAGAATGGCGAAAATGTGTAGGAATTTTTATGTTATTTTAACCTATCATTAATGTTTTTTTTAAAACTAGGCAGCGGCTTTCCAGCTGCTCTTGTCTATTTCCAACTGTTCATGTTTCTTTTGAGTGTTCAAGTTGACCACACAAGACCTAGATTTCATCATCCATCTCGGAAAGGAGTAGAAACTCAATCTCACCTACACTGGCATCAGGGATCACTGGAAACCAGCCAGATTGCTTCATATAGGACGTGAGCCAAACACTTTTGAAGCGAGAGACCAGAACCCTAACTCAACGTCCACAACGCATGCAATATTATAAACATACTGAACGATTCCTGGAAAATCCCATCACATACCTGAATCTTTAGATACTCCTCCGTGACTATGTAGCTCTACGTCACTTCCTCCTCTACCGCTATCACTTGTACTATCTCTGCTGACGTCACTGTTGTTGTCATCCTGTTGCTGGGCTTGCTCTAGTGTCTGTTTTATTTTAAATAAAAATATTTTGTGAAAATTATGCAATATCTCAATATGAGTCAGTCATCATTATCAAGTGCAGTCTCCACATCGAATGTTAGCTTAAATGAACCTCCAACATCCCCTGCCTCTTGCCTTTATGTTGAACTCGTATATATCCTCGTTTTGTCTCGTTTGGCAAATAAAGCTTCCACACGAGATTTCCATTATTGTTGTTATGTCGCATTTCTACTAATTTATTTCTTATGTCAAGCCACAATCGTTTAACTCTTCCAAAGCCACAATCTTTAAACTCTTCCATAATTTTTCACCGTGTTTCCTTTGATCGCCCATGTCTACTTTCCCATCTGTCTATTGGAGAGCTGTTCTAGCCACCGCACCTCTACTGACATGACAAACATGCCCAATCCACCGCCATCTTAGTCTTTTAATAATGGTTCAACAATGCCCAGTTTCTTCGTTTCAAAAGCTCTTAATTTGCTATCCTCCCATGTGTTGCCTGGCCTCGCAATGGGAGCAAAGAATAGTAACACTACGACCTACAAATAAGAGGCGACTGAGGAAGGCGCCTTTGGAAACTACCCTAGTAAATAAAAAGCATTCCAGAAATCGAATGTGCTGGCCTACTTGAAAGCGCATAACTAGCGCAACGTACACTCGCTCTTAGACTCAGATCACATACAATTCACAAAGAGTACTTAACAAGTCGTCGATATGGAGCGTTTGAAGAAGAAGATGCCGATGATATGTAAGGAAAGACACAAACATAACAACATTTGAACCTTTTCTTTTTACTTCCACTCGTATAGGAATAAAACGGTAAAGAAAACATTAAACATGACAACAAATTGACTTGTGAGAAAAACAAATACAAAATATATGGCAGTGTTAAAAACTATGTTATATGGAAATGTTGGGAGTAAACATGAAAAAGACATCAAGGATTTCAGAAAGAATGGAAACAAAGAGATGGACATATAACGAACGAACCCGAATACAGCACATAAGGTTTGTAATGAAAGTATGCTGGATTGTCTACGAGGAGTTAATTCGTATATTTTCATACAGTCAACATGGCGTAATATAATCAAAATAATTCTCGTTTAGTTGAAAGTGTGTTCCTCGTTTGAACACAATAATTACTGCATTGAAAATACACTGCGGCAGAAATAAATCAAATGTGCTTTGTAACTTCACATGTGTATTGTACACATTAAGATGCAGTGTTGTTAATTGTTAACAATATTTCATGAAAGACTTGTCAATCTGTAAATAAATTAGATTAATTTTAACACAAGCTAAGAGTAAATTAAAACCCAGTAATGGTCAAATTACATAAGCGTTAATGTAGATTTAATTTGATAGTGAAACAAATCATGGTGTAGTCTACGGTCCATGATTAGACGAGACAGATAAAAGGACGCAGGCGGCTGCACTTGGAGCTAATGTATTAATGAAGTTTTAATCCCCTTACAGTACAAATGCAATTTTAAGTGGGAAGAGATGAGTGAAGCTTATGGACATAATGAAGCATCCCCAGGAAGCTAATGAAGGTATCTGGGTAGCATTGTCCTTTGAGGAGTACTCTCTGGCTTCGTCACTTAAGAGAAAAAAAAACGATACATATTCAGATATAAAGCAAGGAGTGCACAACTAACCTGTTTATGTTTATGTCCGTTGGTGCTAGAAGGATGGACTAGGTGGTAATTGAAGTTGCTGATGTCCTTCTTGGCGGCTGAGCTTTTCATCTGTCTATCTGCCTGATAGTGGTTGCTGGACAGAATATCATCCTAAACAGAGTATAACGAGAATGTGTTATTATATGCATATTATGCTTGTGTGAACAATGTACCGAGAACATGCATTTTCCCAGTGGCTACTTAAGGTTGTGAATCATGGACCATTACGCACACAACAAGACCGAACATTCAGTCCTTCGACACTAAATGCTACAGAAGATCCTACGAATACCATGAACAGAACAAAAAGGAAGAACACTTATGTCCTGAGGGAACTGAATGTTACAGACATTTGGCTTATAAATAATATACTATAAAGAAAAATTTTATATTTTGGTCACACCAAGCGTCACGATGGCCTGGAGAGAACAATATTAGGTGGCAGGGTTCCAGGACGTAGAGGCAAAACAAGCAGAAGACGACTACAAGATATTAAAGAAACCATGAATATGACCATCGACGAAGTAGGTGAACTGGCTAGAGACAGAGTGAATTTCAGATACGCTGCAAAGAGAGAACGTCTTATTTTATTTTTTTCGATCTAGAAGCACTTGAGCTGAAAGCTCTTCGGCTCGGTGTCATGGACATCGTAACCCTTCGGCTCGGTGCCACGAACACAGTAAATCTGGGAAACCTGTAGCTTTTCTGCCAGTTCGCGGAGTTGAACCCGCACTTACTAGTCACCCGTAGTCCAACGTGCTACGAACACGCTGGGCACGTCTTATAAAGGACACGCACCTTGATGATGAACAATGTGTACTAAAACGGGTTTAAAGACAAAGATGAAGGATCGACTTCAAGGAGTTAGTCACAAT
Source organism: Arion vulgaris (assembly GCA_020796225.1). NCBI lineage: Eukaryota > Metazoa > Mollusca > Gastropoda > Stylommatophora > Arionidae > Arion > Arion vulgaris. The sequence continues at coordinate 18,212,068 of CM036766.1, forward strand.
ATATCGGCAGTCAATGTCTGGTAGGAAATATCATTTTCTTCTGCTTCTTTGACACTATTTATTTCTTTATACAGGGTGTTCAACTTAAAAGCAGCCCGTGAATGGAGCTAATCTGGCATATATGTATGGAAATGAGAAGGTTCAGTTATGACGTAGTATAGGTCAAGGTTGTGTGACGGTGTGTAATTGTAGTGCGGAAGGGGCGATGAACAAATGTGACGTAGGACGAGCTAGTCAGAATCGGTTTAAATAGTAAATAAACACAACTCAATGTGTACCTGGCAAGTTTCGAATTGTCAATAGGGCTGCAATTATCTTGAACACCCTGTAGAAGTGGTGGTGCGGGAAAGTAGTGGTCTTGTGATAATGCACTTTGTAAGGTGCTATTCATTTTTCTAAGGCTTATCTTGATGACATCGCTCCATCGTTTGCATGGTCTTCCTTTTTATTCGTTATACTTTTTCAGTGTGAATCTCTGTGGTAGTCGATACCAGGGCATTATTGTCTAAATGGTTTGAACACATGACAAGAATGCCCTGGTATCACCTATCACAGAGAGCACACAGTAAACGTAAATGAGTACAACGCAAGAGGAAGACCACGCAAAGATGGAGCGACGGCATCAAGAACAGCCTTACGAAAATGAATATCAGCTTACAACGTGCTTTAAAACAAGCACACACAAGATCACTACACTCTCCCCAACACTTTTATAAAAAGTAAATGGTGGAAGAGAAGAAGAATGAGTCCAAACCATTTAATCTTCGGTTCTTTTATGAATTTCATGACCAGTTTAACATCTAGGCTTCTTCTGATTTCTTCATTTCTAATTTTGTCTCTTATTGTCACTCCTGCAGCTATTCTAAGGCACATCCTCTCCGTCGTTATGATTTTCTGTCACTGACCATATTTGGCAATGGTAACATGAAATATCATCACCTTTGTTTAATATGACTGTTCTTTTTTGAAGGTCTGTTACTGGCACCCATTTTTACCTGCCATTCATGCACTTTATGGGAATGATTAATTTTTCTTACAAGACGGCGTACCGTCACACTACCACTGAGACGTGCAAATCTACCTGGATCAGCATTATCACGGAAACTGGATAGAACGAAGGAATGCAGCTCAGTTTTCTGCACATTCACCTGATTTAACACTGGGGGGATCTTAAAATATGTATTCTGCTCAAAACATGATATTACACATTGCTACCGTAATTTGACCAAAGTTCACATAGGTTCAATATGAAAATGTGTTTACATCTTTCTTACGGAAAAGACATTGTGCATACTGATGCACTATATATATGTATATTAGTGCAAGTATTCCTTGTCCACATTGTACATGAACATTTCAACCCGCATCGGGCTCACTAGTCATCTACACACACACAGACCCTTTGGACGAAAATTGTGGTTGTCATCATCACCCGTGATGGACGAGCGTCATATATATAAATATATATAAGATTGTATGTATATGTGTGCGTTTATGTGTAAGTATGTATATGTGTGCGTTTATGTGTAAGTATGTATATGTGTGTAGAGAGATAGATAGATAGATAGAGAGAGAGAGAGCCATAATATGGAGAAAAGGCAGTAAACTAAAGTGTATTGACAGAACGTACCTTAATATTTCCTCTGTTACTCTCAGAGATAGCGTCATATTTATCAGATGCACTTGGATTAAACGTGATCATCGTCTGAGGGATGTTGATTTTACTATCGTCTTCCAAAGAAAAACTGACTTCCTTTTTCTTCTTTCCGCCATCTCTTGCATCTCCTAAATCTGAAAGACTTGATGGTGACTCCAGATTTGATGTTGGGCATGGATTCAAGTGCATGAGATTAGAATCAGCTTTAGTCTCTTCCGCTTTAGCGTTGTATAGTCGCCTCTGTTTATCAACGCGACGAATAAGTAAAATAGTTAAAAGGATAGCTAATGCAAGGACTAAGGTGACGACCACAAGTACAATCACCACGATGATATTTCTCAAACCAATACCATCGCTTTGAAACGGAACAGTCGCGTTGCCTTCGTACACCACAATATGCATGATGGACTGAGTCGCCATTTGAATATCTACACCTCGATCATGAGCGACCACAACAATTATATGAAGACCAATCTCTTTAATTGTAAGAGGTCTAACAAGAACAGTCTGTCCAGAGCTGGTCTCTATGTCAAAGAATTTGGACCCGTTTCCACTGTCTCTGGCGTACACTAACTCCCCATTCCGACCTTCGTCTCGATCTACTGCTATTATGCTGGAGAATGCTGTATTTTCACCAAGAGTATGAGGAACATAAATGGTGTAATTTTCTTCATTTGGAAACAGAAATTCAGGTGAATTATCATTCTTATCTGTCACTTTAATTTGCACTGTGACAGTTGAAGATAAACGAGTAGGTTCGCCAAGATCGTATGCAATGACACGAAATTCATAATTTGGTTTAATTTCTCTGTCCACGTTCCCGGTCACTTTGATAACACCACTCCGACTAACATGAAATGGAACAGTGCTTGTATCTCGCTTATGCATTTCGAAGTAAAAGATTGCGTTGCTCTCCAAATCAGCATCAGTTGCTGAGACATTGCTGACAATATAATCGACTGGGACGTTCTCAGGAACGTTAAAAAAGTACATAGGTTCTGAAAACTTTGGTGGATTATCGTTGATGTCTCGTATTGTAATTACAACATTAGCTGTAGCTGTTAACGAATTTTTACCGCTGTCAACAGCAAGTACTGTCAATTTCCTTACTGCTCCTTTCATTCTGTCTTCCCTATCAACGCCAGCTGAGTTTGTGACAACAATTGATCCGTTTCTGTAGATTCCAAAGTCAGAATCGGAACCGTCAGCAAGTCGATATATAAGATGAGAATTCAGTCCAGAATCTCTATCTGAGGCTTGTACAGTGAGAACAACATCTCTGTGGAAATTTATAATGGAGTAGATTATAGTCAAGCTTTTATTTAAATTTAAGTACAATCTCATAGTATAACAATTCTACAAAGTATATATTTACGGACTAAATAGACGTGTCCGCTAAACAGGACTTATCAGACAAATGATACAGATGTAAAACTCATACACAGCAAAACACAAGAAAGGAAAACAACATTCGATCTTTCAGACTCGGGGTAGGTTTTTGTTTGATTCTAAAATCATCATTGCACTTCGTGAACATCCACGTGTATGTTGAGACTTCTTCTACAGAAAGATCTCAACTGAAGTGCACGAACATTGTAGCATCGGCAAAGGCACCCGGTGCTATTGTTCAGAGTGGTAAACATTGTGCCAATATTCCTTCTATGTTGCATGTACAAAGAACACTCGTGTAAAACAAGAGCACAGTGGGAAAGAAGACAAATTAAGAAATATTACAACATGTGAAATGAGATGAAAAGCTGTAAACGTTACAAGGAGAGATAGAGTGAGAAACGAGAATTTCAGAAGCATCGTTGGTACTAAACCATGAATACAGTACATCGAGAAGCAACGAATCAAGTCGTTCGACCATCTAATGAGAATGGAACCACATTTACTACCATCACATGCCTACAATAATCGACGCTCAGGGCGCAGAGCACGAGGCAGGCCAAGAACACGATGGATAGATAACATCTCAGGAGTCCCTGCCAAAGCATGGACTGACAACGCCAAGCGCAACACACCTGGCACAAGATAGAAAACTAACTCTCCCCACGCCGCTTAACGGTAAATGTGGTCAAGATAAGATAAGATAAGATACGCTTATTTCGTCTGTTGTGCCTTCTCGATGGGGAAAAACGAAATTCTGTTTCTGTCGGTGTTGAGTATGGTATACATGGATATATTTTTTTCCTTTCTTCTCTTACAGCAAGGATCTATCTATATCCTACTCGTGTCCCGTTTGAAACATCAGACTTCCCCAAGAGGTTTTCATTGTTTTTGTTCTGCTGCCTTTCAACCAATTATTTCCCACGTCAGGCCACACTCTTTCACATCTCTTTTCACAATTCTTCTTGTTTCCTTTGACCGTCTAGACTTTTGTTCCCAATCCATTGTCCACCCGACTAAAAGCCAGATCAACTCAAAAGGCCCTTATCAGGACTTCACACAATATACAACACAGTCGGTTCTAGGAATAGTCCCAGGCCACACCAAGATAAAAGGTCATTATACTCTGATATAACCAAAAATCACGTCTTAGGTTGAAAAGTGTTGTCTCAGCCACACATAGGCTTAACTCTGGCCTCCGGCAACATAAGACCGACTAGCTCAGACTAGAAATCGAAAGTTCCTGTTAAATGGGGGCTGATTTTTGTATATCTTTGATAGAACACTGCATGCTTTTTTGCTTACTCAATTCTATGCGTTCATGGTTTTTATTGATGAAAACGTATTTAATACTGATATTCCTTATCTTTAACTGAACTTGTAACATAATATAACCTTGATTTAGCATATTGTGTTATTTTTAAAATGAATTTGTCTATATACAACAACACTTGAATGCGAGGATCGTGTGACAGATGTGGTCTTATTTCCTAGAATTTTTAACTGAGCCAGCCGGCCGTATGTTATCGAAGGCCCCGACTTAATCCACCACATAACAAACAATAACAATCCAACGGAGAGCTACCCTAGCCCCCATGTCCCTATTAGCAAACAACATACATACACAATTCACCTCTACCTTTTCCGTTTCTTAATGAAGGTATCCAGTGGCGGCTCGTGCTAAGTTTTGTTGGTAGGGCCAGACATATTTTTTGGGTGAAAAATCATAGTATTGGGTTAAGTTATATTTTAATTTATACATGTTACGCATTATTTTTGGTGGGGCTCGGCTCCACTGGCCCTTAATGACGAGCCGCCACTGAAGGTATCTAATGATGCAAAGTTTGTTCGCTTTAAAAGCTTTTCATTTCCTATCGCATTTAGCCAAAACATTGTCAGTATTCTTCTTGAAACATTTATTTTGGAATATCTCCAACTTGTATAAGATGTTGTGGGTATTTTCCAGCATTCGTTTACAGCATGGGTTGGTTCTCTGTTTCTCAAAATACATGGGGTGGGGGGGGGGGAGGAGAAACAATATCATACTCTCTTGACATATACGAAAGTCAACATTTCTTCTGTCTTCTTCCTCACGTTCTCCTTCCTTATTTACAAATTTAACTTACCTATTATTGTCTGATAAATTCGTATTTAATTTCCTTTCTGTTGTGAATTGTTTTGAAACAAAAAGTCATCATCATCATCTTCTTATTTGAACGCTCCATATCGATCACTTGCTAAACCACCCGTTGTGATTTGTATGGGATCTGAGCCTAAGAGCGATTGTACCTTGTGCCAGTTATGCCCCTATAAGTAGGAAATCATATCCGATTTCTGCGATGTTTTTTTTATTTTCTAGGGTAGCTTTGGGGTCTCTGTGGCGTAGAGGTTAGCTGCTCGCCTTTCGCACCAAAGGTACTCGGTTCGCTCCCTTGTGGAGCCAAAGTGATATTTTTCCAGAGATCCCAGTAGGTGAGATCGAGTTCCTAGTCATATCGGACACAGGCGATAAAGCGTAGATCCCATGTTCAATTTTAGCACGTAAAAGAGACCTTGGCGGTTCAAAATCGATAAGAGCAGGCTGGAAAGCCGCTGTCCGGGCAAATTTCATTAGGAAAGATTTAAAATAAAACAAAATATCTTCACCATCTTCAAAATTGCATCGGGGACACTCGCCGGTACTACGGAGTTCGTGCACTGCAGCTGAGATCTTCCTATATAAGAAATAGATCGGAGCACACATGGTTACTCACCAAAGCGCAATGATGATAGTCCTACAATCAATCAATCAGGGTAGCTTTCCTAGGCCCCTACCTCAGTTGCATCTTACGACATGCTTTGTAGATCGCAGTGTTACTATTCTTTGCTCTCCTTGCGAGCCTCTGCAACACACGGGCGAAAAGTAATCTTCTTCTTCTAACGCTCCATATCGACCACTTGTTAGACACTTTGTGATTTGTATGTAATCCGAGCCTAAGAGAGCGAAAAGTAATCAAGGTGTGTTATTTTGAAATGAATGTTTCTTTAAATTTAACAGAAAACTTACCTTCTGTCATCACCGTGTCGAACCTGTGCTTCATAAACATCAGCTGTGTAGTGGGTGGGATCAAACACAGGTGCATTATCGTTTTCGTCCTCAACTTCAACTATAAAGTTGGAGGAAGTGTTGAGAGGTGGGGATCCAGAATCTTCACAGATCACCGTCACGCTGCAAAGATGAAAGTGTATGTGCAGTGAAGTATGCAATGATGATTATGTCACGGTTCAGGAAGTCAACATAACTTTCATACTTTATAATGGTGTAGGGTTGTATAAGACGTGAGATGTTTCCTGTGTGTGCGTGTGAGGACGTCTCAGCACGCCGTGAGTGCACATGGGTGTATATGTATTTTAAGTTTGTGTATATATATGTATGTATGAACGTATGTATGTATGTATGTATGAGCGTATGTATGTATGAACGTATGCATGTATGTGTGATGGGGATGCATTCTTTTTCTTGTTAACTTTCCTACAACGACTCAATAAGTTAGGTAATCGATTTAGGTTGGGTTGACTGAAGTATGCAATGTTTAAAGACAGAATGCATTGAACAGCTACTCTAGGAAGATGTAATACAGTCAATAGAATGTTCTAGTAGCATGACAAATGTCAACACCTTGCTTTCAGTGACATGAAAGAAAGTCAGCAACATCATGCTCTCATGGCATGGAAGAAAGACAAAGCATTCTCCTGTGACATGAAAGAAAAGACAAAGACTCTCCTCCTCGTTCAAGTAATGGAGCGGGTACCAAATCTCATCACTTGTGTCTGGCTTCAAGCGTGGAGATTGATGAAGGAACCCAAACATGGTTCTGAAAAGGAAGTGATAAATAAGAATATATATCTAAAGTATATAAAGTGTTTGTGTGTGTCTGTAGTGTTAAGCGGTAGTGAGCTAGATCATAACTAATGCGTACCTGGTTCATACTCCGCGGCAGGCAATTTGAAAGTAAATTCGTGACTGTGGGTTTTTACGAACGATAAAAATAGAAAAATAGACCCCACCGTTCAGAAATGGCAACACTACTGAACATATACGTGGTGCCGAGAAAAATCATCGCTCACCTTGGTTGATGACTACGTCCTGTAAAGGATATGCCACGTTTTCCATGTTCGCATATATCGTGGTATGAAAATAGCTTGTTACATTTTACAGAGAGTATGTCGTTGCAAGTACCGAGAACAAACCACGTTCTTCGTGACTAGGGATACTTTAAAGAACTACATACCTGTGAAATGTTTGCTGTTCTCTGTCCAGTCGTTTGGTCAAGATGACTTTGAACTGTTTCACAACAATTGCCTGAAGCTGAAAGTAGTCGCTATTGTTTAGGTAGCAGGCAATCTGACCATTGGGGCTGAGACTGAATCTGTTCTGAAACTGCCACGTGTGCCACAACTCGACCAATTTCCATCTCAGACACTTTAGCTAAAGATATAGATAAATATTGAAAGAATAAATTCACTTCAGATAAGCACTTTCAAAAAGAACACGAGCTTAAAAGAAATTAAGACTGCTTAAAGTGACATTAAAAACTATATATAAACTGATAGACTTTCATCATCATCATCAGGTCCCGTCTCACATCAAGGTTGGCTGCAATGAATTCCAGCATCCTCTGTCTTCGTCCTTTGTGTTGCACACTGCCAGACTGTAACTGTCCATTTCTTAAAGTTTCTCCCACTTATCTCCTCGTCTTCCTCTTGCTCTTCTCCTCAACTTTCCCCTCTAGTAAATGTTTTATCATGGTGTCATGCCTTTTATGTGCCCAAAATACTTTACTTGTCTGAATTTTATTTCTTAATAATTGTTTCTTCATGCTCAGTTTTCCTAAAACTTGTTTATTTGTCTGTTTTTCTGTCCATGAAACTTGCTTATTCTTCATATATCCACATCTCAAATGCATCTATTCTGTCTTCTTCTAACTGCTTGTTCATTGTCCATGTTTCCGAGCCATACATTAATATAGGATATATATAGCATTTGATCATTCTAATTTTAGCCTGTTTGTGATTTGTTTGGATGTTAACTTTCATACTATTGAAATTATCTTGGCATTCTATTCTCTTTAATTTCAGTTATACATCTGCCATCATCTGTTATCATCTGACCGAGATAAGAGTAGACTTTACAACTACTAAATTGACAAACATTGCTAATCGTATTCATACTGGACATTAGAAACTGTAACTATATTTTGAAACTGTAACATATTTAAACAAATTATACATATTTCACAGCATGGTGTATATTGTTAAGACATGCAAATATCTCACTGACAGCTAAACAACAGATGATCAACAGCATTTTCATGCCAAGCCGGTGTTACCAAATTCAAACACGGACAATGAGCAAGTACAGTGCAAAACAACTACATAAGAAAGCTGTGCCTACGATGTGACGCCAAAGAAGATGTAATATTGAGAAATATGGCATTAGTCCCCAATTTGTTCTTTGCCAATGGCACACAATGACGGGATGTGGTCATAGAACCAGGTTGTTCCACATGGTTCTGTTCCTCGCCATAGAAATGACACGTAATATGTCAAGAGTATTGTACTAGAAACGAACCCCATGGCTCCAGCAACAATACTAGGGATCTACCGGGGAAAAATACACTGCTGAACCAATGGCGTGGTCCGGATTTGAACCTACGACTCCAAAACAGACGATGTGTTTCATTAAAACAGCGTGGCTTAGTTAGCTGCAATAGCACATTGGTTAGTGCATTCGCTTTATACTCGGGTTGTTTTGGTTCTATCCACGCCTAAGCGTTAGAGAAACGTTGACAAGTAAAGGCAGCCGACGCGGTTTTGATCACATCACTCATAGTATGCAGTTAGTCAAACAAAAATAGTGATCAGAGAGGATCAGGATCATTGTACTCTGTGTGACGTCCGAGTGGTTACCAGGGCCCAAATTTGGGATGTAAAGAATAGAACCACTGTTACCTGCCACGCATGTCGTAAGAGGCGTCTAAGGAGGTTTGGCTGAAATCGGATGCACGTGTCCTAAGCGTGTAGAAGTCTATGTGTTTAGGGGCCTACCAAACCAATGTGCAACGTATACACGTTCTTGGCAAAGATCAAACATATCACAAAGAGTGATTAAAATTGGTCGTAAAGAACGAACGCAAAGAAGAAGACGATTGTACTCTGTACATGTTCATATGTGTTCGATACTCCCCCCCCTCCGCTCGTATGTTGCCGGGGTCCACAATGTGAGCAAATGATAATAACACTGCGACCTACAAGGCGACGCAGGTAGTAGTCTAGGGGAGCTACCCTATTAAATAAAAAGTAGCAGAAATTGGATGTGCTGGCCTACTTGTAGTCCTTGTTGATTTATCAAACGTCTTGTACCATTAACAAAGTGTACATATCTAGCAGTTCCAGGTTCCAGTCTCATCTCCTTCACTCTGAATAGGAAAACTGATTCATACTTGTCTGTAAAGAAACAATCGATTCGACCTGCTTCTCTAATGAAAATCAACTTTAGTCTGACCTTCACTGTCCGTCCTTCACTGAGCACTATTCTTCCAGGCCATGGCCCCAGAATGTTCAGAAATTTCTCTCTTTGTCTTTCTGTTTCGTCTCCCATTGATTTTACCGGTTTTCACTATGTGTTTATAAACCTCCATTTCTCATCACATGCCACCAAAAAAGTATGACTGTCTACTGATTATCAGTTTTTGTCTCTTTGCCTTGACTTTTTTTCTGTTCTAAAGTTCACTAAAATAAAAGAACATACAAAAAAAAATAGTCACGCATGCAATCCCAACTCACTGAGCACTTTTTATACAAACGTTCAGTCACGCGGTACAACATTCACATAATCTTTTTAAAAATAAACTAACCTTGTTTACCAACACCAAAGACACTGAGTAAGATCTCTGGTTGACTGTTGTGTGTGTCCATTATAGTGATCACCACATCCGTTCTTGCTGTTTTGTATTCTATTGCAGAGTCTTGTGCTTCGATGATTAGTCTAGTTGTGCATGTGAGAACGATATGAAGAAACTATTAGATCAAATATGTCAACATATAATTCATCTGTTGTACATCATTTTTATGTTTTACATCATAATTTCATCAGATCATTGTTGAAGGTATCTTCTTCTTCTTCGAGTCGCTCCATATCGACTACTTGTTAAAACCCCTCTTTGTGATTTGAGTGATCCGGATCCAAATTGAGGTAATTGATCAGATACTGGTACTCTTCCTTCAACGTAGACCACTAAGTTACTTGTGATTTGTAGTGATCCGATCCTAAGAGCGATTGTACGTTGCGCTACTTATGTTCCTACAAGTAGACCAGCACATCCATTTCTGCGACGCTTTTATTACTAGGTAACTTTCTGACCCCTACCTTAGTCGGCTCCCACGACATGACTCGAGGTTACAGTGTTACTATTCTGTCCTATCGAGCCCCGACAACACACGGGCGAAAGGTATCACCCCGACAACACACGGGCGAAAGGTATCACCCCGACAACACACGGGCGAAAGGTATCACCCCGACAACACACGGGCGAAAGGGATCACCCGCAACACACGGACAAAGGTATCACCCGGCAACACACGGCAAAGGTATCACCCCGGCAACACACGGGCGAAAGGTATCACCCCGGCAACACACGGACAAAGGTATCACCCCGGCAACACACGGGCGAAAGGTATCACCCCGGCAACACACGGACAAGGTATCCGACAACACGGCAGTATCACCCCGACAACACACGGGCGAAAGGTATCACCCCGGCAACACACGGGCGAAAGGTATCACCCCGACAACACACGGGCGAAAGGTATCACCACGGCAACACCCCCCCGGGCGAAAGGTATCAAATATATAAAATATCTTTTTATCATCAATTAGCTTTCCTGTGTAACTTGACTCCCATGACAGCATCTCTTAAATCTTCCCTGTCCTGTGTGATGAGGTGTCCGGCGTCTGCTGCAGCAATACTCAAACCTTTCTGAGACATCCTCACTCATTTCAACTTGATCTTCCTCTACACTGTATCATACCCTCCAAGATGATTTCCAGAGAATCATATTGCTTTAAGTGCCCAAAATAGTTCATTTTCTCACGTTTCTCTTCTTTACCAACTATTCTTTTGGGTTTAATATGATGTAAAATGAATATTTGTTCTTTTTTCTGTCCATGATATTCTGAGTAATCTTCTGTACCATTTGCATTCAAATGCATAGATGAATTTTTCAACTGTTTTAAAAATTCCGAGTTTTATCTTCATATCAGTTCCTTTCCATTGCTTTTGTAAATCTTTAATTTCTCAGGCAATGTTAATTATGTTAATTCTTAAAATATTTAATTCCAAATTATATAGTATTAAAACTAAATTACGAATGTTCAATTGAAATGTTGTATAAATCCTAACATATGCCAGCAAGAGTTGGAAAATGACTAAGTTGAAAGTTGAATGCATTTGAAAATAGATGTTCGTGAAAAATAATGAGCATAAAATGAAACGAATTCAGGAGAAGTGATGAAATCAGAGAAATATCTAGTCAACCACTAGTAACAACTGTTATAAGTTGGAGAAGATGGAGATGTGTTGCACACATTGAGAGGAAATGATCAACGAATATCAAAGCAGGCATTGAGGTGGGATGCAAAGGGTTCAAGAAAGACAGGACGACCTAGGGAGATCCTGAAACGAACTTTGCTGAGAGAGGCAAGAAATATTGATCTCGATTCCATGGAGAAGATTGAGCGAGTTGCCCGTGATAGAACGGTATGGATACATTGCTTGCAGGCCCTATGTAACGTAAAACGGTACGAGAGGAATTATTAATGTTAATTCTACTTTTTCTTATAAGATCTCTTTACTACAGCGAAATCATGAACAATTTTTAGGATATACTAACATATGGCTAGTGCCAACACTAATAAACCATCTTAGAGAAACATGATGACACAATTCTCAAAGCGACAAATGAACAAGATTAATAAGACTTGATATACATAATAGTGAGAGAAAGTGAACGAAAGGATTAAGCATGAATATAAAGACAACACAACAGGAAACACAATAATGTAATATCAAAATAAACAACACAATACTGAAATAAATTCATAGATTCAAGCATCTGGAACATTCCTAACATCAGATGGAAGATGTAAAAGAGAAGTTAGGAGTAGAATAGCTCAAGTGAAATCAGTTTTTATGAAAAGGAAAAACACATTATGTGTGAGTTCACTAGCAATAACAGTGCGGAAACGAGTACTCCAGTGTTAAACTGAATCAGTACTTATGTATTGACCACTACTTATGTATGGCACCGAATCGTGGACAATAAACAAGCAATCAATAAGATCGATGGAAGCCATAGAGATGTGGTTTTATAGAAGAATGCTGAAAATTCAATGAACCCATAGAGAGTGAAGAGAGCAAACGATTATGTTTTAAAACAGGCTTGCAAACAGAGACACATTATCAAAAGAATCAGATAATCAAGGCCCTTCTGGCATATAATGACAAGAGGAGGTTTAGAACATTCTGTGACAACAGGTTAAAAATTCAGGGAAAGAACGATCATGGAAGGGAGAGAGAGAAGATGTTGGATGGTCTGCCATCGTGGTTCAACAAAGGATCTTCGTCAGAGCTGATTAGCTGCACCAAGTAGAGAGAGTTGTGGAAAGACATGATCGCCTACGCCGACAGGAATAGCACTTGAATCATTGATTGCTAATTCTTTTTTGTGATTTGCGATGCTCAACAAACAATTTTATATTCATTGAAAATTTTCGAAAAGTCTAGTTGTCTTTTTAAAACGTTTTTTTAAAAGAACCGCTGTAAGACATACAAAACGAAAGAAACAAATATGCATATAGATTGTATAAAACCAATACTGACATACGGATGCGAGTCATGGACAATAAACAGATGGAAAAATCTCTAAAGGCAAAGAGATGTGGTTTTACAGACGAATTATGAGAATCCCATGGACTCTGAAATGGCTAATACGGAGGTGTTGAATGGGGTCAAGACACAGAGAAAGTTTATCATCAATATAAGAAAGAAGCGGTCATCATTTTTCAGACGTGATTAGGAAGAGAGGTTTAGAATACAATTTGATAGCCGGTAAAATCGAGGGTAGACGAGACAGAGAAAGACAGAGAGAGAGAAAATTTTGGATAGACTGGCATGGCACGGAAGAGCCTCAACATCTGAGATGATCGCAAACACCTGAGACAAATATTTGTGGAGATACATGATCGCCTACGCCAGCCGGCACCTGATGATGATATAGATTGCGTATCAAGTATCATATTGCATGTAAAAATATAATAGATTTGTACAGTTAATGAAATTGTACCCTACCTATAACTGCGTTCAGCATAACTGTCCAGTGATACTTTGCTTCGAACTTCTCCAGATGATGCGTTGACATAAAACATCAGTAAGACAACAGGATCCTCCTGAGTAGGAGCTAGAATATACCTCACCAAGCCATTTTCTCCGATATCTAGATCTGTCGCTTTTACCACTGCAACTACAGAATCTACAGCGGTGCTGTCTGAAACGTTGGCTACGTATCCTTGTTTCGCGAAGACTGGACTGTTGTCATTGACATCAATCACCTCTACTTTAACAGTCAAAGTCCCGCTTAGTGTGGATTACCCCATCCACAGCTAAAACAATCATAAGATATGAAGGCGTTGCTTCACGATCTAGATTATCGTCAAGTCGAAGGCGGACATCAAAAGAAGGCCCGTTACCATCAACAGTTAATACAAATGGAGCTGAAGATGGTTCAAGACTGTATCCCACAACTGAGTTCCCAGAACCCATATCTGGATCCACTGCTGTTGGGAGTAGAAAAGCGATGCCTGGTTTCTGATCTTCCGAAACTTTTATTGTGAAAGTGGAGGGCGTGAACATGGGGGCGTTGTCATTGATGTCTGTAACAGTCACCTTGACTTGAATTATAGTAAAGAAAGCTCCCAGTTGTGCTTGTGCAACTGTTTGCACTCTTAGCTCACAACTGGCTAATCTGTGACAGATGGACTCACGGTTGATTCTGGAGAGAAAACAACATTTTCTGGTTAATAAAATATAAAAATATTATGTTTAAAAATAAACAACTTCTGGTTGAACCTAGAAAAAGTGATGTACTTTATCACAAGTTGAAATAATACCGTCTTCTTCTTCTTTGCGTTCGTTCTTATCAACCAAGTTAATCATTCTTTTCACCATATGGTGGTTTGCTCAAAGAACGCGAATATTTGCGCCTCTGTTCATATGTTCATAAATAACGCGGATATTTGCGCCTCTGTTCATATGTTCATAAGTAACGCGAATATTTGCGCCTCTGTTCATATGTTCATAAGTAACAGAAAATGAAAGAATAAATTCGGAATCCGTAAGGATCAAAATGCGTTAAAGTATAAATTTAGAACTAATTTGATAATGAAATAAATTATTAATCAATCCGGGCACACGGCCAAACGGAACAGAGAAACTGGTGCAAACTACAGCATTTGGTAGATAATGTGTTAACAAATAATTAGAAGATTGTAAAATACATAACTTATAGATGACACTACAAAACGTAATTCATACCTTGAAGATGTCTTTAGTTCTCCGCTTGTTGAGTTGATCCACAAGTAAGACGCTTGGGGATTCTTCTCCGTGAGAAAACTAAATCTCAGATCTGAAATTCGATCAGGTGAGACTAGATCTCGGATATTGGAATCTTCCAACACGTTGCCCACTCTGGTCAATGCTGGACGCTCTTCTACAATAACGTAGGTAAGCTCCATGTTCTGACCCGAAACTTTGATCAAGTTTATTGACAAAATAACACTGATTATTAAGAAGATTGGAACCATCTTGACTTTGCGTTTTGGGAAACCGTCAAGATAAGTTCTGTTAATTTGAAGCAGTTAATTAACCTCCCAAATATAATTACTGCATTGATTGTAACAGGCAATGCCGCTTTGTCAGCATTAGGATGGACTATAATAATCAACGTCCAGTTTGGTTTGTCTACCGTCTTGAAAATTAAGAGTCCACGTTGATAGCACTGGTCCGGATCTCTTAATCCAGGATAGTTAATCTGAAATGAGAACAGTAAAGATGAAATGTTAGATAAGAAGGTCAAATTTAATCAAGTTTATATCCCAGCTAATATGAAAATATGTGGAAGTAAATCGTAGCTTTGAATGATATATATTCATATTGGTATAATAGAGTTGGATATTAAAGAACATCAAATCAAGGAGACTTAAATATTTCGGTCATATCAAACGATATGAGTGACTAGAGAAGATCATTTTGTAGGGAATGATACCTGGAAGAAGAATGAGAGGAATTACGGAGAAATATGATTCAATAATTTGTATTACGTTCTGAGTGTGGTGAGTTCGAATTCGGACAGAGTCGTCGGTTCACTTGTTAAATTATTTTCCGGGGATCTCATACGATTGTTGCTAGAGTTACGATGGTGCGTCATTCCTGCGGAGATGGACAGACATATGGTGAAGTCCGGTGCAATAAAAGCAATACTCCGCCTCTTTATTTCAGAACAAATTTTAATAACAAGAAGAAGATTCCCTGTGTGAACGGTAAGTGTATGGGGGACGGCAACAACTGACTATTCATGTTTTTGCTTCTCTTCTTTAAACTTTCCATATCGAACACTTGTAATCTCTTTGCTCCCCTTGCGAGCCGCGACAACACACGGGCGGAATTAGATGATAGTTTATAAAAACTCGTGGCATATCCTTTACAGGATGTAGCCATCAACCACAGTAAACGAGTCGTTGATTTTCAGCACCACTTATACGTTCAGTAGGTTGCCACTGCTTTCTGAACGATAGTTTACACGATAATAAGTAGATTTTACCTATTTACTTAGATATGGTGTTTTTTTTTTGTTTTCTACTACATCACCTTCGATGCTTTTTTTAAAGATCAGATTTTCTCTGCTCATAAGGAATCAGGACTAGATTTTCTCTGCTCATAAGGAATCAGGACTAGATTTTCTCTGCTCATAAGGAATCAGGACTAGATTTTCTCTGCTCATAAGGAATCAGGACTAGATTTTCTCTGCTCATAAGGAATCAGGACTAGATTTTCTCTGCTCATAAGGAATCAGGACTAGATTTTCTCTGCTCATAAGGAATCAGGACTAGATTTTCTCTGCTCATAAGGAATCAGGACTAGATTTTCTCTGCTCATAAGGAATCAGGACTAGATTTTCTCTGCTCATAAGGAATCAGGACTAGATTTTCTCTGCTCATAAGGAATCAGGACTAGATTTTCTCTGCTCATAAGGAATCAGGACTAGATTTTCTCTGCTCACAAGGAATCAGGACTAGATTTTCTCTGCTCATAAGGAATCAGGACTAGATTTTCTCTGCTCATAAGGAATCAGGACTAGATTTTCTCTGCTCATAAGGAATCAGGACTAGATTTTCTCTGCTCATAAGGAATCAGGACTAGATTTTCTCTGCTCATAAGGAATCAGGACTAGATTTTCTCTGCTCATAAGGAATCAGGACTAGATTTTCTCTGCTCATAAGGAATCAGGACTAGATTTTCTCTGCTCATAAGGAATCAGGACTAGATTTTCTCTGCTCATAAGGAATCAGGACTAGATTTTCTCTGCTCATAAGGAATCAGGACTAGATTTTCTCTGCTCATAAGGAATCAGGACTAGATTTTCTCTGCTCATAAGGAATCAGGACTATCAATAATAACTTCTCCTTCTTCTTCTTGGGTTCACCCTCTATAACTTCAAGCGTAATCAGGGCGTCTGGTATGGCGCTTGTGACTGATTTCTGCGTGAAGGCATGCTTTCCTTTTTATCAGTGTCCTCCACCATATAGACGCTTTCTCCGACCACAGAAGTGACTATAATTTTGATTACCGAGATAGTGTAGTGGTTAGGGCACATGTTTCTTAGAGGGATGGTCTCAGTTTGATCCCCATTTACTATGTGATTTTCCACCGTGCCTGAAGTTTTCCCAGGTCAACACATTTTCAGTTAAATATCAGAAAAGCGATGAAAAGTACAATCTGCCGGTATGATGATGATCTCATCATCCACCCCATGTATCGTTATAATTTAAAAAAACAGAATTAACATTGTATTCCTCAATATACCACGTGGTATGAAAACGGGTGTTTTTACATATTTACTCATAAATAGAGGGAAAGTGTGAGAACAGTACGCATATGGACGATACTAAAAGAACACACTTAAATTTATGTCTCTAAGTAGTGTCACTCAAATGTCAACCATCTCGGAGTGTGTATTATGTACATCAAATAGAGAAGTACACAGTAAAAGCAAATATGGGCTTCAAATAAATATCTAATTTAAAGCTTAACATTATATACTGTACCATGGGCGTCCATATATTTTTTTTTGGGGGAAGAGAAATAAAGTGGGTTTTTAAAGCTGGTAGTCTACTACGTTCAGAAAGCAATGCAAACTACAGAACGTATAAGTGGTGCCTAGAAAATCAACGTCCGTTTTACTCTGGTTAATGGCGACATGAAGAAATTAGAAAAAGACTGGATGTGAAACCAGTCATGCAATTCATAAAAGAACAACAGATTAAATGGTTTGGATACCTGACAAGAATATCCTGGTATCGCATACCGCAGAAAGATACACTGAAAAAGTATAATGAGTACAAGGCAAGAGGAAGACTACGCAAAAGATGGAGCGACTTCATAAAGAACAGCCTTACGAACATGAATATCAGCTTACAAAGTGCCTTAAAACAAGCACACACAAGACCACTACACCCCCCCCTCCCTAACACTTTTATAAAGAAGTAAATGGTGGAAGAGAAGAAGAAGAAGATAATGGCGACGTCCGGTAAAAGATATGCCTTGTTTTCCATGTCAGTCTACTTCATTCCATGTCAGTCTACTTCATTCCATGTCAGTCTACTTCATTCCATGTCAGTCTACTTCATTCCATGTCAGTCTACTTCATTCCATGTCAGTCTACTTCATTCCATGTCAGTCTACTTCACGGAAAGTGAGATAATCAGATTCAGATTGAATGTCGGCCTCCATATATAGTAATATCAACTATTTTTAAAATAAATGTTTAACCCATAGCTAGTTAGCCCATAGCTAGTTAGCCCATAGCTAGTTAGCCCATAGCTAGTTAGCCCATAGCTAGTTAGCCCATAGTTAGTTAGCCCATAGCTAGTTAGCCCATAGTTAGTTAGCCCATAGCTAGTTAACCCATAGCTAGTTAGCCCATAGCTAGTTAGCCCATAGCTAGTTAGCCCATAGTTAGTTAGCCCATAGTTAGTTAGCCCATAGCTAGTTAGCCCATAGCTAGTTAGCCCATAGTTAGTTAGCCCATAGTTAGTTAGCCCATAGTTAGTTAGCCCATAGTTAGTTAGCCCATAGTTAGTTAGCCCATAGCTAGTTACCCCATAGCTAGTTAGCACATAGCTAGTTAACCCATAGTTAGTTAGCCCATAGTTAGTTAGCCCATAGTTAGTTAGCCCATAGCTAGTTAGCCCATAGTTAGTTAGCACATAGCTAGTTAACCCATAGCTAGTTAGCCCATAGCTAGTTAGCCCATAGCTAGTTAGCCCATAGCTAGTTAGCCCATAGCTAGTTAGCCCATAGCTAGTTAGCCCATAGCTAGTTAGCACATAGCTAGTTAACCCATAGCTAGTTAGCAACAGTGTACTTCTAAAGTCGAAGAAGGCCTGCCTGTATGGCAAGGAAACCAATAAAACAGTAAGCAGGCTTTCCCGCAAAAATCAGTCAAAATCGACACACCAGGCGTCACGCCTCGTCTGAATTTATAGCGGACAAACGGAGAAGAAACAAAAGTTAGCAACAGTCAAACTCATATTTCTAGCTATCATGTTAAATGCAGGTGCTAATAGTTAGAAATTATAGAAAGTGGGCGTCTGTAGCTCAAGTAGTAGTGAGCTCGATCACAAACCAAGCGTATCTGGTTCAAACTCCGCGGCGAGCAAGTTTGGAATCAAATTCGTTTCCGTGGGACTTTTACTAAAGGTAAAAATAGACATCACCGTTCAGAAAGCAATTGCATACTACTGAACGTATAAATGGTGCCTAGAAAATCAACGACTAGTTTACTGGTGGTTGATGGCTACGTCCTGTCAAGGATATGCCACGATTTTCATTCATTTTTCAATAATAAGAAAACGAATAATTTTTCAATGGGGAGGGAGAAGGGAACACCTCCCTTCCTTTCATAACGAAGTGACGCCCATGGAATTCGTCACTGAAGAAATATTTGAACCTGATATCCAGGAATGTCTACATCTGTCTGATTGATATATTACTTTCACTTCTAGAAAGTGAGGTCAATGTCAAAGGTGATCGGTGTCGTAGTACTCAAGAGGTCATCACTGTTTCTGATCACTTTTTGCTTGTTTGACAAGGAGTGTCGAAAAATCACGAAGATGGCTCACGACAGTTGCTTTAAACCAAGCGAACTGTTGATATTGGCGAGTGACAGTCGAGGTAAAGGTTAGTCCTCGGAAGTGATTTAGTCTGGGATTATAGAACTTCTTCTAGATTCTTAAGTTTGATCCAGGACTGCCCCCTGTCGAAAATTTATGTTAGGATAGGTCGGGTAACAAAAATAATCACATATCCTATAAGGCGAGCATGATACATCATTGCAACAGATCTCCAAACAAGGGACGACAACACATCGTTTATGAGAATCAAAGAAAGCTGCAAATAGAACAAAGTGACAGATGATGGAACAAACTAAGAGCACAAATAGAACAAAGTGACAGATAATGAAACAAACTAAGAGCTAGCAAAAAACGAAATGACGGAGACAAATAATGGAGCGAAATAATCGATAACAGATACTCCAGGAAATGACAGCCAAAAAGAAACTCAACCACAATGCCGATTAATGTAGCGTAATGGCGCACAAACAAGTATTCAATACTTGCCAATGACGGTCGTTTTCATGCGTCATCTTTAACAGTGGTACTTAACATATTTTTCCTTTTCTTCAGATGTCGGAATAAATATAACATAACCCATCTTTTTACCCCCAATCCTTTAACTCGTTTAAAAGTATTAGCAGAAACATCCGCCATGTTACCTGGGCTCGCAATGGAAGCAAAGAATAGTACCACTGCAACCTACAAGGCACGGTGTAAGAGGCGACGATGTAGGACCTAAGGAAACTACCCTAGTAAATAAAAAACAGTGAAGAAATCAGATGTGTTGGCCTACTTGAAGGCGCATAACTGGCACAACGTACATTGCTCTTAGGCTCAGATCACATACAAATCGCACAGAGTGGTTAACAAGTGGTCGATATGGAGTGTTCGAAGTTGAAAATTCTTCTCAGTTTATATATGTTTAAAACTATGTTATACGTTACACTTTATCCAACTCTAACCACGCTCTGAATCACCAATGATTGCAAACAATTTTCAATTCCCAGATAGAAGTGCACACCAACGACAAAAATTTTCAATTCCCAGATAGAAGTGCACACACAAACGACAAAAAATCAAACCTCTAATGTCATATTGAACGAGAATTTTATTACAAATTTTCAAATGGGATTCTTCACGACACAAGCAATCTAAAATTGAAATAAAACAAATTACGAGGATTTAAATCAGGACTTTAATAGAAAAACTTACTGACACGTGTAATTTCTAAATGAATCTGCCAGTCACAGCGTAGTGTAACGTTCCCAAACCATTAAGTTAATATCTGGTCATGTAGAAGAAACAAGGCCTGCGTGGGTTTAGGGAGATCTGGCGAGCCAGAAGATACTGAATGAGAATAGGGGTAGGTATTTGTCTTCATAGTTACTGCAAAATATTGCATGAGATATGGCAGAACAAGCTCAACGAAGTGATAAGTAAAACATGATAAACATTGAAACCAGGGGCGGATCGTCATTAAGGGCTAGTGAGGCATACCCCACAAAAATAATGTGTAACGTGTATTTATTGTTTTTTAAATTGAAATAAAACCTAACCCAAAACCCTGATTTTACCGAAAATTTTTTCCTGACCCCACCAACAAAAATGATCACGATCAGCCACTGATTGAAACATAATGTGTCTGGTTTTGAAAGACAAGAAGTCAATTTAATAGTGAACTTATCGACCAAGCACTACTAAAACTATCTTATAAAACTGTGCTTATTAATGAGTTTTAAAAGATACACATTGAAAACAAAGATAATGGATTGATTTCATTGATTGATTTGACCATGTGTTTGTTTGTTTGTTCCTTCGTCCTTCTCGACCATTCTTATTGTGATATATAAACATGCTTTGCCAAGAACGTTTAGAACATTGCGCCCCCGTTAAGTCTCTACTAGTGTTGGACGGACGCATCCAAAACCGAAGTTTTCGGCCTAAATATGACAATCATCATTGCACTTAGATTGAGTGATCATCTGTGCTTCGATTTCAACAATAAAGAAGGCAGAGAACAGATTAGAGATCCAAAGTCTTTCAGTAGAGCTGTAAATGAGAGTGACGTTCTGTTAAGTTCGTACTTCATGAAGAAACTATTGTATAAAAGAACTTTGACTAAAGTATTGCAATAATAATGTATATTAAGCAAGTTTCCAAATTTAACTAACTCAGCATCATCGAACCAGTTAATCACTTGATCAAACATTTAAGGGTAGTTTCACACCCTTCCTCGTGGTTGTCCAGTTTGACACAATGTCCAACACCTTCATGGCAGACAGTCGAGAACGACACTACACGTGTCAACGGTTTGACAACAACGGGTGTCCGCCCATATCCGCTGTGGGTGTATTCCTATCGAACTGTTTCAAGTAGATTCGTAAATTTATAGGTCTTCACTTTATTTGATCAATCGATTGGACCATTACCATTACACTTCGACGACTAATAGCTCCACCCATGTGTTGCCTGGGCTCACAAGGGAGCAAAGAATAGTAACACTGTGACCTACAAGGCATGTCGTAAGAGATGACTAAGGTAGGAGCCTAGGGAAGATACTCTAGTAAATAAAAAGCGTCGCAGAAATCGGATCTGCTGACCTATTTCTAGACGCATAACTGACACAAAGTACAATCGCTCTTAGGCTCGGATCACATACAAATCACAAAGCGTGGTTAACAAATCGTCGATACGAGCGGAAGAAGAAGTAGATTGGACCATCAACATTGCACTTCGATCACTAGATGTGATCGATTTATTGGACCATCAACATTGCACTTCGATCACTAGATGTGATCGATTTATTGGACCATCACCATTGCACGTATATGAATGATCATTAATTCTCCAATCTTTTTCTTACAAATGAAGATCCCAGCGGCAGTACAAGAGCTATGTAGCGCTGGCGGAGGCTCCAGTGTAATTTTGAGTATAGCAAAACTTTCTTAAGGATTTTTACAAATAGTACGTTTTGTCATGGCAGCGGCTTTCCAGCCTATTACCGATTTTTAACTACATATTGTTTTTTTGCGTGATCGTATTGAATAAGCTACGTTTTACTTTCCGTCACACATAGGACTCTCATTATAATCAACTGTTATATATAACTTGGATTCTCCGAAAGTATTTAGTTCATATTTTTAATGTGTGTTGGTCTACACGCTCTGATATAACCAAAACAAGGTTCGCCCTTAGGTTAAAAGTGCGTGCCTCGGCTTAAAGAGGCTTTAATCCCCTACAGAACAAACAAAGAACAATACTCTTAGTTCAGGAATGGGGACTGCCTAGAGTAGTTGATAGTAGCTCGGCCTGCTAGCTGTGAGACGCCTCATAGCTCGGGTTCGATCCTACTGTCCGGCATTTGTTCAAGTCCCCTGGTCTTACTCAGGACGATAACGTGAGTACCTCTGAAGTCGGAGAAAATCTGCCTGTATGGCGAGGGAATACTAATTACGAGTACATTGAGCACACGGCTGCCAGTGTAAAGTAATTTACAATGTGCACGCTGCTGCCATTGTAAGAAATTGGAAAACAGATTTTCACGCAAAAATCAGTTTCAGAGATGAAACTTCGTCTGAGTTGAAAGCGGACGAAAAAAAAAAAAAAACAAAGTTCAGGAATAAGTAGAAAAATAGTTAGATGACTCTATATGGGAAGCGAACTCAGTTCGTTTGAAGAGTGAGGGAAGTAATTGAAATCAATATCCGAGTGGCCACAAACTTTTAATAATGTTTGGGAAAGAAGAAAATAATTTATTATTCAATTCAAAAAAATAAGTATTTAAAATGCTACAATGTTTGTGAGTTAAACATGTCAAGCAGAATCATAGAAGTGAAGAACACAGTTAAAATCATGTCAAGCAGAATCATAGAAGTGAAGAATACAGTTAAACATATCATGTAGAATCATAGAAGTGAAGAATACAGTTAAACATATCATGTAGAATCATAGAAGTGAAGAACACAGTTAAACATATCATGCAGAATCATAGAAGTGAAGAATACAGTTAAACATATCAAGCAGAATCATAGAAGTGAAGAACACAGGTCTAAATGTTACATGCATCCAGGATAACATCTGTGTAATCTGCTACCTGCTCCATTGAGAAGAGTGACGAACGCGTTTTTAAATGAAGATTATGACAGTGTGGAGCGTCTGGACGAATGGAGTAGAGCGCGGGCTCCCATACGGGAGACCCGGGTCCAATCCCCGTTAAGACTATTGAGTAGTTTTTCTGTCGAGGATAGAAAGAAAAATCCTAACCTGAACAGATCCACGGCGACTGCACTAGCCATGTCGCCATTACATTCTACAGGCTGATGTTCTCCATGTTGTACACCGCTCTAAAAGCGGTATTACGGACAGTAACGACATTTGTTTTTTAATGTCAGTGTTTCTCATTTTTGGGTGGATCATGCCACAGCTTGAAATGAACTAGGCTTTGCTTATGGCACATCTGGTTGGAGGACATTTGTTGATATCTTATGCTTCACGAAAAGTTAAGAGAAAAAGAAGATATTTATATACATAAAACAAACACAACACACACCCAAACAAATTTAACCTCTCGTTTTGGCCTCCTTAGATCAACATCCAAGAGTTAACTAACCATACAAATATAAACACTTTAATCAGGAAAATGTGCAGCACATTAATCTTCTAATGATTTTTAACCGTCATCCACACTTGGTAATCTAATACTATACTAACTGCATGGGATAAATGCTTGATTGGCAAGTGTTGACACAGATTCTAGCACGCCACTATCAGGTTTCTTTTAGTAAGGGTCTAATTTCATCCAATGCAAGCGATATTATTTTTATCCAATGTGCCCATCTTAGATTTGTGAGGTTTTTTGTGTGTACTTAATTGTAAGACATTTATCTTTCAGTACACAAGGGCTGGAACCAAACGATATTTAATGAGCAAAAGTTCAATCTCTATATCCCGTGGATTAGTCTCAGTTGTAATTCGGTAAAGTATACATGAAGATACTTTATGTATCCTGGTAAAATTGTATCAGTTTTTGTAGTTTGGTCGTGTATCCATGAAACCAGAGTTTGCATCATGCTTCTCTGAAGCCAAGATTTGTAGTTAGTTGGAATAGTTCTAGTTCATCTCTGAAGCCAAGATTTGTAGCTAGTTGGAATAGTATCCATGAAACCAGAGTTTGCATCATGCATCTCTGAAGCCAAGATTTGTAGTTAGTTGGAATAGTTCTAGTTCATCTCTGAAGCCAAGATTTGTAGTTAGTTGGAATAGTTCTAGTTCATCTCTGAAGCCAAGATTTGTAGTTAGTTGGAATAGTTCTAGTTCATCTCTGAAGTCAAGATTTGTAGTTAGTTGGAATAGTTCTAGTTCATCTCTGAAGCCAATATTTGTAGTTGGTTGGAATAGTTCTAGTTCATCTCTGAAGTCAAGATTTGTAGTTAGTTGGAATAGTATCCATGAAACCAGAGTTTGCATCACGCATCTCTGAAGCCAAGATTTGTAGTTAGTTGGAATAGTTCTAGTTCATCTCTGAAGCCAAGATTTGTAGTTGGTTGGAATAGTTCTAGTTCATCTCTGAAGCCAAGATTTGTAGTTAGTTGGAATAGTTCTAGTTCATCTCTGAAGTCAAGATTTGTAGTTAGTTGGAATAGTTCTAGTTCATCTCTGAAGCCAATATTTGTAGTTGATTGGAATAGTTCTAGTTCATCTCTGAAGCCAATATTTGTAGTTGGTTGGAATAGTTCTAGTTCATCTCTGAAGCCAATATTTGTAGTTGGTTGGAATAGTTCTAGTTCATCTCTGAAGCCAATATTTGTAGTTGGTTGGAATAGTTCTAGTTCTGGTAGTTTTTTCTCTTCTTCTTCTTCGAGCACTCTATATCGACCACTTGTTAACCTCTTTCTTATTTATATGTGATTGGAGCCTAAGAGCGATTGCACGTTGTGCCAGTTATGCTCCTACAAGTAGGCCAGCACATCCGATCTCTGTGACGCTTTTTATTTACTAGGTATCTTCCCCTAGGCCCCTACCTCAGTCGTCTCTTATAATCGCCTTGCAGGTCGCAGTATTACTATCCTTTGCTCCCCTTGAGAGCCCCAGCATCCCACGGAAGAGGACGATATCTAAAATTACTTTATTTAGTTAAATTAATAGTTACAAAATATTTCTTCCTACTCAGAAATTGAAACGCCCATGGCAATAGAGGCAGGGGAAGACCCAGAAACACATGGAAACGGGAGTTGGAGACAGAATGCAAAGAAAATGGAGAGAAAATGGAGAGATCTGAAAGTGATGGTCTTGGATAGGCGGGCTTGGAAGGCCTTGAATACCCTCCTGCCCAGCGTATTCGTAGCGCGTTGGACTACTGGTGACAAGTCCTCTGTGAGTGCGGGTTCAACTCCGCAGACTGGCAGAAAAGCCACAGATTCCCCAGATTAAAGTGTTCGGGGCACCGAACCGAAGGGTTACGATGTCCATGACACCGAGCCGGAGCTTTCAGCTCAAGTGCTTCTGGATCGAAAAAAAGGCATTGGTTGCGAACCTATGCTTTCCTAGGGTCGAGGGGTGAAGAAGAAGATGATCGAGGGGTGAAGAAGAAGATGATCGAGGGGTGAAGAAGAAGATGATCGAGGGGTGAAGAAGAAGATGATCGAGGGGTGAAGAAGAAGATGATCGAGGGGTGAAGAAGAAGATGATCGAGGGGTGAAGAAGAAGATGATCGAGGGGTGAAGAAGAAGATGAAGACTTAATTGAAGCCTATACATATTCTTTATCTTAATATATATATATATATATATTTATTATCCTCATGCGGTGTGTGCTAATTGGAGAAGGTGATCGAGTGTCCCTCTTGATCTTGTTCTCGTATATCTCCCCAACAACAAATTGTTATTGACAATCAACAATTTCTATTTCTAACGTTGTCTCATCTTTTCTGTTGATATTGCATTTTTTAGTGCTTTAAAAAATTTTTTTATTCGGCATTTACTTTTGTAAATATATATTTTGACGGCTGTTCTTCCAGTCCACACACGTAGACTGGTTGAGATTCAGGTATTGATAGACAGAAGACAGGTGTGTGGGTTGAAGGCGGGGAAGCTATAGACAACAGCAGACGTGTTTGAATGCTGTCATGCGTGTAGGTATGAAGACGGATAAATGGATGGATTGGAGGAGTGGATACATAGATAATGGATGGGATGGATAGTTAGATATACAGGGGTCTCTGCGGCTAAGCCCTTGCCTGACGTTTCCATTCAGTTGGTCACTTAGTTAGATATGCATACCCCATACATATGGGCTATTGAATCGACCACATATACAACTGAATTGTGTAAATAGGTATAAATATATATGTATATATATATATATATATCACTGAATGGATAAGTAGGCTTACAGATGAATGTGCAAACAGGCAGGCATACATATGGACGTGTAAATATGTAAATAGACAGGACATGCCCATGAAAGTGCAAATAGGCATACATAGAAAATGATGTGCAAATAGACAAAACACACAGTATCCAGATAAACTTGTAAATAGACAAGAGATACAGATGGACGTCTAATTAGACAAAGTATCCAGATGAACGTATAAATAGACTAGACGTACAGGTGGACGTATAAATAGACAGACACACAAATGGACGTACAATTAGGCAGACCATACAGAAGGTAGTACAGCGAGAACACAGTAACTAATGCGTCTACAGTTCTGTATTCTCTTGCTAACACAACTACTATATCATCCATCACCACTACAAGAAGGACTACAACACTATAATCAACCACACTTCACGAGACTCTAAAACCAAGCTCAGCTTGTTCCCTCACGAACACAAACGACAAATTATATTACCACCACTACAATAACGTATTTTTAGTTTCCCACAAAATCACCGGTCTATTCCAATAATGGTCAGCTAATAAGAGCCATGTTTGTCAAGTCATTGTCATTGCTCCTAAAGCCTTCAGACTATTCCTGGTGACGCGGCCACGAACGTCGAACGAGAAACTATGCAGACGAGAGTAAATCCTGCAAAGAACTGCCTTTAGTCTGGAACTGAGTTTTAGTGGGTTCTCTACTGCTGGAGCTATCACACCCACGCGTGACGACAAGGGGAATGGTATTCTTTAGTTAGGAAACTATATTTTCTGAAAATTAATGGAACGTGAGGACGAAATAGTATTAATTGAACACATGGTCATGGAGGAGGGCAAGAGTTCAAAGCATTACTAGAGAGAAAGAGAGAAATAGTGTGACTGAAAAAGAAAGAAAGATACAGTTTACATAAAAGGCCGTCTCCGTCTTTCAACAATTTCTTCCTGAAGATCGTCTAACCATTCTCTTTAATTGTCTCTTTCATTCACTTCTCCATTTCCTTAATTTGACCTGACTTTATCTCGTCAGAGAAGAAGAGAAGTGCCCTCCATACGGGTACCTCTCGCGTGTCGCGCGCCTTCTATTCTCTGAGATTAATCAATTTTAGAAGAATCTTATTCAAGAGCGTACAAACTCAAGATCTGAGGGTGGTGCCAATTAGCAATGATGAGGTTGGTTAGAGGGAACTTCCCGACAACGACGACAGATGTAAGTGGATGACAATAGTTTGGATCAAAATTGTAACGAAATACAAGGTATTGTATAAATTAGATAAATAAATAATTTGAAATAATTTAAAGTGTTTGAACATTTTCACCGAGTTAGAATGTTAGAGTTGTTTCCCTTTCATCCCAAGTTATGGACAATCGGCGTTGAAATACAATTCTCTAGATTTAGTTCCAAAAAATTATTCAATTATCGATATGGTAATTTTCTCAGTTGAAAATGGGTACTATGACTTTATGAATTTAGAGACAAGTCTAAATTGTCACCGGAACTAGTGTGTAAGTTCTTTGTCGTTGACACTATTAAATCTCTGATAGAGGCATCTTCGTTCGCTCAAGCATAACCACTTAATCATTATTTGTAGTGATGTGGGTGTGTGATTCTAGCATAATTTTGTGATGAGTTATGTGTGTGATTTGAGTAATACTACGTGATGAGTGAATACTGTGCAAGAAGAGCATATGAACACAATAATCCAAAAGAGACGCTGGAGATGGATCGGACTTGTGATACGCATGAAGACTAACTCTATTACGAAAACTGTATTGAGATGGGCACCAGATGGCAAACGAAAACGTGGCAGATCCAAAACGACATTGAGGAGAACAACCATCATGGAAATAATTGACAGGCACGAAAGAGGAAAACGCTTATATAAGTGAGATTATAATATTATGTGATGGCTAGAGATCAGGGGCACCTGGAGGCAGCATTTTGAAGTAGAGTTCAAAGCGATACATTGAAAAGATGGGGGAGAAGAGGCAAGCATAAAATCATTCGAGAAAAATATGTCTTTGGTTTAATGACCTTGTGCGTGATAAGAACGGATATAAGAGATTTATTTTGCAGGTGTACTATCATATATAGAGAAAGAAAATATTGACGATTAATTTAACTGACATTTGATATGTAGATGGTAACATGACCTGATTATACACACAAAAAAAAAACGTGTATGTTTGTATGTATATGCATTTAAAAAAAAATTCCGATCCAGAAGCACTTGAGCTGAAAGTTCTTCGGCTGGGTGTCATGGACATCGTAACCCTTCGGCTCGGTGCCACGAACACCGTAAATCTGGGGAACCTGTAGCTTTTTTTGCCAGTCCGCGGAGTTGAACCCGCACTTACAGAGGACTAGTCACCCGTAGTCCAACGCGCTACGAACACGCGGGCATGTATATAATATAGTAATATCTAACTTAAGAAAAGACGATGTCGTTGCATAAGATCAGCAAATATTATAGCAAGGAGGACCTTATCATGGAACACACACACATGGAACAATAAACCTAAACGACCAAATACACACAGAGAAAATAATTGAAAATGGACGGCTAGTATTTATATATATATAATATGTAAAAGCTTATCATTAATATGTAAAAATGCATCATTAATATGTAAAAGTTTATCATTAATGACAACACATTTTAGAAAAATATTTCATCACTTTAAAATTCATACTTGTTCAGTTTTTAATCAATATATTGTTTATTTATTTTATTTTTTGGTCAAAATTTCTTAAATACGACACAAGATTCGAACCACCAATCCTTATTTATTACGGTATCCATTACCTAGGTCTACAATACGAGCGCTTTTTTTTAAAGAACACAGCAAGCTAACTCTCCAATAAAAGTGCTATACCGAGGAGTGTCTTTCGTAAACGTGTCCCTATACGCATACACCGTCGATTTATTAATCATATTTATTGGCTCTCTTGGTTGTCTGTAATTTTAAAATAAAACTCCTTATTCTCTTCTCAAAATACGGCAAATTACGAGTCGTACATCCAACACTCTATTCGTATCATATCAATGCAATTGCAACACTCTATTCGTATCATATCAATGCAATTGCAACACTCTATTCGTATCATATCAATGCAATTGCAACACTCTATTCGTATCATATCAATGCAATTGCAACACTCTATTCGTATCATATCAATGCAACACTCTATTCGTATCGTATCATTTCAATGCAGTTGCAACACTCTATTCGTATCGTATCATGCAGCACTATTCACATCAATAGTATAATGTAACAAAAGAGAAAGATGTGCCACCAATCAACGCACAGAAAAGACACAATGTGAGAATCGATAAATTGATACCTCTGTTGGAATATCGATTTTCAGTAAACAAAATAAGCACGTACCTTTTAATTCATCATTATCATCATGTAGTTTGTTCCTTTCGTAACGTAGCTCCCTCCAATGACCTTCTAATAATCGATCAGAATTAATACTATTTGTTGGGCTCAGTTTTGATGAAATCCACTGCCACAAAAATGTATTAGCAAATCTCGCGATTTATTAGTGTCTATGATGAAGTATCTATGATGAAGTGTCTATGATGAAGTGTCTATGATGAAGTATCTATGATGAAGTAAACTAAATATAGTAGAAATGAAACTAAGAAAAAAGTAAACTGCTTCACTTAAGAGCTATCACTTCTTAGTTTAATGTCAGGATGGTCAGACTGACCAGGAAAGAAAGTGACGGACTATTAGTACAACCGGGAGGAGAAAATCACCTCTTGTCAGCACTCCTTGAATGACAGGCATTTCCGAGTGTCCACTACTCGTCTCTTGTTGCGTCCGTTACGTGGGAACGCGGGAAATCAAAATACTATCGCCAGGTAGACATTGATGAACCCAGGAACAGGAGAAATACAACCTCAGGGAAGATCTCACCGCCAGAGAATGAATAGACCAACGTAATAGTTTTTCTAAAGGATTCTGCGCGTTTCGATTTGCGACGTGTAGAGCCTTTGAAATAGCGTTATCAAAATAAAGTGTGAATCAATTTAAAATGGACAATGGTCAGACGAGTCCGCCTTTGGCGTTTCCTTTCCACTGGACACGACTATTGGACAATATTTAATTAGGTGGAGGCGTAACAAATTCTAGTTTCCTCCCAGTAAGTTCCCAAAACAACAATAGCGGATTAGATAATGTGTCAGGTATATTGTCGAACTGTAGAGTGTGAATTACTAGGTCCGACTGGAAAGTAAGAGGTATTTTGTTCTTTAAAAAGTGTAAGATTTAAGATAAGAACAGGCTATCAATTATATTATTACTATCATCACAGCACGGGTTAGAATGAGGTTGTCAGTTAACATGGGAATTGGGGTGACAGTAAGAATGTTCTTTTTTCTCGATCCAGAAACATTTGAGCTTTCAGTTCTTCGGCTCGGTGCCATGGACATCGCAACTCTTCGGTTCGGTGTCACAAACACCGTAAATCTGGAGAACCTGTGACTGTTCTGCCAGCCCGCGGAATTGAACCGGAAGTTCATGCATAGATACCTGTTCCTTTGTTTATTTGTTGATCATATTCGTTACTTCCGTTGCTTCCTCTGGGGTTCTTGAAAGAAGCTCCGTGTGCTCTGCATAGATAAAATAGCGTTGAACTGCGTATTTTTACATTGAGTTTTTGTGAGATTCCACCGTGTTTGATCTCATATGGCTCAGTCCCTCTCTGCAGAAATGACACACTGCCTGCCGAGAGCATTACACAAAACAAGAGCTCTGTAGCCCCGACAACAATTCTAGTGGTCTCTGTAAAAAATACACTAGTGAACGGAACGGCGCGGTCCGGATTCCAACACGCAACCTTCGGAACGCAGGCAACGATATAACCACTTAGATTACAAGTGTGTTAAATATACAAACTAAAAAGTGTTTAGATTAACAAGTGACGATGTTCAATTCCTGGTACAATCCATTCACTAGTTTACCCAGCTAAAAATTAGTACTAAATCTTTCTGGATGAATAAAACTCAAAATCGTTGCTGAAACCGTGTAAGTGCTCGAACACCCAGCCAGATTAAAAAGAACTGAACAGTCATGAGCGCCCGCCCGCTTGCTCCATGGGTGCGGAAACATAAAACTTACAAAGAATTTGTAAACTTCATTCAGTATCAGCTGAAATGTTACAATTTGAGAACCGCTTGAACAGTTTTTATTTGTGTCAGTGAGCCGCAGTAGCGTAGTTGTTAGTGAACTCGCTTCTCAAGGCTGGTGGTCTGGGTTCAGCTCCTGCAATGCGCGTGGAATTTTTCACGACCGCGACGGCTTTCAGGTCGACCCAGCCTCAATTGGGTACCAGACATGCTCTGGGAAAGTAAAGGCGGCCGGCGTGATACTGACCACATCACCCTGGTGTGCCGACGGTCAATGAAAATACAGGCCTAACACTGTATTGACCTATATACCACGAGGTATGAAAGGGTTCCTTTTTTCTTTTTTTTTTTTACTTGCTTCTTAGACGAGTATGGTCCCAGCTTGGAACTCTTGGGATTTTTTCAGACTTCATTACGGTTTTCATCGAGAACTGGTGAAGGCAGTTGAAAGTGGACGGGAAAAATAAAGAATATGCAATGGGACGATTTCATGAGAAGTGATGAAATTAGAGGAATGTCTGGTCAATTACTAGTAACATCTGTTAGAAGAAATCGAGATATGTTGGGAATATATTGAGAAGAAATGATTTTAAAATAACCAAAGCAGGTATTTAAGT
Organism: Arion vulgaris; assembly: GCA_020796225.1. NCBI lineage: Eukaryota > Metazoa > Mollusca > Gastropoda > Stylommatophora > Arionidae > Arion > Arion vulgaris. The sequence goes on from CM036766.1 coordinate 18,244,732, forward strand.
TAAAGGGTTCAAGAAAGATATGAAGCCATATGGAGACCCTGAAACGAACTTTAAACTCAATTCCTTAGAAGAGATTGAACGAATTGGCCAGGATAGTGCGGTATGGAGAATTTTTTTTCAAGTCTTATGTAACGTATAATGGCACGAAAAATATATATAGTAATAATAATAAGGCTCTCAGGTCGACACAGTTTCAGAATTGAGTATCAGGGAAACACTAGAAAGTAAAGTTGGCCGCTGTACTGTTGATCACATCGCTCATCGTGTACTGTTGATCACATCGCTCATCGTGTACTGTTGATCACATCGCTCATCGTGTACTGTTGATCACATCGCTCATCGTGTACTGTTGATCACATCGCTCATCGTGTACTGTTGATCACATCGCTCATCGTGTACTGTTGATCACATCGCTCATCGTGTGCTGTTGATCACATCGCTCATCGTGTGCTGTTGATCACATCGCTCATCGTGTGCTGTTGATCACATCGCTCATCGTGTGCTGTTGATCACATCGCTCATCGTGTACTGTTGATCACATCGCTCATCGTGTACTGTTGATCACATCGCTCATCGTGTACTGTTGATCACATCGCTCATCGTGTGCTGTTGATCACATCGCTCATCGTGTGCTGTTGATCACATCGCTCATCGTGTACTGTTGATCACATCGCTCATCGTGTACTGTTGATCACATCGCTCATCGTGTACTGTTGATCACATCGCTCATCGTGTACTGTTGATCACATCGCTCATCGTGTACTGTTGATCACATCGCTCATCGTGTGCTGTTGATCACATCGCTCATCGTGTACTGTTGATCACATCGCTCATCGTGTGCTGTTGATCACATCGCTCATCGTGTACTGTTGATCACATCGCTCATCGTGTGCTGTTGATCACATCGCTCATCGTGTACTGTTGATCACATCGCTCATCGTGTACTGTTGATCACATCGCTCATCGTGTACTGTTGATCACATCGCTCATCGTGTACTGTTGATCACATCGCTCATCGTGTACTGTTGATCACATCGCTCATCGTGTACTGTTGATCACATCGCTCATCGTGTACTGTTGATCACATCGCTCATCGTGTACTGTTGATCACATCGCTCATCGTGTACTGTTGATCACATCGCTCATCGTGTACTGTTGATCACATCGCTCATCGTGTGCTGTTGATCACATCGCTCATCGTGTGCTGTTGATCACATCGCTCATCGTGTACTGTTGATCACATCGCTCATCGTGTACTGTTGATCACATCGCTCATCGTGTACTGTTGATCACATCGCTCATCGTGTACTGTTGATCACATCGCTCATCGTGTGCTGTTGATCACATCGCTCATCGTACTGTTGATCACATCGCTCATCGGTACTGTTGATCTTATCGCTCATCGTGTGCTGTTGATCATATGCTCATCGGTGCTGTTGATCACATCGCTCATCGTGTGCTGTTGATCACATCGCTCATCGTGTGCTGTTGATCATGCAGAAAAATGATCTACCATACACCACCCGGTATGAAAACGGGTTTTTTACCTTTTTATGGGTTATATTTTATCTATCTAAATCTTCTACTTATATAGTCAAGAGTCGTGGGGAGAAATAGTTGGTAGTTCAGAATTCGATTGGTGGCACTGCCTATAGTCATTCCGTTGGTTGTAAGATGTCTTTAATGTTGTCAATCCATTTTCTTCTCGAATGCCCTCTTGATCTTGTCTCAGATCTTTATTGATATAACGCACGAGAAGGTAACTGATGAGTCAGCTATGCTGAAGAGATGTCCAAACCATTTGATCTTGTTTCTTGATTTAGGTGTTACATGATGTTGTTTTTACTTTCCGTCTGATTACATCATTTCTTTCTCGATCACAGAAGGTTCAATTTGTGGTCCATTTTCAGCACCGACATCACATCACTGTTGTTGATTTAGCGTATGTGTAATTTGTATAGAGTTAATATTTGACACTGGTAGCATAGAGAGGATACGAATATGTTATTTTTTTCTGCTCTGAAAGGGGGCCAGATATTAAATAAATAACATGCGGTTGTTATTAAAACATTACAATATTGGAGACTATATTGTTGACTTTGGTCAACTTCTACCGCTTGCTATCTATGGTTATTGAAACATTACAATATTGGAGAATATATTGTTGACGGGTCACTTCCTACTACTTTTGGATTGTTATTGAAATACTACAATAACCTGCTGCCTTGCAGGTCGGCTGGGACAGCCAAAGGCTGACGGAGAGCGAACCCAGTAAACGCTGGCTAAAACCGGACATATCGCCGAAGGATAAGCACCAGAGCTCCAAATGGCGCTGAAGCTGTGACGTACAAACCACACCGCTGTTCAAGGCTGCATGAATCAGATTTCCACATGAATGAGATTTATGGGGAAATCTGGTACATCAGTCTAAGCGGTGATCGTGAAGAAGAAGAAATAATACAATATTTTGTTGACTTAGGTCCACATATCCTACTTTCTTTCTACCACTTGTTATTCTTTTCTTCAATCCTGTTTTGTCTCGCAGCGTCAGAATAAGAAAAGATTTATAGAACGTGCCCTTTTGTGCGCTTTATAAATAGTATCTTTTGTCGCCTCTATTATCTCTACTTCTTCTTCTTCTTCTCGTTTGTTCTTTGCGACCAATTTTAATCACTCTTTTTGATATGTTTGAGCTTTGCCAAGAATGTGTATAGTCCCGCCTTTTGCTTTGTATCCATTGTATCGGAGGAACATTGATATTTGAGGTGCACTGTCTGTTGGTAATCTACTTATGTGGCCGAACCATTAAATGTTTTTTTGGATGAAGCAGTACTCATGTTGTACCCACTTTTTTCCTGATGTCTTCATTTCTAAACCGGTATCTTCGTGTTAACCCCAGCATTCTGCGTAGACACTTCATCTCTGCCGTGTCTAGTTGTTTTTCTATCATTTGATGTCAGCGACCAGGTTTGGCACTAGTAGCATAATGTGGGGAGAAAAATTGTGTTGAACAGTGCTCTTTTTGTGTTCATGGTGACATGTTTGCATTTTTAAATTGACGTCATTATCATTTGATTTGCTTTGCTGCATCTAAGTTGGATTTCGTTTGTTATATAACTGTTTTAATTATTATTTAAACACTACAATATTGTGTTGATTCGGTCACCCCCTACTGCATTCTACTACCTATGGTTGTTTTAGTACTACAATATTTGAGAATATTTTATTGACTTTGGTCAACCTCCTACCTCTTTCTAAATATTGTTACTTGACACTAATGACAGATGGTTATTGAGTTTAGTCTGGTCATCTTAAGGATCAGCAATATTGAACACAATCTATTAAAGTTCTATCTATCATTCCTATCTGTAACAAAACTATTTTCTTCCTTATCTGTAATAAAACTATTTTCTTTCTTACCTGTAACAAAACTATTTTCTTTCTTATCTGTAACAAAACTATTTTCTTCCTTATCTGTAACAAAACTATTTTCTTTCTTATCTGTAACAAAACTATTTTCTTCCTTATCTGTAACAAAACTATTTTCTTTCTTATCTGTAACAAAATTACCATCTTCTTCTTCTTGTTCGCCCGCTATGAATTCAGACGTAATCAGGGCGTCCAGTATGGTGCTGCTGATTGATTTTTGCGTGAAGGCTTGCTTCCTCTATCATAGGTGTCCCTCGCCATTCAGGCGAGCCTTCTCCGACTTCAGAAGTAAAAATTGCCCTCTATCTTTCTTACCTGTAACAAAACTATTATCTTTTCTTCTTATCTGTAACAAAACTGAAATTCTTATCTGTAACTTCTTCTTACGCTCCATATCTCATCCAATCTGTGTGATTTGTATGTGATCTGAGCTTAAGAACGATTGTACGTTGTGCCAGCTATGCGCCTACAAGTAGGCCAGCACATCCTATTTCTGCACTGCTTTTTATTTACTAGGGTGTAGCATCCCTAGAGTCTACATCAGTCGCCTCTTACGACATGCATTGTAGGTTGCAGTGGTACTATTCTTTGCTTCCCTTGCAGGCTCCGGCACCACACATGCGATTTTATCTGTAAGAAATCTTTTCTTCTTATCTGTAATAAAAAGTATCTTCTTATCTGTAACAAAACTGAAATTCTTATTTGTAACAAACCTCTGTCTGTTTACCAGACAGAATTAGATTGCACAACCTTCAAGTTATTAAATAAAATCACGAACCCGAGAAACAAATTAGAACCGTTTAGTGAATCTCAACAGATACCTTGATTGGTTTCACTGACCGATTAACCCTGTCAACCCCTAGGGCCTGTTCTTCTGTGTACACGTTATCTGCTGTCAGATACACGCGCTGGAAACACCAAACTTAGCCAGAACTGTGTCAAGTGGTTGATTCCTTTTGTCCGATCCGTCAATAGCATTAGAATTACGTATTTCTGCACCAAATCGTTTTCAATCTGACACGGTCTCGGCAGTGACCTGTTGAATTCTATTCCGTAAGGGTAATCGGATTTATTCCCACCCAATTTCTTTTTCTAATGGCGTCGGCGACTGGGAGGAGACAAATCGACTTCACACTAACCTGGGGGATAACATTTTATCAAATAACAAGGCAAAAAACGTTTTGGGTAAACATATCAACTTGGAACATTTCTTGTTAGCTATGGACAAAAGAAGATGTAGACATCTTATAGATGTAATTACGCCACGGATCTTCGAGGAACAGTTTTTTTTTCAGATTGGAAGATCTAAGAAAACATAGAAATGAATTGCTTCCATGATGATTCCAGTGATGGTCCAAAATGGCAGACACATTTGCTACGGCAGTGGTCTCTAACGTTTTTATATATTGGGGCGCTTCTCACTGATGGTTGCGGAGGTGCGGGCGCTAAGTGATTGTTACAATTCTACTACGACTAATAACAACAAGAGCTAATATGTCCTACTGACCGAAATGCCAGCAATTTGATTTAGTGCTATGCACTATATGGGACGAATTAGCGTACTGCATAAACGTTCGCCTATCGACACAGACACAAGAGGGTTGTGGGTTCAATCCCATACTGAACAAGCGAGAAAAGAAATTGGCACTCCTACCTCCTCCATACTATGTCATAGAAATGTGAAGTGACGTCATAACCTAAGTTCTGAAAAGGTAACAGGAAATGAATTTTTTTAAAATTTAGTGTATACTTCTTCTTCTTCTTCTAACACTCTATAACGACCACATGGTAAACCATTCTTTGTGATCTGTATGTGATCTGTGTCTAGAGCGTTTGTACGTTGTGTGTGCCAGTTATGCATCTACAAGTAGGCCGACACATCCGATGGCACGTGTATAAATAGGTATAACCGTGCCAATTTTTCATTGACGTTACATTAACTCTTTGATTCTCCGAAAGGAGTTAATTCTTATTTTTCATGTTTGTTGGCCTACACGCTCTGATATAACCAAAACAAGGTTCGCCTTAGGTTGAAAGGGCGTGCCTCGGCTTAAAGAGGCTTTAATCCCCTAACAAACAAACAAACAAACTATGGTAGCTTCCCTAGCTGGTTGGCTACCGAATTGAAAAAACGAGTTGTGGTTGAATTGAATTTATGTCCTATTTTCCCATTGCGGGTGTATCTACAAATTCAGCTGCAGTTTCCTTAATTATTAACATATTTTTATGAGTAATATACCATTTGGTAGGTAAATGAATTTTATTTAAACTATATCTAAAAGATCGATATCTAGATCAGCGGCACATGGGAGCCAGTCAGCTAGGTCCCTACCTAGGTTTTCTCCTACAACAGGCCTTGTATGTCACAGTGATACTATTCTTTGCTCCAATTGCGAGCCCGGCAACGCAGGGTTATTTAGTATATACTATATATATAATACCACAGCCATCGTATATATGTATACCTATATTAATAAAATATTATATATAAATATATATATATCTTGAAGGAATGGAACACACACACAACGTAGAATAACGTAGAGCACGTAGATGCTAGGGTAATTTGCAGCAAGAGAATCTGCAGGCAAGAGAACTTAACGAGACTTGTCTGTCCATGACATGGTCCCCCAGGAGATTGTGCGTGAGCTTGCTGGCGGATACCGGACGAGTTTGTGTTTTTACTACTCAAGCAGTACGTGTTTTATTTCCTGACAAACAAAATAACATCTACCTCACAGCTAAGGGCAGACAATTCTTCACCTAACTGCTGGTAGCTGGTCGGGGGCCGACTTTATATTGAGAATCTCTTTTCTTGAGATTTTTAACGAAATAAAATTACTCCTTGCTTTCATTAAGAATCTCTGTTCTTTTTGTTATTTTTTATTTTAGATTTGTGTTCGTCTGCTATGATGTTATGTTGTTATACGATCGACGTCATGGCACATCGGGCATTCCCATGCGTGTTCTGTCCTCCGCTGCAAAGGATAGTAACACTGCGACCTACAAGGCATATCGTAAGAGGCGACAGAGGTATGGACCAAGGGAAGCTACCCTAGTAAATAAAAATCGTTGCAGAAATCAGATGTGCTGACCTACGTGCAGGCGCATAGCTAGCACAACGTACAATGTCTCTTGGGCTCAGATTACATACAAATAACAAATAGTGGTTAACAAGTGGTCGATGTGGAGCGTACGACGAAGAAGAAAGATTTATTTTGAAATGTCTCCATCTTGTATATGATGTTTTGAAATGTCTCCATCTTGTATATGATGTTTTGAAATGTCTCCATCTTGTATATGATGTTTTGAAATGTCTCCATCTTGTATATGATGTTTTGAAATGTCTCCATCTTGTATATGATGTTTTGAAATGTCTCCATCTTATATATGATGTTTTGAAATTTCTCCATCTTGTATATGATGTTTTGAAATGTCTCCATCTTGTATATGATGTTTTGAAATGTCTCCATCTTGTATATGATGTTTGGGGTCAAATTCCAGCTATCACTGCTACAAACGAAACTTTTATTCCCGTATTCCACTTCTTTCACTCCTCACAAAATGATGAAAGGACAACATAGATACAAATAGATACTCATATCTATATTTCCTTTCTTCATCTTATCTTAATTGCTCTTGTTGTGATATCTAACTTCAGGAAGATGTCTACCATGCCTTCTTTAATTTCATTCCTTTACGCATTATCCGTCCCTTTAATCTATGCTTTTGGTTATCTGTATTGCAGGATACATTTAAGGGTAATGATAACTATATGCCACATGTGCAGACCAAACTCAGCTTCAATTTGTTGTATAATCTTTATTACCTTTGCTTCTTCTTGTGTTTTATCTATACTTTGTAGATTTTCCCACTGCCACTTCGCATCGAGTAAATTGTGGGAGAGTAGTGGATGAGATCACGAGGCCGAATCTGCACAAGACGACTCAACTATAATCGGTTACAGATTATTTTGTTTAATGTGGATTAAAGTTTCATTGACACCTGCAAGTGTGATCCATACTTTGAGAAGAAATGTTCAAAGAATACTGAAGCTGACATTTAAGTGTGAAACAGGGCTCAGAGAGGATGTCAAGGAAACCTAAAACAGGGCTCAAGAGAGGATGTCTAAAGGGAAACCTGAAACAGGGCTCAAGAGAGGATGTCTAAAGGGAAACCTGAAACAGGGCTCAAGAGAGGATGTCTAAAGGGAAACCTGAAACAGGGCTCAAGAGAGGATGTCTAAAGGGAAACCTGAAACGATCTTTGCTGAAAGAGGCAAGAAATATCGGACTAAATTCGTGGGAGAGAATGTAGCGAGTTGCCAGGACAAAGTGGTATGGAGATATACTTGCAGGCCCTATGTAACGTATAACGGTACGAGAGGAATACACACACACACACATATATATATATATAAAGCATGAAGTTGGGCCATGCTTGCAGGTGTCAATGATACTTTCTTCTTCTTCGAGCGTGATCCTCAAGCTTGATCCAACTTCATGCATCATATATATATATATATAAAGACAAGATATTGAGAATTAACCAAGCAAACGACAACTCGATCTCCCTGCGGGAAATCCCACTTCAAGAGGTAGAATCATACACATATTTGGGCAGCAAGTAGACAAAGAGGGGGAACAGATAGAGATGTTAAATTAAGAATACAGAAGGCAAGATGAGCTTTCATTGCAGTGGAAACATTTGGAAGTCCAAAGAAATCAAATCTAGAACAAAGATTAGGATATTTAACTCTAATGTTAAAGCAGTTCTACTGTATGGGTCAGAAACATGGAGAACAACTAAAACAATAGCGCATAAATTGCAAACATTCATCAACTGGTGTCTGCACAGAATAGAGGGAATAAGATGGTATGATATGATCACAAATGAGGAACTTATGGAGAGAACAAGATAGATTCCAGTGAACGAACATGTTAAAAAAGACGCTGGCGCTGGATAGGACACACTTTGCGAAAACCGGAGGGAATATAACAAGAAGGGTCCTTGCCTGGAACCCGCAGGGACAGCGAAAGAAAGGGAGGCCGAGAAATACATGGAGATGAGATTTGGAGGCGGAGATCAACAATATAAAGAAGAGCTGAGGGAGCTGCAGGAGATAGCTAGAGATAGGAAGACTTGGCATGAGTTGGTTGAGGGCCTATGCCCCAACCCGAAGGAGATAAAATATTCCTTTGTACCGTTATACGTTACATAGGGCCTGCAAATAATTTATCCATACCGCTCTGTCCTTTGCAACTCGCTCAATCTCTTCCATGGAATTGAGACCGATATTTCATGTCTATTTCAGCAAAGTTTGTTTCAGGTTTTCCCTGGGCTTCCTCTCTTTCTTGAACTCATTGCCTCCTACTTGAATACCTGTTTTTGTATTCTTTGAAGATCCCATCAGCAGACTAAACAGAAAACAGCACACAACAATCTTTCGCCTAAGAACAGGTCACTGCAGGCTCAACCGCCACATGCACAGAATAAAGCCTGCTCAGACTGCACAGTGTGCATGCCAGACAGAAACACAGACTCCAGAGCACATCCTGCAGTCATGTCCATCATACATACACCAATGAAATGAAACATGGCCTCATAAACAAAGTTTACAGACCAAGCTATGGGGAACTCTTGAAGAACTCCAACTGATATGCAGCTTCATAGAGGCAACCCATTATGATTTCAGAAGATGCTATCGGTTTCCTTGAAAGCTAAAGCTAATTGAATAGTTGTATTCTTTGATAATTTCTTCTCAAAAATTTCCTAACGTATCTCCACCTTCACGCAGCATAGACAAAGATAATTGGGACCGGGTAGCCATAGACAGGCAGGCATCGCCAGCGACAGTGAGGGATGGCTCAAAATGAAATGAAGAGAAACGTTATCAAATAGTGAGAAAAGTGCAGAGACCATCCTCTGTATGAAGTCTGGTTACTAGTTTCACCTACAGCAACTTTAGCAAGAATGGTCACTCCAAAATATTCCACTACAGCCACAACATACGTTGTGACTCAACACAGAACAAACTTCGAGACGCAAACCTATTGTCTCCTGAGACAAAGAGGTCAATGATCATGGTAAATTTCAATAAGCTGAAACCTTTCAAAAAAGTAATGAGTCTTATTTTGGTTATATCATGTCGTGTTGACTGTACACAAAAAAAAGAGGATTAACCTCTTGCGGATTTGAATGATTGATCAATTGATTGATTGGACCATCATCATTGCAATTCTGTGCATAACTATGTCTGCTTCGGTATCCTTCTTACACGAAGAGGTCTCAGACACAATACACAAACTACTTAACACTGGCTAAGGTTTCCAATATAATCCCCAGTGCAGTTTTTTAAGATGGTGGCAATTTTGTAGGAGCTTTTGTTTTAATCTATTTTTTATGAATTTTGCCCGGGCAGTGGCTTTGCAGCCTCTTCTTATAGACTTTCAATTGCCCAAAAATTTCTTTTATGTGCTCAACTTTACCACTGGATCTCCGTTTTTCGTCCCTCTCCGATAGGACTAGGAACTCGATCTCACCTACAATAGAGATCAGTGATCTCTGGAAAAATATCCCGCTCGCTTCACGCCGGAACCGAATCGAGTACCTTTGGAACGAAAGGCGAGCGCATTTCCTCTATCCCACAAACCCCCTTTTATTTATCTTTCAAAAGAGACGCTGCTGAATAAAAAAAAACAAATGTATTGCTGGAAACTATCCAATAAAGAGAGAAATACAATCCACCTTCAAAACAGTATATTCTCTCAATCACAACAAAAAATAGCTTAAATTCTTCGGCATGGTTCACCTTCGATTTTATTTGCTAATGGTAAAACCATTACAAGGGTGAGAGAACCCTTATCTTTGCTAAAACATCTTTCAGAGGTGTTGGCACTCAAGATCGGCTACACAGGACGTCGTTTTAACTGTGGATGAACTGAAGAGGAATAACTTGCGTGTATGTTTATGGTGTTTGATTGCTCTGGTTATGGTAATTAATCATCATCATACATGAATCAGTAGCAGTTGAAATCTTGCACTTCGGCACAGTGCCATACAGTATTCTTCTTCTTCAGCGATCTCTGGTCATGCGCTTATTTACTGTGGACCACAAACTGGGCAGTCAGCTTCAGGCTATCGTGGACTTCAGAAAAGAACCTAAACTATCCAACGATGATTACCCCACACTTGACAGACAAGGACAGACTATCATCTTCCGTCTCAGGATAGGACATAACAGACTAAACAAACACCTACACAGGTTACGATTGTCCCCATCCCCTCTGTGTCCCTGTTGTACCGCTGACAAACCACAGAACATGTCCTGCAAGACTGTCCCCTGTATGTCCTCCAAGACTGGCTGGCATAGCCCAACACCATTCAACTAATGGACAAATAGCTCGAACAGTCGACTTCATTATAGACGGTCTAACAATATGGGGGGGCCCATACACTACATTCAAAACTACATGGCACAAGAGATGAGCTCCAGAAAACAGTCGACTTCATTATAAGAACGCGTCTAACGGTATAATCATTAAAATAGTGATCGCATAGAAGAAGAAGAAGCATCAGGTCGGTCAGGTTCCCCCAAAGCTTAGTTTTTAGGTCAACTGGGTGTGGCCACATTTTGCTTCTAAGCTCACATAGGAGAGGACAGTCTTGCAGGACATGCTCCGATGTCTGTTTCGCCTGCTGATACTGGCAGAGAGCTGTTTGACTTATTCCTAGTCTATGTAAGTGTTTGTTGAATCTGCAGTGTCCAGTGAAAAATGAAAATTGTGGCATATCCCAAAAGACGTAGCCATCAACCACAGTAAACAAGTCGTTGATTTTCTAGGCACCACTTATACGTTCAGTAGTTTGCCATTGCTTTCTGAACGGTGAGGTCTATTTTAACCTTTGTAAAAATCCCACGAAGCGAATTTGCTTCCAAACTACCCACCTGGGGTTTGAACCAGGTACGCTTGGGTTTGTGATCGAGCTCACTACCGCTTGAGCTACAGACGTGGAATTTTCTGCGTAGGTCTTTGAGGAAGTCTTTTCCATAATCAAATCCAGTGTTTGCCTTCCTGTCTACTGCAGATTTTCTCATCATCAAATCCAGTATTTCTCTCAGCAATAATCTTTGCTTCCTGTCTACTGCAGATTTTCTCTGTATGGAGTTGTTGATCAAATACAGTATTCGAAAGTTTAGATGTATTTGAATGTTCTACCTATCTCAGACAAGAGGCAGAACTAGACTGTTATGAGACTTGGAGACTAAGGGTCGTCGTTACTGTCCTCACTGCCTGTACTATCTCTTTTAATAGCGGTGTAGACAGTAGGGACATGTACCTGTGGAATTTAAAAGCCGCATTGCTAGTGCAGTCGCCACCAAACTGTTCAGGTTAAGATTTTTTCTTTATGCCCTGACAAAAAAATAATAATTGGCATAACTGTGTATTGAACCCTGGTCTCTTGCATGGCAGATGTGCTATAATTCATTCGACAGTGTTCACTGTTATTATCATTGAAACAGTAGCCAAGGTAGGGTTTACTGGGCACATTCCCCACCACCAGGTTGCCTGCTTGTCGTGCTGATCGACGTATACTACACTTTAGGGATGTCCCCAAATCTTGAATAATAAGAAGATTCTAGTCCTGAGTAACGTCATCAGAAAGTTGCACGTATTTGTCCTCTATCTTCAGACCTAGTCTGTGGTCATATTGACTTCTTCCAAACCACAGAATCTACATCCAATAGGACACACATTTATTCATGTGGAATATTGGTCTAAAAACGAAGGATTGCCCGTCTGCCCAGCGTGTTCGTAGCGCGTTGGACTACGGGTGACTATCCCTCTGTGTGTGCGGGTTCAATTCCGCGGGATGGCAGAAAAAGCAACAGATTCCCCAGATTTATGGTGTTCGTGGCACCGAACCGAAGGGTTACGATGTCCATGGCACCGCGCCAAAGAGCTGAAAAGCTCAAGTGCTTCTGGATCGGAAAAAAACAAACAAAAAGACCCCGAAGGATTAGCGTTCCAGTACCAGGTTTGTCCATATGGCTTCGTCCTTCTAAGCAGAAATGGCATTAAACTGCCGAGAATGTTGCACAAAGCACGAACTCCGTAACCCTAACCAACAATCCTAGTTATCTCTAGACGAAAAAAATTGCGCATGTGACTCGGTCCAATGAAGGAGCGTCTGACCGAATGGAATAGAGCGCGGCTCACATTCAGGAAACCTATGCTCATTCACGGTAATGCCAAGGATTTGTTTTTGTGGATACAAGAAAAATCAGAACCTGAACAATTTCGCGACGACTGCACTAGCCATGCGACCATTAAATTCCCCAGGTTCACGTCCCCCCTGTCATACAGCGCCCTAAAAAGCAGTAATACAGGCAGTAACAATTTAAACAAAATCTGTCCAGATTCGAACCTACAACCTCCAGAACGTCATGTAACGTGTTAATTAACCACTTCTCCGTAGACACCTCCAGGCTACTGGTAATATTTTACAAACAAACAAAACCCCACTAACTTTATAATACGATATCTAATGAGTTCTAGTATATCACGGTGCCAGATCTCAGTGGTCACAGACGAAACCATCAAATCTGACGCTTGCTAGAGAAGTAAATTAAATTCTGAAGATTATTCCAGATTTAAATGTGTTATCTTTACCATACCTGTCACTCTAGGGTTAATCTACAAGGATTTTAGTATCAAATCTCACCTTCACTTTTTGAGATGCAATAAAAAAAATAAAGTATAGCTGGGAAAACGATGAAAATTAATCTTAGCATTTTATTTTATTTCACATGAACGTAGTAATATCTTGTCCTATGTATAAGGTTATGGGTGTCCGTTTTTCTTTTTTTCGCCGCTACGAACGTAGGCGTAGTCGCGACCTATAATACACACCTCTGATTTATATTTGAGTCTTGCTGCTTTACCTACCACCAGTGTTCTTTGTCAGTCAAGGTAAATGTACTCAGATTTTAGCGGTACTTTTAATTTAGATCTCCAAGTAAGGTAACCGATTTTAGCGGTACTTTTAATTTATATCTCCAAGTAAGGTACTTTTAATTTAGATCTCCAAGTAAGGTAAATGAACACCGATTTTAGCGGTACTTTTAATTTATATCTCCAAGTAACGAATTAGGGTTACCTGCAGTCCAGCTGCGTACTGTTCTCACGCCAAGCATTTTAGGCTCCAGTTTAAATCGAACCACTGAATTTCCATGGTGCGAGATCAATAGCGTGGCATGTTACCAATTTCGCTATCGGCGGTTGTACGGATGCGGTAAGAAATACTGTTAATGGTCTGATGATTTTGTTTCCGAGACTCACGACTATGGCATAAAATATAGTTTTGACGGATATGGGGACTAGTTACTACATCTTCATTCCCATCCTTCTGCACATATCCATCAATTACATTAGTTATTCATTGAATTCTAAACATTCTTCTTTTAAAATTTCAATAAACTCGTTACTACCCGTAATACCGCTGTTTAGGGCGGCGTGGAAAAGGGAAGACATATGCCTGTGGAAGTTAATAGCCGCATAGCTAGTTCAGTCGCAGTTAAACTTTCAAATTAGGATTTTTCTTTATGCCCTGTCAACAACTTATTTGCCTACCGGTATTGAATCCTTGTCTCCTGCGTGATAACCCGCCCTCTAAACCATTCAGTCAGACGCCCCACGACAAACTTCTATAAAAACCATATAATGCCCGTCTGCCCAGTGTGTTCGTAGCGCGTTGGACTACGGGTGACTACCCCTCTGTGTGTGCGGGTTCAATTCCGCGAGATGACAGAAAAAGCCACAGATTCCCCAGATTTACGGTGTTCGTGGCACCGAGCCGAAGAGTTGAAAAGCTCAAGTGCTTCTGGATCGAAAAAACCCAAAACCCAAACCATATAATAAAAGCAAACATAGCGACTTTCAACAGACTTTTAGTGCATTTATTATTGTTAATATTGACTTCAAAAAGATGTTACCTATCTTTGATAACATTTTGATAACTTATCCTTCAATATACAACATTAGCATTGTTTACATTTAGAAATCGTCTCCGGTAGATTACAGAAGGGCGGGTTACTGTATACTGATGACACGCTATCGTGTATTATTATCTGCTTGATAAGTTAGGTCGTTTCTGGAACATACATTCTATTTGGAGCAGGGCCGTGCGATATATTTTCTCAGTATGATGCGCAAATCTTCGAAATGCCGCCCCTTAAATGTTTTTCTTTAAAATAACCTTCAATTGTGATTTTAGTTTCGTTGCTTCTGCCGCCTCCCTTACGATTCCGCCTGATGCGACCGGTTCTCTGTATCATGACACGGTCTTGATTTGGAATTATCTGTACAGAACTCAACGTTAGGTAACGACCACAGAGTATAAGATGCTATGTAAGCCAAACTTTGGACAGAGAAGAGAACAAATAGATCTATCCAGAAAGAACTCAAAATCAAAGACATAAAAGAAATGAAAGGCTGGAGAATACCATCATGGAAGGAGTCATACCGTCAAAGAGGAGAAGAGAAAAACCACGGAGAAGATGGATTCAGGATGTAACTGATCGTTTGAGCATCAGGCGACAGAGGCAGAACATCTGGAGTAAGAGAGAAATTCCGAAGGACTGTTGGGTGCAACTTCTGCTCAGACAAACTATTTGATGTGATGTTGTAAGAGAACAAGCACATAATATTAGATGTACTATACAATAACACTACAGAGCGCAACATATTAGTAGATACAGAACAAAGCACAGAATATTAGATAGTTAATATACAACTTAACACTACAGGGCGCAACATATTAGTAGATACAAAACAAAGCATAGAATATTAGATAGTTACTATACAACTAACACTCAGAGGCAACATATTAGTAAATACAGAACACACTATCATATATAGTCATTACGCCCGTATGTTGCCGGGGTACGCAAGGAGAACAAAACATAGCAAGACTTTGACCTACAAGGCATGTCGTAAGAGGCGTCTGAGGTAGGGGCCTAGGGAAGCTACCTAGTAAATAAAAAGCGTCACAGAAATCGGATGTGTTAGCCTACCTGTAGGCGCATAACTGGCACAACCTGCAACCGCTCTTAGGCTCAGATCATATACAAATCACATATAAATATATGACATTTTTCGTCTTTACAGACGACCCCAGTGCTTAGCCTAGGCAGCTTATATTGCACAAACCCTAATGCTTAATCCAAATGAAAGAGTCCATACGTTTGGAATCAAGCAGGGTTTGCAGGTGATGTTGCAAGATGGAATGGAATACACTCATGAAATTGTATATGTGTCTGTTGGCTTTAATTGAAGATATCACATAAGTAGTGACTTAACAAATGATCAATATGGAACGATTGAAGAAGAAGCTGCAATATAACTTAAATTTTAACGACATAAACAAAAGGCCAAGAGAGCAAAATTTAGCAAAATTAATAAATGTGAAACTTACTAAACACATTGAACAAAAACTCCATCTTAATTTTAGGAAAAAACTATACATCTTGAAAAGCTACTTTATTTTCAGTTTCATATTACTTATCCTGCAACTTTTTTTTTTCCTTCTTGAAGTTAACGACTCTGAGAATACGCCCTTGAATTTAATCAAAACGTAGCCATTTTGAAATACGCAAAAATTTGCACACAAAGCGAAAGCGAGCTATCTGTAACAGATCCAAACCTCAGAAAGAATTTTTGCCAAAGCTCAGTTTACTTCTAGAAGTGTACCGGATAGATAAGAAGAAATCTCTTAAGCTTTATTTTCAAGTGGCAAACACGTAAAATGTTTGAGAGGAATCTCATTTCTTTGCAGCTATCTGACAAACATTTGTAGAATCTAGCTTTTGAGATTATTCTTGAGTACTTATATTGGAATTATATTTTGTGAGCAACCTTCCATATTCAAAATCAGAAATAAAATAAGGAAAAGCAAACTTATTTATGTATTTTTCCTCTTTTTTATCAAAATTTAAACTTTTAGCTAAGAAAATTTAGAAGCGTCTGGCCCAATGGAATAGAGCACGGGCTCCAATTTTGGAATTCCGGGTTCGATGTCGGGTAAGGTCAAGGTTTTTTCTGTCTCGGGAATAAAGAAGAAATCTTAACCTGAAAAGTTTTGCTGTGACTGCACTAGCCGTGAGACCATTAAAATCATACGGCTCATATCCATCCTGTCCTACACCGCACTAAAAAGTAGTACTATAGGAAGTAACGAGAGTTTTCAACTTCCTACACGCACTAAAAAGTAGTACTATAGACAGTAACGAGAGTTTTTCAACTTCCTACACCGCACTAAAAGTAGTACTATAGGAGTAACGGAGATTTTCAACCTACCGCACTAAAGTAGTACTAAGAGTAACAGAGATTTTCAACTTCCTACACCGCACTAAAAGTAGTACTATAGAAGTAACGAGAGTTTTCAATTCTACACCGCACTAAAAAGTAGTACTATAGACAGTAACGAGAGGTTTTTCAACTTCCTACACCGCACTAAAAAGTAGTACTATAGACAGTAACGAGAGGTTTTTCAACTTCATACACCGCACTAAAAGTAGTACTATAGGAGTAACGAGAGTTTTTCAACTTCCTACACCGCACTAAAAAGTAGTACTATAGACAGTAACGAGAGGTTTTTCAACTTCCTACACCGCACTAAAAGTAGTACTATAGGAAGTAACGAGAGATTTTCAACTTCCTACACCGCACTAAAAAGTAGTACTATAGACAGTAACGAGAGGTTTTTCAACTTCATACACGACTAAAAGTGTACTATAGGAAGTAACGGAGGTTTTCAACTTCACACGCACTAAAGTAGTACAAGGGAAATAACAGAGTTTTCAACTTCACTACACCGCACTAAAGTAGTACTTAGGAAGTAACAGAGGCTTCAACTCTACACGCACTAAAGTAGTACTATAGACGTACGAAGGTTTTCAACTTCATACAGAACTAAAGTAGTACATAGACAGTAACAGAGGTTTTCAACTTCTACACTAAAGTAGTACTATAGGAAGTAACAGAGTTTTCAACTTCCTACACAGCACTAAAAGTAGTACTATAGGAAGTAACTGAGATTTTTCAACTTTCGTACCCGCACCCAAAGTAGTACATAGGAAGTAACAGAGTTTTCAACCACACCGCACTAAAAGTAGTACTATAGACAGTAACGAGAGGTTTTCAACTTCATACACAGCACTAAAAGTAGTACATAGACAGTAACGAAGTTTACAACTTCCTCCGACTAAGAGTAGTACTATAGCAGTAACGGAGGTTTCAACCTACACCGCACTAAAAGTAGTGCTATAGACAGTAAGAGAGGTTGTTCAACTTCATACCAGCACTAAAAGCGTTCTATAGACAGTAAGAGAGGTTTTCAACTCACCGCACTAAAGTAGTTTAGAAGAATTCAGAGGTTTTCAATTTCATACAGCGACTAAAGTAGTACTATAGGAAGTAAGAGAATTTTCAACTTCTACACATAAAAGTAGTATATAGACAGTAACAGAGTTTTCAGTTCCTACACCGACTGAAAAGTAGTATATAGGAAGTAACGAGAGGTTTTCCATTCTACACCACTAAATAGTAGTACATAGGATAAGAGAATTTTCAAATCCTCACCACACTAAAGTAGTACTATAAATATATAGAGATTTTCAACTTCCTACACGCATAAAAGTAGTACTATAGGAAGTAACGAGAGGCTACTTCCCACACCGCACTAAAAAGTAGTACTTGACAGTAACGGAGGTTTTCAACTTATACACAGAACTAAAAGTAGTACTATAGCAAAGTGAAGGTTTTCAACTGCATACACGCCTAAAAAAGTAGTTTAGGAAGTACTAGGTTTCAACCACCGACTAAAAAGAGTACTATAGGAAGTAATAGGTTTCAACTTCTACGACTAAAGTAGTACTTGGAAGTAAGAGATTTTCCAACTTTCTACCGCACTAAGTGAGTACTTGGAGTAAGAGGTTTTCAACTCCACCGCACTAAAAGTAGTACTATAGACAGTAACGAGAGGTTTCAACTTCATCACAGCACTAAGTAGTACTTAGACAGTAACGAGAGGTTTTTCAACTCCTCACGCACTAAAAGTAGTGCTATAGACAGTAACAGAGTTGTTAACTTACAGCACTAAAAGCGTATATTGACAGTAACGAGGTTTTCAACTTCCTACACGCACTAAAAAGTAGACTATAGACAGTAACGAGAGGTTTTCAACTTCATACACGCACTAAAAGTAGTACTATAGAAGTAACGAGAGATTTTCAACTTCCTACACCGCACTAAAAAGTAGTACTATAGACAGTAACGAGAGGTTTTTCAACTTCCTACACCGCACTAAAAAGTAGTACTATAGGAAGTAACTAGAGGTTTTTCAACTTCCTACACCGCACTAAAAAGTAGTACTATAGGAAGTAACGAGAGATTTTTCAACTTCCTACACCACACTAAAAAGTAGTACTATAAGAAGTAACGAGAGGTTTTTCAACTTCCTACACCGCACTAAAAAGTAGTACTATAGGAAGTAACGAGAGGCTTTTCAACTTCCTACACCGCACTAAAAAGTAGTACTATAGACAGTAACGAGAGGTTTTTCAACTTCATACACAGCACTAAAAAGTAGTACTATAGACAGTAACGAGAGGTTTTTCAACTTCCTACACCGCACTAAAAAGTAGTACTATAGACAGTAACGAGAGGTTTTTCAACTTCATACACCGCACTAAAAAGTAGTACTATAGGAAGTAACGAGAGATTTTTCATCTTCCTACACCGCACTAAAAAGTAGTACTATAGGAAGTAACGAGAGGTTTTTCAACTTCCTACACCGCACTAAAAAGTAGTACTATAGGAAGTAACGAGAGGTTTTTCAACTTCATACACCGCACTAAAAAGTAGTACTATAGGAAGTAACGAGAGGTTTTTCAACTTCATACACGCACTAAAAAGTAGTACTATAGACAGTAACAGAGGTTTTCAACTTCCTACACCGCACTAAAAAGTAGTACTATAGGAAGTAACGAGAGATTTTTTAACTTCCTACACCGCACTAAAAAGTAGTACTATAGGAAGTAACGAGAGGTTTTTCAACTTCCTACACCGCACTAAAAAGTGGTACTATAGACAGTAACGAGAGGTTTTTCAACTTCCTACACCGCACTAAAAAGTAGTACTATAGACAGTAAGGAGAGGTTTTTCAACTTCATACACCGCACTAAAAAGTAGTACTATAGACAGTAACGAGAGGTTTTTCAACTTCCTACACCGCACTAAAAAGTAGTACTATAGGAAGTAACGAGAGGTTTTTCAACTTCCTACACCGCACTAAAAAGTAGTACTATAGGAAGTAACGAGAGGTTTTTCAACTTCCTACACCGTCCTAAAAAGTAGTACTATAGACAGTAACGAGAGGTTTTTCAACTTCATACACCGCACTAAAAAGTAGTACTATAGGAAGTAACGAGAGGTTTTTCAACTTCCTACACCGTCCTAAAAAGTAGTACTATAGGAAGTAACGAGAGGTTTTCAACTTCCTCACCGTCCTAAAAGTAGTACTATAGGAAGTAACGAGAGGTTTTTCAACTTCATATACCGCCCTAAAAAGTAGAACTATAGACAGTAACGAGAGGTTTTTCAACTTCATACACGCACTAAAAGTAGTACTATAGGAAGTAACGAGAGGTTTTTCAGCTTCCTACACCGCACTAAAAAGTAGTACTATAGGAAGTAGCGAGAGGTTTTTCAACTTCCTACACCGCACTAAAAAGTAGTACTATAGGAAGTAACGAGAGGTTTTTCAACTTCCTACACCGCACTAAAAAGTAGTACTATAGGAAGTAACGAGAGGTTTTTCAGCTTCCTACACCGCACTAAAAAGTAGTACTATAGGAAGTAACGAGAGGTTTTTCAACTTCCTACACCGTCCTAAAAAGTAGTACTATAGGAAGTAACGAGAGGTTTTCAACTTCCTCACCGTCCTAAAAGTAGTACTATAGACAGTAACGAGAGGTTTTTTAACTTCATATACCGCCTAAAAGTAGAACTATAGACAGTAACGAGAGGTTTTTCAACTTCATACACCGCACTAAAAAGTAGTACTATAGGAAGTAACGAGAGGTTTTTCAGCTTCCTACACCGCACTAAAAAGTAGTACTATAGGAAGTAGCGAGAGGTTTTTTAACTTCCTACACCGCACTAAAAAGTAGTACTATAGGAAGTAACGAGAGGTTTTCAACTTCCTACACCGCACTAAAAGTAGTACTATAGGAAGTGACGAGAGGTTTTCAACTGATAAACAAAATTCTTCTTTTCTTCGACGCTCCATATCGACCACTTGTTAACCACTCTATGTGATTTGTATGTGATCTGAGCCTAAGAGCGATTGTACATTGTGCCAGTTATTGTTCTACAAGTAAGCCAATGCATCCAATTTTTGCGATACTTTTTATTTACTAGGGTAGTTTCTCTAGGTTGTACATCAGTCGTCTCTTACGACATGCCCTGTAAGTTGCAGTGGTACTATTCTTTGCTTCCCTTGCGGACCCCGGCACCAAACGGGGCATAAGCAAAATTAAAACCATAGGAAACAGAAAGACCAGGTGAGACACGTATGGTTATAACATCAAGATTAAATGAAAATTAATTACTATTTCCTGTGGGATGTAATCAGATACTGAGGATATAGCGAGGGCAGAAACATAGGTGTGTCTAGAACAGCGTTTCCCAAAGTGGGTGGTACCGCTCCCCAGTGGGCGCTGAAGCGTTCTAGGGGGGGGGGGCGATAGTGGGTTCAGAAGAATTTCGGGCTTATTCAGGCGATTAGGGTCGGTGGCTCCTAAAGTAGAAATTAATAATAAATATTTTAAAATAAATTATTTTCGTGATTTTGCGATTGAATAATCATTTAAAATTCAATTCTGATTTTAATTCATCTATGCCCTCTTACGATCCATTTCTAATCCATTTTTATTTCATGCATATAATCATTTGAAAATTGACCATGTATTACATAAATATATATATCAATTTTCTATGTCAAAGAGAAAATAGAGCATGCATATACGCGGGAGGGGAGGGATGCGTTGGCAAGCTTTTAATGTGGAGGGACGTTACAAAGTTTATGTTGCAAAGTGGGCGTTGCAAAGTGGGCGTTGCAGTAAAGTGGGCGTTCAAAGTGGCGTCAAGTGGGCGTTGCAAAGTGGGCGTTGCAAGTGGTGCAGTGCGTGCAAAGGGCTTGCAAAGGGCGTTAAGTCGGCGTTCAAAGTGGGCGTGCAGTGGGCGTGCAGGGGCGTTGCAAGGGTTGCAAAGTGGGCGTTGCAAAGTGGCGTTGCGTGGGCGTTGCAAAGTGGCGTTGCAGGGCGTTGCAAAGTGGGCGTTGCAGGGGCGTTACGTGGGCGTTGCAAGTGGCGTTGGCGAAAGGTTTGGGAATCATGGTCTAGAAGAAATCCAGACTTTCTGTAGTATATGGTTTCCAGACTTTCTGTGTGAGGTTTATATGGTTTCCAGACTTTCTGTGTGAGGTTTAGGATTATATAATGGGGTTCGTTTTAACTTCAGTCAAGTAGCCAAATAAAGATAAAAGTTTGGTATAAATCGTTATTTAATATGCTTTTAAGAGCAGCCGATAAGGATGTTGATAATATGTTACGCTACTGAACGCGTTCTGGAAACTTCCTTGGTTCGAGGAAAAGATTGGGACAGCAGTTTTCCGTGTGCACATTGTATGCAATTAGACAACAGGAAGTCCACCCTGGTCCTTTACTTGGGGATATCACCCGAGTGGTTACCGGGGCCCAAATTTGGGGTGTAAAGAATAGAACCACTGTTACCTGCCATGCATGTCGTAAGAGGCGACTAAGGAAATTTGGCTGAAATCGGATGCATGTGTTCTAAGCGTGTAGAGGTCTATGCGTTTAGGGGCCTACCAAACCAATGTGCAACGTATATACGTTCTTGGCAAAGATCAAACATATCACAAAGAGTGATTAAAATTGGTCGTAAAGAACGAACACAAAGAAGAAGAAGAGACTTGGGGATATAAATTATAAGTACTTCTGAAGCAGGAGAAGGGCTCACCTGAATTGTAAGGGACACTCGTGATAAGGAAAGCAAGTTGTAACGTAAAAATCTGTCAGAATGTTATATTAGGCGTCATTACTATGTCTACATTCATAGCAGACTAAGAAACGATAGGTGGAGTAGGAAATGAGAAGTTAAGAGGGTTAGGTCTAGAAGGAAATTCAATTTCATCGATGCGCTATCTGAAGTCTGGTTTACGCTATATGATATT
This sequence comes from Arion vulgaris, assembly GCA_020796225.1. Taxonomy (NCBI): domain Eukaryota; kingdom Metazoa; phylum Mollusca; class Gastropoda; order Stylommatophora; family Arionidae; genus Arion; species Arion vulgaris. The sequence goes on from CM036766.1 coordinate 18,267,478, forward strand.
AGAAACAGGTTATCTAGTTAAAACTACACAGATGTAGGAGGTTTACGGAGGTAAAACTACACAGATGTAGGAGGTTTACGGAGGTAAAACTACACGAGGTGTAGGAACAACAGGAGGTAAAACTACACAGATGTAGGAGGTTTACGGAGGTAAAACTACACAGGTGTAGGAGGTTTACGGAGGTAAAACTACACAGATGTAGGAGGTTTACGGAGGTAAAACTACACAGATGTAGGAGGTTTACGGAGGTAAAACTACACAGATGTAGGAGGTTTACGGAGGTAAAACTACACAGATGTAGGAGGTTTACGGAGGTAAAACTACACAGATGTAGGAGGTTTACGGAGGTAAAACTACACAGATGTAGGAGGTTTACGGAGGTAAAACTACACAGGTGTAGGAGCAATACGGAGTTAAAACTACACAGGTGTAGGAGCAATACGGAGGTAAAACTACACAGGTGTAGGAGCATATCGGAGTTAAAACTACACAGGTGTAGGAGCAATACGGAATTAAAACTACACAGGTGTAGGGAATCGGAGTTAAAACTACACAGGTGTAGGAGCAATACGGAATTAAAACTACACAGGTGTAGGAGCAATACGGAGTTAAAACTACACAGATGTAGGAGGTTTACGGAGGTAAACTACACAGGTGTAGGACAATACAGAGGTAAAACTACACAGATGTAGGAGGTTTACGGAGGTAAAACTACACAGGTGTAGGAGCAATACGGAGTTAAAACTACACAGGTGTAGGAGCAATACGAATTAAAACTTACAGGTGTAGGAGCAATACGGAGTTAAAACTACACAGGTGTAGGAGCAATACGGAGTTAAAACTACACAGGTGTAGGAGCAATACGGAATTAAAACTACACAGGTGTAGGAGGTTTACGGAGGATACACCTGTCAATCATTTCAATTGAACCCATATTTGTATTCTTCACATCACAAATAGCGTAACCGCGAAATCAAGCGTTGTAAATGCAACGGCCAACTTACCGCTTCAAAAAAGGAACCTTGGCCTACGTCGGTGTATTTCTAAAATTCTAGAACCTTCAACTTTTTGTTTTTAATTGCACTCTATGAATTCAGGCCTTAATCTTGGGGACTAATATGGCACCTTTGACTGATTTTTGCGTGAAGGCTAGCTTTCCTTATCATCAGTGTCCCTCGCCATTCAGACAAGCCTTACTTCGACTTCTGGGATGAACATTCTACAGCTAAGCTCAACTTGGAAAATCAGATCAGCCCCTAGCAGAGTTAACACAAGCACAGACTATAAAACTTAATGCTTATACAGGTTGTTCAACTTAAAAGCAGCCTGTGAATGGAGCTAATCTGGGCATATATGTATGGAAATGGAAGGTTCAGTTATGACGTCGTATAGGTCAAGGTTGTGTGATGTTTAATTGAGTGCAGAAGGGCGATGAACAAATGTGACGTAGGACAAGCTAGTCAGAACTCGGTTTAAATATAACTAGACGAGATGCAATGCGTACCTGGCAAATTTGTATTTATCACTGGGGCTGCTTTTAAGTTGAACACCCTGTATATCTGTACTATAACCTAGTGATGTGAGGTTACTAATATTAATGCGTCACTCTCCTAAGTCATTACATGCTAGTGGATTACACATGTTACTGAACCTCATGGAAATGACATATAGAGATAGGAAAATCTTATATGGATTGGAAATGCATTATAAAATGTTTAAATTGCGTACAAATTGCAGATGTTTCAAAATAAATGTTTCAGAATAGTCCTGCAAATTTTCTGACTAACTATGATAACAAGGGAATAAGTTCTAAAACGAAGAAACTGTTTATCACATGAAATGAAAATCGTGGCATATCCTTTACAGAACGTAGCCATCAACCACAATAAACGAGTCGTTGATTTTCTAGGCACCAGTTATACGTTCAGTAGTTTGCCACTGCTTTCTGAACGGTGAGGTCTATTTCTACCTTTCGTAAAAATCCCACGTAAACAAATTTGCTTCCAAATTGTCTGCCGTGAAGTTTGAACCAGGTACGCTGGGGTTCTGATCAAGCTCACTATCGCTGAAGCTACAAACGCTCACATAAGACTATCATTAAAAGACGATGTTTGGATGTGGTTAGGTTCATGTATGTGTATACCAGTAAAGGCATTGGCTAGGACAACTCTCCAATACACAGCGGATGGGTAAAGAATATTTAAAGGTTCTAAAGATGAAGGATTGACATCATTGCACCGGGTTTTACCCCAAATGGCTCGGTCCCTATCCGCAGAAATAGCACGCCACCTGCAGAGAGTATTGCACAAAGTTAGTTGATCCGTAGCTCCGGCAAAACATCTAGGGAACTCTCTTGACTTCTTAAGGAAACAAGAAGAGCTGTGAAAAGAGGGTTGAAATATTGTGGCCTTAATAAGTAGTAGAAAGGCAAGAGATCGGCAGCAGTGGAAATCTCTTGTGGAAGCCTTATATATCAAACCCTAGAGAAGCTACTCTATTAAATAAAAAGCGTCGCAAAATTCGGATACACTGGCCTACTTGTAGGCGCATAACAGTCACAACGTACAATCGCTCTTAATCTCCAATCACAAACAAATCACAAAGAGTAGTTAACAAGTGGTCGATAGGAGCGTTTGAAGAAGAAAGAGAATATGTCAAACGGAACACAAACAGGATATAAGATAGATAGCAAAAATAAATAACAACAGTAAAAAAATTGTTTGCAAAAATCATTATTAACACATACACAAAAAGCAGGGATAATGAAAAAGATTAAAATGAAAGGATATCAATGGGAAAAGTTGAGAAAATTATGTTTAAAAAAAGCATTGGTTGATAACAGTATTAATAAAAAAAATTAGTAATAATGTGAATAATATAAATACACATAAATATGGAAAATACACATATTATTCCACATTGGCTTAAATGACTTTTAACTCATATTTATATTAAATGTATGTTGGCTATCTTACATTACAAATATATTCTGTTGATATATGTGTATTTATGGACGCAAGAATTAAGGTTTAGAGACTCTGAAATACGTAATTCAAGATTCTGTCCAAATTGAATGCATCGCTCAGAAACCGAATGAAAGATAAGGTTTATTCGAGATAAATGGAAACCCTCGAGGGTGGTAAACACAACAAACAGAAGCAAGTCTGGATGTATCGTTGAGCACTGAAAGTGCCACTTTACATGACTCAGAAGAAGCGTTGAAGGAGAATAAACATAGCATGGGTAGTTTGGGAGTTCTTGTTTAGATTGCTGAGTATGTTAGTTGATAGAGTAAGATTGATAGCTAGTTGACATTGCTCGTGGCAGATTCAGAAAGTTATATAAAGTCAGAAAAGATAAGATCAAAATAAGTTTTAGTACCATGTGGTATAATCGGGGAATACGACTAAAGTCATATGTTTCTTGACCAACCACCCACGATCATATATATATACAGTGGCGGCTCGTCATTAAGTGGGGCCGGGCCCCACCAAAAATAATATGCAACGTGTATTTATTATTTAATAAATTAAAATATAACATAATCTAAAGCCATGATTTCCCAAAAATCTGTGTCTGGCCCCACCAACAAAAACGATCATGAGCCGCCACTGTATATATATATATATATCCCTCTTGTATCGTTACATATGGTCTGCAAGTAATTTCTCCATACCGTTCTGTCCTGGCAACTCGCTCAGTCTCTTCTGTGGAATTGATTCCGAAATTTCTTTTCTCTCTCCGTAACATTCGTTACAGTGTTCCGTAGGGCGTTCTCTCTTTATAGTAAACTCCCCCACTTGAATGCCTGCTTTGGTATACTTTGATTATTTCTTCATAATGAAGGTATTCCACACATATCTACATCTTCTCCTTCTTAGAACAGTTGTTACTAGTGGTTGGCCAGACATTTCTCTATTTAGATAACTTCTCCCGAATTTGTCTCATTCATTTTATGTTCATTATTTTTGGCAAACACAAATTTTTTAATGCCTGACGGACCAGAAGGTGACTGTCCAGTTTGTGGCCCACAAGGGTTAATCAAATGATAAGAGATCATCGAAGACAAAGATTTTCCCCTACGTTATGAACAGGGATCACTGGATAAACTGTCAACTGTCGTTACTGCCTATAGTACCGCTTTTTAGGGCGGTGTAGAACAGGTGGGACGAGAGCCTGAGGAATTTAATGGCCACATGGCTAGTGCAGTCGCATCGAAGCTGTTCATGTTAGGATTTTTCATTTATGCCCATACAGAAAAACATCCTTGGCCTTACCGTGAGTTGAACACGGGTCGTCCGCATCGAAGCCACGCCTTAATCCATTCAACCAGACGATCAATGGATAACTAGTCGAATAGCTTCATGCGCAAAACAAACAGATAATTCATGTAATATGGATAACTAGTCGAATAGCTTCATGCGCAGAACATAACAGATAATTCATAACAGATAATTAATGTAATCATTAAATATTTATTGAAGAAAACATACTTACAATTAGTTGTTTCAAATCTGTCTGTGCTTATGAAATCAATTGAACATCTGTCTGTTCTCTGAGTTGGGAGAGAAATAGAAATTAAGTATTCATGAGACATTTAGAAGAAAACTGCTATTTCAGGATATTAATTATGACATTTTTCAATTAGATAGATATCGAACACAATATATTGATTGATTTGTTCAATTAGGACCATCATCATATGCACTTTAATGAATAATTATATGTACTCTATCTCTGATTTTACAAAGGAAGATCACAGCAACAACAGGAAGATCTCGACAGCTACACAACACCGGTGAGGGTTCTTGATGTAATATTAAAATAGTAAATAGTTGAAGTTTTGTTTGAAATTTTAATATGAGTTTTGCCCGGACAGCAGCTTTGCAGCCTACACTAATCGATTTTCAACTGCGAAGTGCTTTTACCTGCTTAACTTAAACACTGTACTCTTTGATGAAATAACACTCCACCTGCCACTCCACCTGCCGGAGTATTACAGAAAGATTGAACTCTGCAGCTCCGGGAACAATACTAATAGATATCCAAGTTCTTTTGAGTTTACGGCCTTTACAACGCAAGGAAAACTGCCTAATCACTTGGCTATAGAGACCTCTCTCTTCTGTTCTCATGTTAGATAGAAGACGAATTCTTCATAAAATTTCAGTGAATCATTCTTTTCCAGAAATTACTGTAAGCTTTTGTTATTTTGAACCCTACATTTTCTTCGTATACGTGCGACTAGTTAAGTAAAGTAAAGGAACCCTACATTTTCTTCGTATACGTGCGACTAGTTAAGTAAAGTAAAGGAACCCTTTTTTATACCACGAGTTACATAGGGTAATACAGAAAAGAAAAACTATGGTAATCAACAAAGAAATGGAAAAACCTAAAATGAATATAAAAATACATGGAGAATTACTACATCAAGTATAACGTTTCTTATATCTTGGTCAGATGATAACAGATGATGGCAGATGTATAACAGAATTAAAAAGAGAATAGAAATGGCCAAGGATAACTTCAATAGTATGAGAAAGTTACTGACATCCAAACAAATTACAAACAGGCTAAAAATGAGAATGATCAAATGCTATATATATCCTATATTAATGTATGGCTCGGAAACATGGACAATGAACAAGCAGTTAGAAGACAGAATTGATGCATTTGAGATGTGGATATATAGAAGAATAGGCAGAGTTTCATGGACAGAAAAACAGACAAATAAACAAGTTTTAGGAAAATAGGCATGAAGAAACAATTAAGAGAAATAAAATTCAGACAAGTAAAGTATTTTGGGCACATAAAAGACATGACACCATGATAAAACATTTACTAGAGGGGAAAGTTGAGGGGAAGAGCAAGAGGAAGACCGAACGATAAGTGGGAGGGAAACTTTAAGAAATGGACAGGTTACAGTCTGGCAGTGTGCAACATCAAGGCGAAAGACAGAGGATGCTGGAGATTCATTGCAGACAACCTTCGATGTGGAGACGGCACCTGATGATGATATAGGGTAATACGGTGTTTGGTCCGTATTTGTCATTGACTATGGTCAACATCACGCCGGCTGTCTTTACTTGTCCAGCGCTTTTCCTGGTACCCAATTGAGGTCTGAGTTAACCTGAGATCCGTTACGATTGTAAAAATCTGTGTATTATCACTGAGTGTGTATTTGATAAAACTACAGTACTTTGTTATTACGTGTTTTACCATTCGACATAGTTTTACTGCAGTCTTCATCTATATTAAAAATTCCAAGCAAACTGTGGATTTGAACCTGGACCACTAGCTTAAGAAGCGTATGCACTAATAACTACGATATTACTGCACTCATCATTCAACCCATAACTATTGTATCGAAGTATCGTACTACAAGCTTACATAGAACAAATAATAAATAAGTGGGGATGTCTAAATGATATTTACAACATAAAAGTGGGTAAGAATAGCTTAGCGCTTAGTGTATTCGTTTTTTGAATGGAGCAAAACAAGTTGTGGGTTCAATGTAGGCAACTGAAGATGAAATAAACGTTTACAACTATCTCCCACAAACTTGCACTAGAAATATGAAATAGCAAATGTTACAGGATATTTTCATTTTTGTGTTCTTCTTCTTCTTCTTCTTCAGCGATCTCTGGTCATGCGCTTAATTTACTGTGGACCACAAACTGGGCAGACAGCTTCAGGTCTGTCAGGTTTCCCAAAGCTTAGTTTTCAGGTCGACTGGGTGTGGCCACATGTTGCTTCTCAGCTCACACAGAAGAGGACAGTCTTGCAGGATATGCTCTGGTGTCTGTTCTGCCTGCTGACACTGGCAGAGAGCTGTTTGACTTATTCCTAGTCTGTATAAGTGTTTGTTGAGTCTGCAGTGTCCGGTGCGTAGTCGAAATATAATGACCTGGTCTGTTCTGCTTAGGTCTTTGAGGAGTCTTTTCCATAATCATATCCAGTGTTTGTCTTCCAGTCTACTGCAGATTTTCTCTGTATGAGGGTTTTGACCTCTTGAAAAGACAAGGGTTGGTAAATTTGCTCTTTGGCACTGCCCTCCTTGGCTAAGACATCAGCACTCTCATTGCCTGCAATGCCACAGTGAGATGGAATCCACTGCAAGTGAATTTCTGCCTTTTCTGAAAGCTGAGCAAGTTCTCTTTGTAGTTTTTGTACTGTGCTGTCAGTGGATTTAGCCTCCAGGGCTTGTATAGCTGACAATGAGTCTGTAAGAAATACCATCTTGCTTGCAGCTGCTTGCAGCTTATTCATGTGCTGTGCTGCCATCAGAAGGGCTATGAGTTCTGCTTTGTAGTTGGAACATATTCTTCCAGTAGGAGCCGCTAGAGACACAGTCGTAGCATCTGGGTGCCTAATGTACACTCCTGCTCCACCATTCATGGTTGCCTCCATTGCCGATCCATCTGTGTAAATTCTTATCCAGCTGTCTTCTGGAAACATGTAATGGAGATGTTCCATTGTAATTGCCTTTTTCACTAGGTTAGGCTCGGCATCTTTGCTTAATAATTTAGGGATGGAGGTTGAGAAGTTTAGTGGTACTGAGTCTGGTTCCCAGTGATCAAAAAGCAATTCTTCAGGTATGGAATTATGATTTAGTAGTTCCAAGTATGACTTTCCTATTTCTTTTGCTTTGTGGTTTAGACTTGTGCGCTTTAGTCTGTTCTTTGTTCTAGCCGCCATTTTTTCATGCAGTGGATGGTGGGGCATTCTTTTGATCCTTTCAGTCTGTATTTTTGTGTTCTAAAATATCACAATAATTTTGTTTGTTTGTTTGTTTAGTAGGGGATTTAAGCCTCTTTAAGCCGAGGCACGCCCCTTTCAACCTAAGGCGAACCTTTTATTGGTTATATCAGAGCGTGTAGGCCAGCGTGTAGGCCAACAAACATGAAAAATATGAATTAACTCCCTTCGGAGACTCCAAGAACAACAAATAATGTTATGCTAAGATAAGTTGCAAACAAATTTAGACGTGAGATTTTGTGTTGTATATTCGACACGATTAGTTAGTTGAATGTACTGTTTGTTGGTTGGTATTATCCCAGATACTATAGTATATTATTATTCACTCTTTATCTTCTTGTGTTTCGTTTTCATTATCATTTCGATAAGATTTTGGTGAGTGTTGTATATTATTGTTAATTCTCGTTTCGTTACCTCCCTTCTGAAGTTACAATCGTAAGGGGGCGCTCTACTCAAGATATTGTGACGTAGACAGCATTGTTTGTATAAACACAAGAATTACTGATAGCCATGTTGTAACTTTGAAAGACCCGAAAACGAGCTGGAGAAGAATGGTAAAATAGGAACTAAAATAAATGAATCAAAGATACAACACAACACAGAGAACGACCAAGAACAGGCAAGAATTGAATGCATGTGTTGCTGCTCTTCTTCTTCTTCTTCTTTGCGTTCGTTCTTTACGACCAATTTTAATCACTTTGTGATCAGATATGTTTGATCTTTACCAAGAACGTGTATACGTTGCACATTGGTTTAGTAGGCCCTAAACGCATAGACTTCTACACGTTTAGGACACGTGTATCCGATTTCAGCCTGCCTCCTTAGTCGCCTCTTACAACATGCGTGGCAGGTAACAGTGCTTCTATTCTTTACACCCCAAATTTGGGGTCCCGGTAACCGCTCGGGGAGTTGCTTCTCTAAGCGACAGAGACTGCCCGCCTGCCTAGCGTGTTCATAGCGTGTTGGACGACGGGTGGCGAGCCCCTCCATGTGAGTGCGGTTCAATTCTGCGGCCTGGCAGAAAAGTCACAGGTTCTCTAGATTTACGGTGTTCGTGGCACCGAACCGAAGGGTCACGATGTCCATGGTGCCAAGCCGAAGAGCTGAAAGTTTAAGTGTTTCTGGAACAACCAAAAAAAAAAAAAAAGCGATAGAGGCTAAAGAGAGAGAGAGAGATGCTGTAGTTTACTGTGCGCGCATGTGCATCTCAGTAAATTATGTTGTCCTTTCTGTTCTGTATGTTGGTAGTGCATTATTTTTTAGAAAGTCCCAAGCAGGAAGTTAATTGTAGTCTTCCAAGTCCAGAGCTTTATAGCTCATGCGACAGATACCGCAATTCCCAACCACCCAATTATTCCACCAAGAAAAAGTTTATTATTTAACTCCTTGTAGACCAAACACCACACTACAGGGCATTTCTTTTCTAAAAACAAATATGCACTGGTCCACTAAGAGTTTATCAAATAATTTAAAACTTATCACACAAACATGAGTCAGTTTTGGTGGCCTCTCTGTGATCAATCTGATCTGATAACATGCTACAGTATTATTCCAGATGTGATACTTTAAAGTGTGGTTTTTCTGTTTGTAAAAATCTTCCAGTTATAAGTCTGTATAAATGTGTGTACTGTTGATTAATATGCATACACTTTGGTTGAAATTCAGATAGGCCTGTCCTACATGGTGTCTAAGAGGGCGCAATTTATTCATGTTCTCTGCGCAAATTACACGTATCACACATATCACAAAGTGTGGTTAACTTGGTGGAAAAGAACGTACGCAAACAAACAAACAAACAACAAGCATCACACAGTATAATGTAAATAATAATAATAATAATAATAATAATTCCTCTCGTACCGTTATACGTTACATTACATAGGGCCTGCAAGTAATTTCTCCATACAGTTCTATCCTGGGCAACTCGCTCAATCTCCTCCATGGAACTGAGACCGATATTTCGTGATTTTAAGCAAGACCAAAAAAAATATATATAAAAAAAAAAAAGAAAAACCGGAATCGCAGAAAACAATAATTTTATATCTAGTAATTCAAGATACATTAAATCTCAGACAGTTAAATCTCAGACAGAAGATAAAACAGGAAACTGTGGAAACAGTTTATCTTAAACTAGGACAACGCCTTTAGTTTTAAGACATCACAATAACCCAGACATCTTGGACAAGATATACTTATCTATTTATGTGATTCAAGTCTACGTTTCTTGATAATAGATTTCCTCCTTAACTGCTATCACCACTTTCCGCTTTCATATCGCACAGATAGAGTAAATAGCGCACAGATAGAGTAAATAGAGCACAGATAGAAGAAATAGAACATATAGAGTAAATAGAGCAGAGATAGAGTAAATAGAGCACAGATAGAGTAAATAGAGCACATATATAGTAAATAGGGCACAGATAGAGGAAATAGAGCACAGATAGAGTAAATAGAGCACAGATAGAGTAAATAGAGCACATATATAGTAAATAGGGCACAGATAGAGGAAATAGAGCACAGATAGAGTAAATAGAGCACAGATAGAGTAAATAGAGCACATATATAGTAAATAGGGCACAGATAGAGGAAATAGAGCACAGATAGAGTAAATAGAGCACAGATAGAGTAAATAGAGCACATATATAGTAAATAGGGCACAGATAGAGGAAATAGAGCACAGATAGAGTAAATAGAGCACAGATAGAGTAAATAGGGCACAGATAGAGCACAGATACAGTAAATGAGCACAGGCACAGATAGTGTAAAGAGAGCAGAGATAGAGCACAGATAGAGCACAGATAGTGTAAAGAGAGCAGAGATAGAGCACAGATAGAGCACAGATAGTGTAAAGAGAGCAGAGATAGAGCACAGATAGTGTAAAGAGAGCAGAGATAGAGCACAGATAGTGTAAAGAGAGCAGAGATAGAGCACAGATAGTGTAAATAGAAAATGAAATATCGCACAGGTAGAAAAATGAGTTCTTCTTCTTCTTTTTCTTTGAACCCCTAGGAGTTTTCACCCTTTTCCCTATATTTACCCGGGGGATAGTACACGGCTTTCTTGCAGACCTAGAAACCTTCAACATCTCTAGGTTTGTAGTGCTATGCTTAGTGCTGCCGAGACTCCTACTCAGGTAGGGTCTATTGGTCATCATTGCAGTATTCTCCCATTTCTAGCGCAGTAGAAGATCTAAAACATCACACATTGATCACATGGGAGTTAAATAGAGTATACATTATACTTCTGTAGTCGAGGAAGGCACACCTATATGGCAGGGGACACTGATAATAAGGAAAGCAAACCTTCACGCAAAAATCAGTCAGTAACATCATATCAGGACTATGTCCAAATTCATTGCGGACGAACACAAGAAGAAGAGGAGAAGAACAGAGTGAAATACATAGAATGAAACAGCTGTAACTTGCCCGTATGTTACCGGGGGCTCGCAAGGGGAGCAAAGAAGAAGTAACACTGCGACCTACAAGGCATGACGTAAAAGGCGACTGAGGTAGGTGCCTAGGTAAGTTACCCTAGTAAATAAAAAGCGTAGTAGAAATCGAATGTGCTGGCCTACTTGTAGGTGCATAACTGGCACAATGCACAATCGCTCTTAGGGGCTCAGATCACATAAAAATCACAAAGAGTGGTTAACACGTGCAGGACCGTGCAGTACATTCTCTCAGTCTTCCAAATGCCGCACCTTAAATGTTTTTTCTTTAAAATTACCTTCAATTGTGATTTCGATTTCGCTGCATATGCTGCCTCTCTCCCCCTAGCCACGCCGCCCGATGCGACCGCCTCTCCGTATCATAGCACGGCACGGCCTGATCCAGTGGTTGAATGGAGGTTAGAAAGAAGAAACTGGAGTAACTAATTACAAATAATCAAATAAAGTAGAGAGAGAGAGAGAGAGAAAGTAGAGGACAGTGAGAAAAATCAAATGAAAGAAAATGATCAGCTAACCAACTGAAATTATAATTAAACCAGTCACAACAGAGAGCCTTGTTTAATGAGTCACAGGAGAGCAAGGTATTAGGATTTACAATAAAAAGATTGTTTGATGGGAGTAAGTGAAACGTGAAGACAATGTCATTTGTGTGTGGCCCTGGAGTCTGATCGATTGGTTGATTGTTTGATTGATAGGACCAACATCATTGCACTCCGGTGAATAACCATGTGTGCTATTATCTCATTCTTACACAGGATAATTTGCCCGCCTGCCCAGCTTGTTCGTAGCGCGTTGAACTGCGGGTGACTAGTCCTCTGTGTGTGCGGGTTCAATTCCGCGGACTGGCAGAAAAGATTCACGGTGTTCGTGGCACCGAACCGAAGGGTTACGATGTCCATGGCACCGAGCCGAAGAGCTGAAAGCTCAAGCGCTTCTTGAAAAAACCAAAAACAAACACACAGGATAATTCCAGTGGCAGTGCACGAGCTCCGTAGAGTTCACAGTGAGAGTCGCTATTTAATTTTGTTAAAGTTTTGAAAGTTGTAGGAGTTTGAAAATATATTTAAAACGAATTTTGATCGGGCAGAGGCTTTCCAACTTATTACTCTTTTTGATTGTCAACTTCGAAGATTTCTTTACTGTACTCAACTTGAACAAGGGACCTGTGTAATATCGTCCGTCTCCGATATGACTAGGAGCTAGATCTCCTCTACATTGAGGTCAGGATCTCTGAAAACATCCGATCGCTTCATGTGCTGGGAGTATCAAGAAGAGGCCGGTTTAGAAATGAAAACGTCAGGTCAAATGGGTACAACATCAGTACTGAACTTAATTCAGAAACAACAAATTAAATGGTTCGGCCACATAAGCAGATAACCAACAGACAGTGTGCTCCAAGAACAATGTTGCTCCGATACAGTGGATACAAAGCAAAAGGCCGTCTATGCAAAAGATGAATTTCAGAAATAACAAAGGAGATGAAAACACTATTTGTTAAGCGCACACAAAAGCCGTTAGAAATATCTTCTTATGCTGACGCTGTGAGGCAAAACTAGATCAAAGAAAGGAAAGACAGGTATAGGTGCAGTTTTGCCGTAAACATTTGACCACATTCCTAGAGTATAATATAACTAGACACGACCAGCAGGCGATCTGATGGCAGAAAATGAGCACGGATAACTCTATCTCGGCTGCTGTGTTATAGAGCAGCAGAAAGAGTCCCGCACCCTTAGTCCTCTAGTGTTACTTAGTTTAGCCCAATTCCAATTCCTATTCAGGGTGGGCATGAAAATCCACAAACCCGCAATTTCTTCAATGTTATTTACAACATAAATACTACATAACATTTAGCTAAATGGCACAAGCTCAAACGTTGCTGGATCCTTGAAAAAGAAGTAATTTCTTACATTCGTTACATATTTATATCAACAGTTCAGACTAAAAAAACAAAACATATAAGCTTCGGTATTTGTACCAAATCACCCCAACAGACCTCTGATCCGATCCCATATTTGCTACCCAGGATGCTCGTTAAGCCTACATTGCGAACCGTCGGATCTATTTTTCGAAGTCAACACAAAAATTGGCCAAACGTGTATGAAAACAACATTAAGTATCAAAGCGGGGTATCAGTATTAAAATAACAAATCTCATCCCACGACCTTTTCACACACCGACGCATCACTCAGTGGGATTTATCTACATGTGAGACTATGTCATACACCGACGCATCACTCAGCAGGATTTACCTACATGTGAGACTACGAAAACAAAGTAAAAGGTCTCACTATTTTGTCTTTGTTTCTCACACTCCATTATTTTCTTTTGTTCTGATAGCTTGTGCTATTTTTGACTTATTAAAATATGTTAGAGAGGTTCTAAGGGTGCTGGATTTGACATCGTTGCACTGGTTTTATTCCGATATGGGTTCGTCTCGGCAGAAATGTTAAGCGACCTACCGAGATCTGTTACACAACGTTCTAATTCCGTAGCTCCAGTATAAATGCTTGGAATCTCCAGAAAAAAATGCACATGTGAAAACTGAATATCGCTTTTCGAATTCGAGCCCACAAACTTTAGAACGCAAGGCAAACGTCTTAACCATAGTACGTAGTTTGTGCTTGTGTAATCTGCTCTGCAGCTGACGCACATTTTGCGAACGTCTTAACCATAGTAGTGTTTGTGCTTTGGTAATCTGTCTAAGCGCCACTATTCCGAACGTCTTAACCATATACGGTGTGCTTGTAATCTGCTCTTCAGCTGCCACTATTTCTGGAACTCTTAACCATAGTACGTATTCGCTTTGTGAATCTGTGCAGCAACACTTTTGCGAACGTCTTAACCATAGTACGTAGTTTGTGCTTTGTGTAATCTGCTCTGCAGCTGGCGCACTATTTCGCGATCGTCGTTTAACCATAGTACGTAGTTTGTGCTTTGTGTAATCTGCTCTGCAGCTGGCGCACCATTTGCGAACGTCTTAACCATAGTACGTAGTTTGTGCTTTGTGTAATCTGCTCTGCAGCTGACGCACCATTTCTGCGAAGAGGGACTGAGCCATATTATGGAAAAATTCAGTGCGGAAGTCAACTGGTCTAGACAACTTATCCCTTTCGTGGTCTTGTAGCAGACAACTTATCCTCGTTTTGCGGCGGTAGTTGAACATCCTCTGTGGTTGCGAGTCATAGACAACTTATCCTCGTTTTTGCTGGTCTTGATCAGAGTCATAGACAACTTATCGTTGCTGGTCTATGAGTATGAAACATCTCGTTTTTGCTGGTCTTGGTCAGAGTCAACTATAAATTTATAGGCCTGTGGACTCTTGAAAAAATGATGGTAAATCAGACCACAACCGGTCACGTGACCTCGCATTCCAGTATTGTTGTATATAGACGAATTCATTTTAAATTCAACACACCGTGCTAAGTCAAAGTTATATTATGCAACAAGTTCAGTTTAACAATAAGAAATATCAAAAGTGTGGATATTTTCACGAATAAATAGCCATAGAGTCACAGAATTGAGTAAAATAGCAAAAAAAAGCTTGCAGTGTTCTATCAAACATATATAGATTCTAGCCCCCCACTGAATCTAAGTCAGGAATTTCCCCGTCAGTTGTCAGGCCTAGTTATTTAGAGTTGGATGTGTCTTTGTACATCACCTTCATACTTCAGCTTGGTACTTCAACGGGAGAAGTGTACAACTTTTTTTTTAACAGTAGAATAAAACATCACTTGAACAGATATATCACATTTTGCGAGATAAACCTGAGGACAATTCTGTGATGGACTCAGAAACTGCATACCCTATTATAAAGAAGTACCTGTTTACAGACAAAACGGATGAAATATTGTTTATCTAGGCGGTACCGTTTTCAAAATATCATAGAACTAGGTAGTTCGTTACAAGGCACATATCTCGCTTCTTCTGTTTCCTTTTCTTGCTAAAGGCCTTTTGGCCGAAACGTTGCAGTATATTGTTTTCTTACTTACAGTATTGAATACAGTATTGAACTACAGTATTTTGTTTTGTTACATGTTTCGCCATTGCTACATAATTTTATTAGTCTTCCTTATAAAAAATGGCATATCCTTTACAGGACGTAGTCGTCAACCACAGTAAACGAGTCGTTGATTTTCTAGGCACCACTTATACGTTCAGTAGTTTGTCATTGCTTTCTGAAAGGTGAGGTCTATTTTTACCCTTTTGTAAACATTATATCAATAATAAATTTACAAACTTCCCTTATATTAATAATACATTTACAAAACAGAACAAGATATTACAAATTATTACACTACAAAATAAAAATAACAGAAAGTGTGTATTGATATCTACAATATAACAATGCGAATTCATTGTTTCAATTTGTGAATACATCATTGCAAATAAGTTGCAGTTATAACAGACATTCATACAACCATTCTTCTATTCTGATAATTCATATCTCCAGGGGGCATAACTCTGGTGTTGTGTTTACAGCAACATAACGAAAGCACTATGGGAGTTCTTTCATTGAAATCAAAGACCAGGAAAAACTAATCATGCTTGACTTGTGGAGAACGTGTGAATGGACAGTGACCCCGCATGAATGGATATGGTGTTGTTCCTATGTTCGAGTATTCCATCGGGTGCGGGAATTAATCTGAAGTTCTCAACAATGAAGAGAGAATGCAGGAGGCAGAGCCAACAATCCGGAAGTTTGTCAGAGATTATCATCAATGCCGTGTGGCAGTGTTTGAAATCTAGACAGATAATTCATTCAACCGAGGTGTATACATGTCGCTGATCAGAAAGAATAGACCTGCAGTTATAATCTACCAATCAATGTTTATCTGAGTGCCCTTGATCTTCGATTCGGAAAAATCCAATCACGAAAATGAGGGTGACGTAATCAAAGTTTAGGTCAGTTATGTATGGAGCTTAGTTTTTTTAGAATGTTTTTCTGTTTGTTCGTTCTAGCTCGTAAATCTAATGAGAGCCCATTTAGGCAATAGAGCCCAACTTTGCATTACAGTGGACCCCATTTTAAATACATTTTGCTGCCGCAGACCCCCAAAAGTTTCTATGTTTGAATATCTTCTAGCGATGGAGTTATTATTACATCACACAAACAGTCAAGCTGGCTCATTTACAGATTGGGGAAACTTCAAACGATTTTAATTTGTTCTGTCAGACATTTATACTCCGGTCTGGTCCGGGTATTTTGATTTCGTAGCGGTACTAGTTTACCATTGCTTTTATACATGTTTTTAAAACTAATTTTTCAGTTTGAAATGTCAAAGATCATAATATTTCTTCAAACACTTGCGGACACAATGTGAGTACATCGTGGACCACAGTTTGGGAAACGCTGCATTAGACAACAGCCGAAGTGATTGACTTCATTGCATGGTTTTTACCCCATATGACTCGGTCCCTCTCCGCAGAAATGATTTATGCGATGTGCTTTCAGAAGGACTAAGAGTTCTGAAGTTGGAACATATTCGACTCATTTGAAATGAAAATGCTAGAGGAACACGGTAGAAAAGATAGACTACGGAATAAGAACATCAGAAGCAGAGTGACATAATTTTATGCACCAAATACGTTGAAAGACAACAAGACAGTGGCGGCTCGTGATCATTTTTGTTGGTGGGGCCAGACAAACATTTTCGAAAAAATCATGGTTTTGGGTTAGGTTATATTTTACCTTACAAAATAATAAATACACGTTACACATTACTTTTGGTGGGGCCCGCCCCATATGCCTTTAATGGCGAGCCGACACTGCAACAAGGGCAGTGGTTCTGATATTTAATGAGAATGGAATACAACCAACCACCAATAACAGCATACAATAAAAAGAGATCAGGTACTAGAGCCAAGAGAATACCAAGAATGATAGACAATATCAAGATCACACTAAATAAACAAGGAAGTAACACAAGGGCACTGGAACGCAAATTAAAGCTCCCACCCCTACACCTAACGACAAGAGTGGACAACCATTTTCATCATCCATATGGGGAAAGACGATACACAATAGCAGTGGCGGCGCGTGATCCTTTTTGTTGGTGGGGCCAGACACACATCTTCCTAAAAATAATGGTTTTGAGTTGAGGTATATTTTATTTTATTAAATAATAAATACACGTTATACATTATTTTTGGTGGGCCTGGCCCCACTGGCCCTTAATGACGAGCCGCCACTGCACAATAGACATATTTGCCCAGTGGCGGCAGCTAGAGACACAGTGGGGAGGCTGCTAGCAACACAGTGGGGGCTGCAAGAGTCACAGTAGTGGCATCTTGGTGTTTGCTGTAAACTCGACGAAACGATACTAAATCACGATGATTGACACAAACACTGATGATTTGACATACTAAATCACTGGATGATTTGACATACTAAATCACTGGATGATTTGACACTAAATCACTGAATGATTTGACATACTAAATCACTGATGATGATAAAATCATGATATTGACATACTAAATCACTGGATGATTTGATATAATCCTGATGATTTGACATTAAACACTGGATGATTTGAATACTAAATCACTGGATGATTTGACATACTATCACTGATTTGACATACTAAATCACTGATGATTTGCTACTAATCACGGATTTATTCGTAAATTACCTTACTTTCTTAATGTCATATCGACCACTTATTAAACCACTCTTTGCGATTTGTATGTGATCTGGGTCTAAGAGCGATTGCACGTTGTGCCAGTTATGCGTAGGACCGCACATCCGATTTCTCGAGGCTTTGTTTATTTACTAGGTAGCTTCCTAGACCCTACCTTAACGCCTTTTACCATATGTCTTGTAGGTCGCAGTGTTCCTATTTTGTGCTCCCTTTTCAAGCACCGACAACACACGGGCGAGACAGCTTCCAAACAATACCAAAGATTGAGTAGAGAAAAAAACCCACTCCTCAAGAATTCATTTTAAACACAATTTCACTCATTTAAACCAGCAATTACAAAATATTAATACATTAAAAAAACACAAAGAGAAATAAACAGAATGAGAAATTAATGCATGTGTCTTCCTGTAAGTGGACATCAAACATATCTAACTGGTGTTTCAAGTGAATTAATCTGAACAAATCAATGTTTCATCATTTCAAATATCATCGATGTACTCGTACAATGATGACAAACTTCTATACAACAACTTGGGGACATCGTTAGCAAGATAAAACATGTTAATGATTTTGTTTCCATTATCGCTGTCATTTTCGATGGTCCTGTTGCTTTAGACGATTTTACATTGCAGATTCCTGAACGTTGTGTTGTCTTGTTTTTCCTCTCTGTCTGTCTTCTCTCTCTCTCTCTCTCTGTGTGTTGTTGATCATGCGGCTGGCGTAGACGATCATCTTTCTCCACTGCCTTTCCGCTACGTTCTCTCTCTCTCTTTCTCTCACTCTCATCTTGCGACTGACGTAGACGAGCTTGTATCTCTACTTCTTTCCATTATATTATCTACATATCTTGCTGTCCCGTCATACTGCTAGTTTCGACACGATCATCTATGCCCATCTTCTACCCGTTGTGTTTTCGCTCTCTATCTTTCTTCTCTCTCTCTCTCTTGTTTTGTCGTCATATAGTGGGGCATAGACAATTCATCTGTATTTTCCACATCTCAATTTTCGTCCAGTGCATTTTTTTAATTAACATTTCTACTGTTAACCTAGCTACAGAGTTAATCTGTTCAACAGTTTCTTTCTTTGTTGTCCAGTGTTGTCGTTTTCATTAACTTTGCCGGTGGTCACAAAAGACATCAACACTTCTGTTACTATTACTTGTCAACGAGTGACAACCGTCTCTTCTTGATCGTTCAGGGAGATACGTCCGCACCTTGACATCACTCAACACCGCCTTATTTTCAAATGAATCTGTCCTGTCGATTGCATTCTTTACTGGCATCTGTCACACCTTGTTTCTGCATCATGAAGTTGTGGTCTGGTATGTATATCCGTGGTCTCCGATAACATACGGCCGTCGGGTTCAGGTAAAAAATTATAGGACATAAAACCACAACCGTCGCGTGTTCTCGCATTCCAGTATTGTTGGATAAGTCAAATTCATTTAATAAAAGAACACAAGCTAAATCAAGGTTATACTATGTAACAAATTCAGTTTAATAATAAAGAATTTCAATATTATTAACATGTTTCATCAATAAATTACTATTTACTCGTAGAATTATCAAACTTATAAAAACCAGCCCACATTAAGCAGGAATTTGTTTTCCTTGTCTGAGCTAGTCGGTCTTATGTTACGGGGGCTAAGGCGTATCCTTTGTCGACGACTAACTTTAATCGAGTCGATTTAACTTCACCAAAGAAAGACTGTTTTAGAAATGAAAAGTGTGTTCAATATCAATACTGAACTTCATCAAGAAACAACAAATTAATTGGTTCGGCCACATAAGCAGATTACCAACAGACAGTATACCTCAAAGAACAATGCTACTTATTTTTCTTCTTCGAACGCTCCATATCGACCACTTATTAAACCACTCTCTGTGATCTGTATGTGATATGAGCCCAAGAGCGATTGTACGTTGTGCCAGTTATGCGACTACAAGTAGGCCAGCACATCCTATTTCTGTGACGCTTTTACTGGTAGCTTCCTAGCCCTGAGCCGCGGTAGCTAGTTGTTAGTGAACTCGCTTCGCAAGGCTGGTGGTCTGGGTTCAGCTCCCGCAATGTGCGTGGAATTTTTCCCGACCACGACGGCTTTCAGGTCGACCCAGCCTCAACTGGGTACCAGACATGAGCTGGGAAGCAAAGGCGGCCAGCGTGATGCTGACCACATCACCCATTGTGTGCCGACGGTCAATGAAATATACAGGCCTAACACTGTATTGACCTATATACCACGAGGTATGAAAGGGTTCCTTTACCTTTTTTTTACTCCCTAGGCCCCTACCTCAGTCGCCTCTTACGACCTGCCTTGTAGGTCACAGTCTTACTATTCTTTGTTCTCCTTGCCGTCCCCGGTAAGACACAGGCGAATGCTGCTGTGATACAGTGTATACAAAACAAAATGTCATCCATGGAAAAGGTAGAGCTCCGAAATAACAGCGGCGGAGAAAAAACCACTTTATGAAGATCACAGAAAAGCATGTTCTAGATTTTTCTTTTTATCACGACGCTGTGAAGGAAAAACAGGATTAGAGAAAAGAGAAGAGAAAAGGATTAGCTTTAGGGAAATTTCTGTTGATTGTCAAATTATAACTAAAATTAATTTGTTCCAACCAGAACAAATAACAACCATGTAAACATGCCTATTTGATTTCAGCAATAATCACTTAAAGGTAAACTGGATAAAGGACAAAGATAAGATGAGGATTAAATTAAGAAGAAAAAAACACACATAAATTGTGTGTCAATATTTCGGAGCAATTGATAAAATATTAGCAAAATAGACTCTATATATCTTTGCTGATCAAATTAAGAAATAAATTAGAAACAAATCTGACATATAATGAAACATTTAAAACATATTACCTTGAGCAAAATTCTTTGCTGTGCTGAGGTAATACACTGGTTTACATTATTTGTTAAGATGACGCATAGCCAGCACGATGGCTTATTTCAATATGTTTTGCAATATGAATGCGTCCGGAGACAGAACAAAATTACGGAACGAAAGGGTTAATGGGGATAGTTACATTTTTCTTAGAAACAAGCAACTGTAAAGTCATTGGCAAACATAGACCTGTGGGTAAGAAAAGGACAGTCATTGGTATGACAGATCTGCAAACATAGACCTGTGGGTAAGAAAAGGACAGTCATTTGTGTGACACACACAGAGCTGCAAACATAGACATGTGGGTAAGAAAAGGACAGTCATTGGTATGACAGATCTGCAAACATAGACATGTGGGTAAGAAAAGGACAGTCATTGGTATGCCAGATCTGCAAACATAGACCTGTGGGTAAGAAAAGGACAGTCATTTGTGTGACACACACAGAGCTGCAAACATAGACATGTGGGTAAGAAAAGGACAGTCATTGGTATGACAGATCTGCAAACATAGACCTGTGGGTAAGAAAAGGACAGTCATTGGTATGACAGATCTGCAAACATAGACCTGTGGGTAAGAAAAGGACAGTCATTGGTATGACAGAGCTGCAAACACAGACCTGTGGGTAAGAAAAGGACAGTCATTGGTATGACAGATCTGCAAACATAGACCTGTGGGTAAGAAAAGGACAGTCATTTGTGTGACACACACAGAGCTGCAAACATAGACATGTGGGTAAGAAAAGGACAGTCATTGGTATGACAGATCTGCAAACATAGATCTGTGGTAAGAAAAGGACAGTCATTGATGACGATCTGCAAACATAGACCGTGGTAAGAAAGGACAGTCATTGGTATGACAGATCTGCAAACATAGACCTGTGGGTAAGAACAGGACAGTCATTGGTATGACAGATCTGCAAACATAGACCTGTGGGTAAGAAAAGGACAGTCATTGGTATGACAGATCTGCAAACACAGACCTGTGGGTAAGAAAAGGACAGTCATTGGTATGACAGATCTGCAAACACAGACATGTTGATAAGAACAGGACAGTCATTTGTGTGAAAAAGGCTGCAAACATAGACATGTGGGTAAGAAAAGGACAGTCATTGGTATGACAGATCTGCAAACACAGACATGTTGATAAGAACAGGACAGGAACCCATAATAATCTATGTTAAGAGGAGGAAATGGTAGTGTGTCGGGTCACAGCCAACTATAAACTTATGGGGCTTGGGACTCACAGGAAACCTTGACCAAGTTTCACTTGGGGGGTAGAATGTATATATGTTTGATAGAAGACTGCAAGCTGTTTTACTCAATTCTGTGAGTCTATGGTTATTTATTGGTGAAAAATATTCATAATATTGATATTCCTTATTGTTAAACTTAACTTGTTGCATAATATTCGTATATATTTATATAATATTTATATAATAATTATATAATATTGCATAACTTCGATTTAGCATTTTGTGTTGACTTTAGAATGGATTCGTCTAGATACAACAATACTGGAATGCAAGGTCACGTGACCGGTTGTGGTCTGATTTTCCATAATTTTTACCTGAGTCCGCAGGCCCTGTGAGTTTATAGTTGTCTGTGGTCGGACACAGCTTGCGGAACACACAGCCGAGTGGCACGAGACAAGTACTTGAGTGGAACCCGCAAGGAAGACGGAAAAGGGGACATTTGAAACAGACATAGAAACAGAGTCTCCTAGGGAACTAAATGATTCTGAACTATCCTTGGAAGATATAAATAAAACATTTAGAGACAGGAAAATGTGGAGTATAACTGTTGAAGCCCTATATTCCACGAGGAGCGGAGATAAATAAACAAGTAAGTTAAATCATTGACATTGAAAATATTTTCAAACTATTTAGAATTCTCATATTATTTATAAGAATCGTTAAAAGAACAATAAAATAGCTAGCAGTAAATAACGAAATGGAATTCTAGTTCAGTTGTCACTTTAAAACAAACACACACACATCCACACACACACGCCAATGCTATAAATCTAAGTTACGGAATCGAAGAAAAAAAATACAAGAGATGAGAGACTGGGTGTGAAAGAGAACGATTAAAAGAAAGAAAAAAATTAGGAAAAATGACGAAAAAAATATTTTAAATTCTTCTAACAATAATCTCGAACGACATAGAAGTTTTAGAGTTACACATTCAATTAAACATGGCAATAAATCCTGTATAAACATCTCTCCTTCTTCTCATTCATTCAGCCATTCTGGATTTATTCCCTTTTTGTTATCTCTCTTGATGAATTCTGCTGTAATTATATTAAAATGCAATGAAGGCGAACATAAATCTACCCGTCCTTCTGTATTCATTTCTTGTATTACACCGGGACACACACTAGCACAAGAGGCCAGAATGAAACATATCTTAATGAAAACTCGACGCTTGACACTTCCAATAAAGAAACAGAAAATATCCTGCAGTTGTTTATTATGCAAATCCAGAGCAATAACATCGATCCCGTCATTCACTCACAAATCAAAAAGCAATAAAGGAATATAAAAGTCTTTCTATTGGTTGTAAAATTATTATCACAGACGATAACGTGGTTGTTATACTTAAGAGAGTTAGATCGACTACTGGAACCAGGCTGATGATAACACGTTGAATTGATTAAAAAGCAAACATTTGCGTTGATAGACATTGCAAAGAGTATTGCAATTGCAGGTAGACATCTAGATTGATTGATTGATTGATTGATTGATAAGTAGATCCACAGCCAACTCTAGATAACTAGGCCAGACAAATGACGGAGAAACACCTGACATAGATCAGAGCAGGAGGCTGGAATCTATATATGATAGAACACTGCAAGCTTTTTTGTAATTTGACTCAATTTTGTAAGTCTATGGATTATTTATTGGTGACAAATATTTATAATATCGATATTCCTTATTGTTAAACTTAACTTGTTGCATAATATAAACTTGATTTAGAATTTTGTGTTGATTTTAAAATGAATTCATATATATACAAAAATACTGAAATGCGAAGTCACGTGGTGTAGTTGTTATCTGATTTCACATAATTCTTACCAGAGTCCGAGGGCCCATAAGTTTATAGTTGGCTCTGGTAGATCACTGTTGCACTTCGGTTAATAACATTGCCTGTTTTGATCTCTTACTTACACAGGAAGATCTCAGTATCATTGCACGAACTCTGTAGTAGTGGCGGGGGATCACGATGTAGTATTGCAAATAGCAAAATATTTAATAGGAATTTCACTTTAGTCGTATCAATGAATTTTGACCAGCAACAGCTTTGCAATCCTCCTCTTACCGATTTTCAGCTGCCATATGTACTTTTAAGTGCTTAACTTGAACACAGGAACTACGTGTTAACATCTGACTCCTGAAGGACTAAGAACTTGATTTCACATACATTGACGCCCGTGTGTTGAAAGGAGCCCGCAACCGGAGCATTGAATAGTAATCTGTGACCTACAAGGCATGTCGTAAGAGACGACCGAGGTAAGGTCCTTAGGAAGCTACCCTAGTAAATAAAAAGCGTCGCATAAATCGCATGTGCTGGC
Organism: Arion vulgaris; assembly: GCA_020796225.1. Taxonomy (NCBI): domain Eukaryota; kingdom Metazoa; phylum Mollusca; class Gastropoda; order Stylommatophora; family Arionidae; genus Arion; species Arion vulgaris. The sequence goes on from CM036766.1 coordinate 18,291,786, forward strand.
CTACTTGTAGACGCATAACTGGTTCAATAGCGAGACAGGAAGAAAGAATGAAGTGGTTCGGTCATAATAAGAATGCAAACAAACTCTACTGTGTCTTCTACAACAGAACATTATGAAGGAATTTGAATGAAAGACCACGTAAAAGATGGATAGATTACATAGCATAATCCTGTCACAAAGCAAAAATAACTATCATCCAAGCCACTAGAACATCGCAAGACGAAAACAGAAAACCACGAAAACTGGGCAACAACCCGGTAGCAGTGTGTCGACAAAAAGAAGAAATATGTCAGCTTGGACCAAATATTCTCTACGTGGACATGGTTGGACTGTAGGAAACCCTGGTCCTCTACGTGGCCAAGATATAAATTACAAGTACTTCTGAAGTCGAAGTAGGGTTCGTCTGAGTGCAAAGAGACACTGATAATGAAAGCATACCTTCACACACACACACACAAAAACAGTAGGGTGTCTTTGTGGCTAAGTGGTTAAGCTCTTAGTCTTGCGAGTCAGTGGTCATGGGTTCAAATCCGGACCGCTCCGTTCTGTTCCCGAGTGCAGTTTCTCCAGAGATCCTAGGATTATTGCCGGAGCTATGGAGTTCGTGCTTTGTGCAATACTCTCGGCAGATCGTGTGCCATTTCTGCGGAGATGGACCGAGCCATATGGGGTAAAACCCGGTACAATGAAGTCTATCCTTCGGCTTAAAAACCCTTAAAAACAAAAAACAGTAAGAGGTGCTATATTGGACGCCAAGACTGATGATGATGCTCGTCCATCACAGGTGATGATGACCACCATTTTCATCCAAGAGAATGTAGTTGCATTATGTTTGTCTATGTGTGCGTAGATGACTAGTGAGCCCGGTGTGGGTTTGAAATGTTCTTCTGCAATGTGGGCAATGACGTCATGACTACGTCTGCATTGACAGCGGGCGAAAAAAATAGTAGCTGTAATTCCAGATATGAAAAGATTGAAAATAGAACGATTACTCCACTCCGGTCAACAGAAACATCAATGTTATATTGATAGAAAATACAAGTAGCGAGAAATTCTGTTAGTTGTACTTTGACAAAATACTAACCTTTGTAGTCGTATAATTCAAATCTAAACATAGCTAATGTAACGATCAAAGTGACATTTGTGATTATTGATTGTTTTGCTGTTTACTGGCACACAACTAGAAATGTCGTTATCGATGGTAATTTACTCTTAAATTGTATGCCACTGGTTTAGGGGCAGGAACGGGAAAGTCATCATCATCATTAAATATCTTGTCATGAGCAGAACTTTGACATTCCAACAGTCCTTCGGAATTTCTCTCTCATGTGCCTCTGCAGAAGTCATGTTCAACCCACCAGTTACATCCTGAATCCACGGGAAGGTAGCAGTACAAAACGTAACATTCCACAATAGTAAGAATGTAATGAACATACAGTAATACATTTTATTTCTGGAATACAAGGCAAGGGACCATCAAGACGACGGTGGCAGTAGGACATCAAAGAAACATTGAACATGACGTTGGAAGAGGCGGAAAACTTGCTAGAGACAAGAGTTTTTCAGGCGGGATATGATGAAAGTGACGTTCTGCAAGAAACATGCTACTACCTGAATACCTTGGAAAGGTGGGTGGGGAGAATTAGAATAATGTACAATCGTTAGCATATCGACTCGGACACAAGAAGGTTGTGGGTTAACCCCCCTCGACGTTTCACATGAGAGGAAAGGAATTGGCCCTCCTACCTCTTACATACTAGTGATTATAAATATAATGTGACAGACACGTCATACCCTAAAGTCTTAATCGGCTACGGAAATTTTATTTTAAATAAACCTTGGGGAAAGGTGATGGGGGAAGGGGTGGTCTCCGTAGCTAAGTCATTAAGCTGTTGCCTTGCGTACGTTGCCGGACAGCGCCGTTCTGTTCACAACTGTATTATTTTCAGACACCCTATAATTTTGCCGGAGCTACTGAGTTCGTGCTTTGTGCAATACTATCGACAGGAAAGTGTCATTTCTACGGAGAGCGACCGCGCAATAACCCACACCTAGTAAGTATTTTAGTTAACAATAACCCACCCCCAGTTAGTATTTCAATTAACATCTACCCACCCTTAGTTAGTATTTCAATTAAAATTTACCCACCCTCAGTTAGTATTTCATTTAACACCCACTCTCAGACAGCCACTCCGAATTTTCATTAACTTTAATCACACAACTCCTCGTCTTTTAATAAAACAGCCTGTTCATTTATTTTAATACACATGGTCTTCGTTATACTTTTCTTTCGGTTTATTAAACTCTAGTTAATGACAATATGCAATATTTACGACCTTCTTGGACACGAAGAAAATTACATGTAATTATTTTTTTCTCCGTCTAACAAAAGAAAATGGCCTTCCTGTAATTACAAGGCACGAGGACAAGTGTAATGTAACGTTAGACCAAGGGCTTTGACTGAGCTTAATTTTTTCCTACATTTTAAAAATAATAAAATGTCCATGTTAACAACTTGTTCTTTGTGTGACACGTCGACAGGATTAATAAATGGAAGAGACTTCAAGACGCTTGTGATGTTTATTAATTTTGATTTAGATTTAGTTTCGTGTTAGTAATATTGTTTGCTCATTTCTTTATGTTTGACTTTTTCTTTGGCTCTGTAAACATTATTCTTCTTCCTCTGCGCGTTCGTTCTTTACGACCAATTTTAATCACTCTTTGTGATATGTTTGATCTTTGTCAATAACGTGTATACGTTGCACATTGGTTTGGTAGGTCCCTAAACGCATAGACGCTTAGGACACATTTATCCGATTTCAGCCAAACCTCCTTAGACGCCTCTTACGACATGCGTGGCAGGTAACACTCAGGCATGCGTGGCAGGTGGCTCTATTCTTTACACCCCAAATTTGGGCACCGGTAACCACTCGGGTGTTTGTAAACATTATATAGGTCTGTATTCCAGGCGATGTACGGCCGGAAACACACACATCTAAGGTGGTCAGACCGGATCAGATCAGATCTGGAGAAAACCGTGAGAAGGCTGCTGTGATACTTAATAAATTGTCGTTTTAGGACAAAGACACGTATGTATAGTAAGTATCACATAAGCAAGAACAATTAATAATAAAAAGATGAAACTAATAAAAATCCGACGTTTCGACTATACGTCTTTTTCTAAAAACACCCACACACACACACAATAAAATCAATCATAGATCTAAATATGGTGGATGATTAGAGAATGGATAAAGCGATTTCATTTATTTATGTGTGTCTTCCTCTAGCTCCGCCAACATTATAAAGATTTGCATTCTTACTTTTTTTTTTTTAATTTCCATAAGTTTGATTTGACGTGACGATGAATTTCTAATGGAGGATGTGTGGTTGTGAAACATGGACATTTAACAAGACAGTGGAAAATCACGTGTTTTTAAAAAATATGAGTGTTACAGAAGAGTTCTTCGTATATCATAGAAAGAGAAGAGACCAAACATATATATCCAGAATGAGAACTCAAAATCAACTAAAACTGGATGATGCTACAAATAAGAATGAGAACATTGAAGAATCAGGTATATATAAAAACGACATGAGTATTTGCAAGAGATCATTATATACTCAGTAATCTCATAAGAGGAAGACCACAAAGATGGAGCGACGGCATCAAGAACAGCCTTACGAACATGAATATCAGCTTACAAAGTGCCTTAAAACAAGCACATACAAGATCACTACGTTTCACCCTCAACACTTCTATAAAGAAGTAAATGGTGGAAGAGAAGAAGAAGAATCTCATAAAAAGGAGAAGATGAAGACCACGGAGAAGATGGTTTCCCAGATTTAACTGAAGATTTGAGCATGACGGAAGTAGAGACGCGACATTTGGCCTATGAGAGAATTTCCAAATGGCTGGTAGGAAGGAAACGTGCTTCTCGGGACTTGCTACTTGATAGTTAAATATTGTTAAAATATTTAAGTGAAGAAAGATTTTAACTCTTTTTAATATGTAGCCATAGGAAGGTATTTTCAAAGCGTTTTTCTCATAACCAGTAGACTTCAAAACTCTGGACACTGTGTGAAATATCGTCATGTGAATGTCATGGTGTGAATGTAGTGGTGTGCAATGTCGTGTGCAATGTCGTGTTGTGCAATTTCGTGCTGTGCAATGCCGTATTGTGCAATGTCGTGTTTGAACGCCGTGTGTGAAATGCCGTGATGGGCAATGCTGTGCTGTGAAATGCCGTATTGTGCAATGTCGTGTATGCACGCCGTGTGTGAAATGCCGTGATGGGCAATGCCGTGATGTGCAATGCTAATATCATACATTAGTTGCATCAACAGACAAATTTACTTTTTTTTGGTAGCAAATATTGGAGTCTTCTTTGCAAAATTGCTGTATCCACCCCAAGCATAAAACCGCTTTCATTTTTTTTTCATTTCTTCGCAATCTTCTGTAACAACTTCCACCTTGTTTGCTTATCATCTATGATTCATATATATCTGTTATTAGCTCCATTTAACATATAAGAACTATATTATTTACTTTAAGTTTGGCAGCAAATTTAAACTGTTGATAGTACAGTATAAATTGTTATTTAAATAAGGCAGTAAATGTCAGCCGCAAAAATAAATACAAAAGAGTCGGAAAGTGTGTGTGTGTGTGTGTGTGAGAGAGAGAGAGAGAGAGAGAGAGAGAGAGAGCCCAGAAGAGATGAATGTATATCAACCTGTTGCCTTGCAGGTCGGCTGGGGACAGTCAAAGGCTAGCAGAGAGCGAACCCAGTAAAGGCTGGCTGAAACCGGACACGTCGCCGAAGGATACGCACAGAGCACCAAATGGCGCTGAACGATGTGACGTAAAAATACGTTCTTGGTACAGGCTGTTTATATATCACAATAAGAATGATAAAAATGGCAGAAAAAGAACGATCGAGAGAGAGAGAGAGAGAGAGAGAGAGAGAAAATGTATATCAAGTTTAAGAACACCCATTTTCTTCTTCTGTCGTTACGTTGTCACTTTGTTGTTGCATAGTGTCGTGGATTTCTGCATTTGTCTTGTTCTATTGTAATGGCTTGGATGATAGATTATTGAGCTTTTTGACAGGATTCTGCTATACCATCTATCGATCTTTCTTTTCGTGATCTTCCTCTCGCCTTCTTTCCTGGTATTCTGTTGTAAAAGACTATGTATACAGTGGAGTTTGGTTGCATTTTTGTTAAGTTGCTGAACCAATTCATTCTTTGTTTCTCAATGTAATTCAAGCAAGATTCTAGCGTCACTTTCTTTTGTATGCTGAAGTTGGTGACTCTGTCTTTCATGGTGCTGTTGGTAACTTTTCGTAGGCATTGCTTTTCACATGTAATTATATTTTTGTGCCTGTGTTTTGCCCAATGACATTTTTGGTCACGAAAATATAATATATATATAGAACTTTGTGATACCAAAATATGGCTTTCTTAAGTTTTTCACGTAACACACACACAGACAATCAGTTTTATAATTAAGATATATATATATATATATAACTTTGTGATACCAAAATATGGCTTTCTTAAGTTTGTCATGTAACACACACAGAGACAATCAGTTTTATAATTAAGATATAATATATATATAAAGCAGAAATATCATGAGGCACTAAACTAAAAGGTTGTTTCAGTCTATAAGATCTGCTTTGACAGTCTAAAGACTAAAGACGAAGGATTCAGCTCATTGCACTGGTTTTCTTCAGTGCTTGGTCCCTATGCAGAACTGACACGTCACCAGCAGAGAGTATTACATAAAGCTCAGGCAGAAATCCTGGGGATCTTCTGGAAAAAATGCGCTCGTGAATAGAACGGTGCTGTCTGGATTCGAACCCACAACCTTTGAAACACAATGCAAACGGCTTAACAATCTATCCACAGAAACACCCTCAACCCCTTTAAACTGCTTTTAACCCTTCAGCCTTTCTGTGCCGATATAATGGCTAGCAGTTTTAGTTTTGAAGATGAAGCAAAGACAATATGCTGGCTAATTCAATACGCATTGCTATATAACTGGTTTCTGGAGACCAAACACATTGCTATATAAATGGTTTCTGGAGACCAAACATTGCTATATAAATGCTTCGGAGACCAAACACATTGCTATATAAATGGTTTCTGGAGACCAAACACATTGCTATATAAATGGTTTCTGGAGACCAAACACATTGCTATATAAATGGTTTCTGGAGACTAAACACATTGCTATATAAATGGTTTCTGGAGACTAAACACATTGCTATATAAATGGTTTCTGGAGACTAAACACATTGCTATATAAATGGTTTCTGGAGACTAAACACATTGCTATATAAATGGTTTCTGGAGACCAAACACATTACTATATAAATGGTTTCTGGAGACTAAACACATTGCGGATGTAAAGGGTTAATGAAATACTACTTTTAATGAAATCTTGCTGCTTTTTCATATTTAGTTTTGCACGTATACGATAGACAGCATGTTATAGCACTTTGAAATCGTTCTCGAAGGAGGCTGAGATCGATTCCTAGAGTTCTAATTGACCTAGTTTTGACAAGACGGTCTTGCTCAGAGAATTAAGAAATGAAAGCAGACACGGTTAATGTACTTTCTTGTCAACAGAGAAATAAAGGCAATGATGAGACAAATCTGCGTTACTATGGATACACACTTTCAGACGAAGATAGGATTGAGGAAGAAGCACCTTAGTAGAGGAATTAACCTAGGAGATTACGTATGATCTGGAGTCAGTAAGGATGTTTCTGAGAGAGCGAAACAGAGAGAGAGAGAGAGAGAGAGAGGAGGAAAGCGATATAATTCGTCAATAATTGTGCACTTGATATTTTGAAACATTTGAAACAGATAAAAGTATTTTTTATAAAAAGACAAAGGATTGACTAGATTGCACTGGACTTACCGCATAATTCTCAGTCCCTCTCCGCGGAAAGAACATGTCACCTTCACAGAGTATTGTTCAACGATCACTAGATTCCAAAAATGCAAAAAGACATTTCCGTAGCCTTTTCCAACCTTGAGTATAAAGTGCTTGTCACATCTCATTACTAGGACCTAGTGTTCAGGATGTAGGAGAATCAATTCCTTTCCTCACATGTGAAATGTCGAGTGTGGGATTGAGCTCACAATCCTCTTGTCTTTGAGTCAATAGACCAACGCTTGTGTATAACACTGATCAGTCCCATACCATCCTTAGCTTAAAAAACCTATCTTCATTTTTCCATGCTAGATCCGAACCTTATATAGCGTTTAGTGAGTCTTCTATGTACTAGGCTTTGCCTTTCATCTTCTTTTTCTTCCTTTAATCTAGTATGAACAAATGAAAATTAGGGCATATCCCTTACAGGACCTGCTATCAACAACAGTAAACGAGTCGTCGATTTTCTAGGCACCACTTATACTTTCAGTAGTTTGCCATTGCTTTCTGAACGGTGATGTTTATTTTTTACTCTGGTAAAGCCACTCATAAACTACTCTTTGTGATTATCTGTTTTGTGTGTGATTCGAGTTGAGTGCAACTACATTGTGCTATGCTGCTTCCAGCAAAGATGCGATATTTACTGCTTTCGGTGCATTACACTCGACTTCGTAATGTACTTTTTTTGTGCTCCGGATTGTACTCCCAGTTGCTTCATGATTGTCGATTTTGTGAGAGTTGAATTTATTGTTATTTTTCTACGTCGGATACAGTTTTAGACAATGAGAGATATGCGTAGGATATAATATAAATATAAGCAATGACAGTATGTGTGTGACATTATGAAACATTGACAGAAGGGGTATGGCATGATACAAGTGTAAACAATGACAGAAAAAGGGTGTGGCATGATACAAGTGTAAACAATAACAGAAAAGGGGTGTGGCATGATACAAGTGTAAACACTGACAGAAAAGGGTGTGGCACGACACAAATGTAGACACTGACAGAAAATGTGTGTGGCATGATACAAATGTAAACATACGGGGCATGACAGAAAATGAGAGGTGTGGCATGATACAAATGTAAACACTGACAAAAAAAGCAGTGACATAAGATAAAAGTTGGGAAGACCCCAGAAACATTTATAGAAAAGAAAACAAACAGTTTAAAATAAATAAATAAATAAAAGCAACTTGTAACTTGAGCTTAACAAGAAACGAAACAAGGAAAGAATGTGTACTCTGTGTTTAGGAAAGACAAGACACAAACACATGGGATTCTGCTAGGTAACAAAAATTTAGGGCGATGTTCACCTGTTGCTGATTTATGTATACTGTCACCAGAACGAGTAGATGATGGAAAGAAGAGAGAGAGGGAGAGAGTGAGAGAGAGAGAGGGAGGGGGAAGGGAGAATGATAGTGACAGAACGATTACAGTAAAAATAGTAAAAGGAGAGAATGTTGTTATTAGGTTGCAGGAAGTGAAAAAGAGGATCAAAGAGGGAGTTAGAGAGAGATTATGAATGAGATAGTGAGAGTATGCTCAAGAGATAGAGAATGAAAAAGTGAAAGTGAACATGAAGCAGGGAAGAAAGGGAGAAAGAAGAGATACAGCGAGAGAGGGGGATAGAGAGAGAGCAAGAGAGAGAAAGAAAGAGAGAGAGAGTGAGTGAGTGAGAGAGAGAGAGATCAACCTCATATACCAAATACACCCAAAAACTTCGAAAATAAAAACCGATCAGGTGAATAGAGAGAGAGAGAGAGAGAGAGGAGAGAGAGAGAGGGGAGAGAGAGAGTGAGTAAGAGAGAGAAAGAGATAAAGAGAAAACGAGATTAACCTCACATACCAAATACACCTAAAAACTTAGAAAATAAAACCGATCAGGTGAATAGAGAGATAGAGAGGAGAGAGAGAAAGACAGAGAAAGACAGAGAGAGAGAGTGAGTAAGAAAAGAGATAGAGAAAGAAAGAGAGAGAGAGGGAAAGATCAACCTCACATACCAAATACACCTAAAAACTTCGAAAATAAAAACCGATCAGGTGAATAGAGAGATAGAGAGAAGAGAGAGAGAGAGAGAAAGAAAGAGAGAGAGTTAGAGAGAAAACGAGATTAACCTCACATACCAAATACACCTAAAAACTTCGAAAATAAAAACCGATCAGGTGAATAGAGAGATAGAGGATTTGGCGTAAGATAAATTTCTTTTCTTAAAGAAAATGGCAAAACGAAAGCAATGTCGTTAGAAACAGAAAACTGAGACACGAGATTAGAAAACATGGAAGAAAAGAATTGAAATCCTGAACTGAATGTCCGATCTAAAAGCAATTTTCAGTTGATTGGGCTGTCCATGATGCTGAGAGCTATGCACTGAAGCAAAAATATTATGAGTAATTTTTCTTTCTGGTTATTTTTCTGTTACAACAAAGGGTCGTTTCGCTAGCCTTGAATAAATAGTGCACGAGGGTTAACATGTTAAATCTCTGTAATGCATACAAATGATCATTGAGAACTATGATAGCCAGAAGAGAAGTCTCCCATTGAATGAATATAGTGTCCGCCATGGAGGAAAGAATAACTTTGGTTTCTTTCAGAATTGGGAGTTCCAGTTTGATATTGAAATTGGAAATTAAGTTACGCATAATATTACTATAGTTCGTTGCAAAATTCGTATAATTTGAACGAAATCTACCGGATGCATAACAGTAATTTTGTCCGTTCTATTATGGATAATTTACACACAAAAAGGCGATTGAGTCATTACGAATCTATTCTTTTAAAGTAATTGACTCAAGTTTCATATGTGGTAGTATGCTTTCTTACAGGCTCTGATATAACCGAAACAATTGGTTTATTTTCTACTTCTTCTTTACCTTTCAACTTCAAGTGGAGCACAAGTTCTCAACAAACTTCTTTTAGTCTTTTTTCTATCTCTTGCCATCCCTTCAAATTAGTTTTATGCCTTGCATATCCATTTAATATCAGTCTCTCTTCTACAAGTATTTCTAGGCTTTTCTCTACTCCTCTTTCCCTGCCAGTTATACATCAGTGCCTGTCTTGCATTTTGCAATGCTTCTGGTGGGCTTTCTCAATGTATGTCCTATCCATCGCTAGCGTCTCTTCCTTAGCTCTTTTTCCACTGGTATCTGTTCAGTTCTTTCTCTTGACTTCAGCATACGTAATCTTATAATACATCTCTGTCCATCTATTTAAACGTGAACCTCCATTTAAGAAGGTCTTTCGTTTTCTAGTGGTTTCTTTTGCTGTTCTCCATGTTTCTGAGCCATACAACAGCACTGTCTTCACATTTGATCTATCGGATACATAAGATGAAAGTGTACTGCCCACTTGATCTCTGCCAAAGGACGGGAACCTTCCTACAACCAATAGGAAACATTAAACAAATTCTGAGCAGTTCTTATTGGAAAGAATGACGAGGCTCTGAGTTTTTACACGTTCAACAGTAACTGTGTCCACTCGTTGTGGCATTTTTGTAAAGGGCCTAATTTAAAAAAAAGACTTTGTCATGATTACATTGTCCAAGATTATTTCTCTACATTTAATTACAAAAATTACTTCGTCCATTAGTTTTCTTTCTCTTTATTTTGTGTGAATTGTCAATGCATGATTGTTTTAATATCTGTCATGATTACTCTATCCATGATTGTTATATTCTACTTCCTATCTAGAATAATTTATCTATCATGATCTCCAGTATATTCTATGATCAATTTTATTCTAAATGTTATCTTCATTATATTCATTGACCGTATTTTTGCATGACATTTTTCTCAACCACCCTCTGTATCCCTATATCTATAATGTTTCCGTCTGGTAAGAATGTTTTTTTTTTGTATTCCAGATTTCTATTTTTACGATCACATAGCTGCTCCACTTTCATTCCATCATATTCATTAACACTTAGAGAAACAGCCTTCATAAATATGCTGGCACTTAGATCGAAGTCCCGTACAAGTTTAGAATGGTAAAATCATTCAGAGCGCGATTAGGCGTATCAATCTAAGGGCAACAATCCATTACGACATTCTGATCAGGATGAAGCACTCCTGGTTTTTTTTTTTCCTCTCGCTTTAAAAAAAATGTATATAAAGTTTCCGTTGTGTCTGGTTCATTGGTTCGTTATTGCAAGCAGACGCAATTATTGAAGGTATGACTGTAATAGAAATCCCCAAAATAGAACGAACTCGTAGAGCTAGTATTATTGTAGGTATTTCAACATATTAAGGTTTTGATATTTTCTTCTTCTTCTTCTTCTTTCTACGTTTTTATTTATCGACTTTTATACTTCTTAAGTAGTTAGTGATCACCTATGAGTCTGTGTACATCTTCATATAGCTTGTCTTGGACTGATATGGCGGTTGGTTTTACTTGTTTCCTCTGTTCATTGTACACGTGCAGAATGTGTGTCTCTGTCATACTGCTGGTGTCGTCCCTTGTGTTGCCGGGGCGGGGCGCTCAAGGGGTGCAAATAACAGTTATAACTGCGACCTACAAGGCATGTCGTAACAGGCGACTGAGGTAGGGGTCTAGGCAAGCTACTCTAGTAAATAAAAAGTGTCGTAGAAATCGGATGTGCTGGCATCACTGGCACAACGTATAATTGCTTTTTGTTGACCTGGCTTATTTGCCCATTTGTTATTGTAAACCATTTAATATTAACATATAAATAATCAGACGAATAAAAAAGAAAGATAAGAACAGGAAGAAGAAGATGAGACTATAGAAAAAAAAGAATAAGAAGATGAGGAAAAAAGAAGAAAATGAAAAAATAGGAAGTGGATGACGAGGATAAAAATGAGAAGAAACAGAAGAAGAGAGAAGAAGAAAAGACTATGGTTGATGAAATAGACAATAAAGAAGAATATGAGGAAGAAAAAAATGTTGAGAAAAAAAGAAGAAGAAGAAGAAGAGGAAGACGAAGACAAAGAAATAGAAGAAGAGAAAACGGAAAGAAGGAAGAAGAAAAATTAAAGAGATAGAAAGAAGAAGAAAAAAGAGGAAGAAAAGAGAAGAAGAAGAAGAAACAAAAGAGGAAGAAAATGAAAGAAGAAAAAAAGAGAAGAAAATGAAGAAGAAACAAAAGAGGAAGAAAATGAAGAAAGAAACAAAAGGAAGAAAAGAAGAAGAAAAAGAAGAAGAAGAAGAAGAAGAAACAAAAGAGGAAGAAAATGAAGAAGAAGAAGAAACAAAAGAGGAAGAAAATGAAGAAAAAAAAAAAAAGATGAAAAGAAGAAAACAGAAAAAAAGAGAAGAAAATGAAGAAGAAGAAGAAACAAAAGAGAAGAAAATGAAGAAGAAAAACAAAGAGGAAGAAATGAAGAAAAGAAGAAGAAAAAGAGAAGAATGAAGAAGAAGAAACAAAAGAGGAAGAAAATGAAGAAGAAACAAAAGAGGAAGAAAATGAAGAAGAAGAAGAAACAAAAGAGGAAGAAAATGAAGAAGAAGAAGAAGAAACAAAAGAGGAAGAAAATGAAGAAGAGAAACAAAAGAGAGAAGAAGAAGAAGAAGAAACAAAAGAGGAAGAAAATGAAGAAGAAGAAACAAAAGAGGAAGAAAATGAAGAAGAAGAAGAAGAAACAAAAGAGGAAGAAAATGAAGAAGAAGAAACAAAAGAGGAAGAAATTGAGAAGAAAACAAAAGAGGAAGAAAATGAAGAAGAAGAAACAAAAAGAAATGAAGAAGAAGAAGAAAAGAAGAAGAAGAAATAAGCGTACCAACTTATAAACACTGTTTAAACGAAAGAATTCATTTTATTCTATAAACAAACACTCTCATGCAACAATTTGAATACAAACTTATTTCAAGCAAAAACACATTTTGTCGAGTCAGTAACAACAACTTCAGAACTTGAATTGTGTAAAACTATAAGACAAAAATGAGAAGCAACGAAAATTTAATACGAAATTCCAGAAAACTTTTGTCTGACAAGTTGCAGAAATGTTGACTAATTATTTAGAGATGGAATTGTTTCAAAAAAGAAAAACAGTAAACAACACACCGCTAAGAAAATGTTTTTTGTTGTATTTTATTTGTTGAATTCAAAATGTGATGAACTTAAGGTTCGCCACGGTTTGTGGATTGATTGATGGATTGATTGATAGGAACATCATCACTGCACTACCGTGAGTTGCCATGTATGTGTGCTTTGATCTTTCTCTTACAGCGGACGATCTCAGCGGCAGTGAACGAACTCAGTAGCATCGTTGAGGGACCGATGTAATTTAGAAGATGCTGAAAATATTTTCTGGAAACTTTTTTTTTCTAATGAATTTTGTCCAGACAGCGGCTTTCCAGCTTGATCTCAATTTTGAACTCCCAATGGTTCTTCCACGTGATCAACACGGGACCTACGTTTTATCATCGATCTCCGCTAGGACTAGGAACTCAATCTCACCTACACTAAGATCAGGATCTCTGGAAAATATCCGATGGCTCTTACGAAGGAGCGAGTCTAGAACCGTTGGAACAAGAGGCGAGCATCTAACCTCTGCGCCCCGTTTTGTTGGCTGTGTGTTGTAGCTTCGTCTAGTGCCTGAAAAACTCGAATGGATGGGAATATCTTTATTTTTTTAATATTTAATCTGAAGAAAAAAATTCATTGTTTGGCAATGGCTTGCATTTCTGACATCCACGATGCGAGAAATTTCTCAACAAGTGAATTTTTGGAGAGCTAGATGGAAATGGTCCTAATGCACGTCTTCATAGCTAGGCGATGGGTGCCTGGAGAATTAGGTTTTGCGGTTTAATCTAAGCGTATAGAATCTATAGCGTAGAGAAATTAAACCTGCTTGTCCGATACTGCCGCCCCGCGTGTGCAGGTCATCTGTTTTATTTTCTCAGCGGAAAGATCTGTTGACCTTAGCGAGAGACTTCGAGCACGGGATGTTAACCACAGGAAACCCCACCATGTTCGACCACACGCTAACACGTAGAAATATGATACACGCTAACACGTAGAAATATGATACACGCTAACACGTAGAAATATGATACACGCTAACACGTAGAAATATGATACACGCTAACACGTAGAAATATGATACACGCAACACGTAGAAAATGATCACCTCACGTAGAAATATGATACACACATTTTGTAGATAAACTTAACACAGCAATTTAACATAAACAATATTACAAACGCCCGTGTATTGTCCGGGCAGGTAATGGGAACAAAGAATGGTAACACTGCGATCTGCAAGGCATGTCGTAAGAGGCGACTGAGGTAGAGCCTAGGGAAGCTATCCTAGTAAATAAAAAACGTCGCAGAAATAGCATGTGCTTGTCTACTTGTAGGCGCATCACTGGCACAATGTACAATCGCTATTGGGCTTGGATCATATATAAATTACAAAGAGTGGTTAACAAGTGGTCGATATGGAGCGTTGGAAGATGATGAAGATAATGCACAGAAAAGTGTCAAATTCAACACTATGTTTTATGAAATTATGTTTTGTAAAATGGAATTCATTACATCGAATCAAGATCTTTTCCCGTTCGCTAGCTATTTATTTAGGCGCAGTCATGGCGCATTATATGGAGCCTAAGACTGATTTTTGCGTGAAGGATTCTTTCCTTATAACAAATGTCCCTATCCATTCAGGAGAGCCTTAATCTGACTCAGTGGTTTGGTCAACTAATAAGATTGCATCCAAACTCCACAGTATACAGAGTCTTCTACAACAAAACATCAGGAAAGAAGGCAAGAGGTAGACCACGGAAAAGAAGGTTAGATGGGATAGCAGAATCCTGTCAAAGAGCAAAAATAACAATTACCCAAGCCACCAGAATATCGCAAGACAAAAATAGAAAAACACGACACTGGAAACAACCCGGTAACAGTGTGACGACAAAAGAAGAAGAATTAAAGGAGGATCAGGTTACTTGTAGTCCAACAGCACAGAGAGATGAGCTTGTCTCGAACCCGAAATTCCCCGGAACGTAGTAACTAGCGCAGCATGTCAACAACCTCTAATCAAGCTGTAATATTATGCAAGTTCAATTACTCCCAGAATAGAAAAATTAAAGATTTGTTAATAATACAGTGCTACAGACAAATACAACGACCACGAAGACGACGGGGAATCTGTTGAGAGATTAAATATCAATAATCTAAGGGGAGGGGGAAACACACACACAAATGTGATAGATCGATGCAAAACAAGAACAAATGGAAAAACTTTGTGAAAAATTTCGTAATCAGACTAATTTTCTATCAATAAACGTGATCACTTTGAAAATGTCAAAATGATGAATTCGATTGAAATTGTTCCGTACATTGTTTAGTGCACGATGTTGATTATCCGTCACTATCTTATTTATCAGCAGTGACAAGTAATGATTATTACAAACAGTAGAGCGTGTTTTGTATTATTTTGACAGTACACCTAACATCCACGAGCGATAATTTTATAATTTATTTTACAAGACCGGTTGATTAAAGATAGACAAGAAATATCGATTCTTCAACAGTTCCACGGAGCGTATGATTTGCAACAGTACACGAGTACGTATGATTATTACTACTAGTACACGACGTATTTACAACAGTACAGAGTCGTTGATTTTACAACAGTACACGAGTCGTTATTTTAAAAGCACGAGTCTATACAACAGTACACGAGTCGTTGATTTTCTAGGCACCGATTATACGTTTAGTAGTTTGCCATTGCTTTCTGGACGGTGAGGTTTATTTTTACTTTTCGTAAAAGTCCCAGTGATGCGCATGGAGACTGGCTCCGACTCGAAAACTGCACTGAGATGGACTCCAGAGGGTAGGCGAAAGCGCGGAAGACCCAAGACGACCTGGAGGAGAACGATAGAGCAAGAACTGAAGGAAATGAATCATAGCTGGAACACAATACAGAGGAAGGCCATGAACAGGGAAGAATGGTGTGCGTTTGTTGCTGCCCAAAAGCGCCAAGGACGTAACAGGCTAAAGAGAGAGAAGAGAGGTAAAAATCCCACGAATTTGCTTACAAACTTGCCCTCCACGGAGTTTGAGCCAAGTACGCATGGGTTTGTGATCGAGCTCACTACCGTTGAAGCTACAGACGCTCAGTATGTATACACACATCAACAATAAGAATTCACTTCTAACGAAGAATCCTATTAACAAATTTGTTTTTTTAAACTGTCGTTGCTGTCTGTTATACCACTTTTTTGGGGCGGTGTAGGACAGAAGGACATGAACCTTTGAAATTTAATGGCCGCATGGCTAGCGCAGTCGTCACGAAAGTGTTCAGTTTAGGATGTTTTTTATGCCTATGAAAGAAAAGAAAAACTAATTGGCCTTAACGTGGATTGAACCCAAGTCTCCCGAATGAGAGCCACGTTCTAATCTATTCGGTCAGACGCTCCAAACAATGCTATAATTGTTCAAAATGGAGAATCCACTTCAACGAATGTCTTTTTTTTCCGATCCAGAAGCACTTGAGCTGAAAGCTCTTCAGCTCGGTGTCATGAACATCGTAACCCTTTGGCTCGGTGCCACGAACACCGTAAATCTGGGGAACCTGTAGCTTTCCTGCCAGTCCGCACTTACAGAGGACTAGTCACCGTAGTCCAACGTGCTACGAACACGCTGGGCACGCGGGCAACGAATGTCTTGAAAACTAGGTGTATAGCTTGTACATTGTTTTTCTTACACAATTTTATTCTGCATGTGATAGTACGCTAGTGCTGCAAATATGGGCGTCTGTAGCTTAAGCGGTAGCGAGCTCTATTACAATCCACGCCTATCTGGTTCAAACCCCACGGAGGGCAGTTTTGCAGAAAATGTGTTCGCGAGGGTTTTTACGTACGGTAACAATAGACCTCAGCGTTTAGAAAGCTATGCAAACTACAGAACGTGTAAGTGGTGCCTACTAAATTAACGATCCTCGTTTACTGTGGTTGATAGCGACGTCCTGTAAAGGATATGTCACGGTTTTCATTTTCAGTTCTACAACTTCATATAGTGTAGCAGTGTAGCAGTGTAGCAGTGTAGCGTGTAGCAGTGTTGTAACTCATATAGTGTAGCAGATGTAGCAGTGTTGCAGTGTAGCATGTTCAACTCATATAGTGTAGCAGTGTAGCAGTGTTGCAGTACATGTAGTGTAGCAGTGTAACAGTGTTGCAGTGTAGCAGTGTAGCAGTGTTGCAACTACATATAGTGTAGCAGTGTAGCAGTGTTGCAACTACATATAGTGTAGCAGTGTAGCAGTGTTGCAACTACATATAGTGTAGCAGTGTTGCAGTTGCAACTACATATAGTGTAGCAGTGTTGCTTAGTTGCAACTACATATATGTAGCAGTGTACTTAGTGTTGCAGTGAACTACATATAGTGTAGTGCGTACTTTAGTGTTGCAACTACATATACATGATTAAATCATGCCAAACTGAAGTAATGATATGGAAGGAAACATATACACTAACATCAACATCAATGGCAACAATGAGCAGTGATTCAAGTACCTAAGAAGCATTGTAGCAGGATGGAAGACTACAAGAGATGAAACTAGATCGAAGCAAATGCAATAACCTATGTGTAGCAGTACCAACTAGCGCCACTACTTAGACATCCAAACATTTCACTGACAGCTAAACAACAGTTGATCAATAGCATCTTTATACCCACTCTATATTACCAAAGCCAAATATGGACAATGAATAAGAAACATACACAGAAAATAGCAACATGCGAAATGAGATGTCTCTGCAAAGTCACCAACAACACAAGAATCGACAGAGTAACGAATACCAGCATCAGAGAAAATGTTGGAACAAGACCATGCTTGAACTATATAGCGAAACAGAGAATGAAGTGGTTTGGCCACTTAGTAAGAATGCAAACAGACCAAACTGCCTATGAAGCTTTTCACAACAGAATATCAGGAAGTAAGGCAAGAGGAAGACCGAGGAAAAGGTGGATAGATAACGTAGTTGAATTCTGCCAGGGGACTAAGAAAACCACACAAGTCACCAGAGAAGCGCAAGACATATACATAAAACCACGACACTGTGTTATCAACCTGGTAACAGTGTGCTGACAAAAGCAGAGAAGCGCAAGACATATACATAAAACCACGACACTGTGTTATCAATCTGGTAACAGTATGCTGACAAAAGCAGAGAAGCGCAAGACAAATACATAAAACCACGACACTGTGTTATCAACCTGGTAACAGTGTGCTGACAAAAGAAGAAAGAAGAACTACATATAGTGTGTCAGTGCGGTGCGGTGCGGTACTATATCAGCAAAAAAAATGAAGCAACATTAATAAATATCATTAGAGGACAGGGATTTAAGGAGAGAAATTACTCCCTTCCCCCTCCCCCAAACATAGAAAAAAGTGAAAATTCAGAATTCCCTGGGGTTTAAAGAAGAAGAAGAAGAAAAAAAGAGACATGGTCGTTAAACATGATAATTAAAAAAGAAGAGTGAGCGAATGATGCGGAAAAGGAAAAGACAAAAAAAGTATATTATGATATATGTGTTTCTAATATATTTTTCATTTTTATTTGTTAAAGTTAGCCGATACTATTTACTTTCTATTTTTTTACTCTTCTTCCTCATCTTCATTTATCATCTTATCCTTCCCGATGACCATCAGTATTACGAATCACTGTCATCAAAAAGCTTGCAAACTTTTTCTAGGACCAGACCATCGAATTCATGTGAAGCCAGTATCCGTGTCCTCAAAATCGCTTGGGTTTCTTTCATTCACTGATCTCGGATGCCAAAATTCACTGAACCAGTGTCGCTCTTCCAATCTGTTGAGTTTTGGACTTACTATTTCAGATGGAACGATTTAAACAGTTCCACTCTTATTTTTTTGCTATTTCTTGGAAGTTTGTTTTCTTCTTCTTTTTTTTTTTCTTTTTCTGTGTACATTGTGAAGTTTCAAGATGGGGAAAACAAAGAAGCGAATAATATATCAGATGAAATTATTTATTGTCGATGAATTTGATAGTGGGCGTGGTATCATGTTGAATAGCTAATGTTAGGTCAAGGCACTAATATAAGTATGAAAGAGGTAATCAGCATTTTGAGTTGTGTAATGAGAAAGGGAGGTTAAAGGGGATTCGGAGTATGCAGGTCAAGACATTTTTTGTGTGTTTTCATACTAATGTTGATTTTGTATAACAATTTTTGTATAACATTCGTCACTTTTGTTGTATCGTTTGCTTGATAAAGGTCTTTTTTGTTGAAACGTTGTTGTGTATTGTCATTGTTTATGTATTTTGTAAAATTACAGTACTTTATTATTACGTGTTTCGCCATTCTACATAATTTTACTACAGTCTCCATCTATATTGACATTATAACAATTTTGAAAGATTATGACTTAGAAGAGTTGAAAAATGTTAGTTTACACAAAAATGTCAAAGCATTGCCATGGAAACAATACAAAATGGTCAACAAACACAAAAGAACGCATTGTGACAACCGGTAAAATCAATGGAAAGCGAGACAGAAGACGACATATAAAGAACATTCTAGACATGTCTTGCTTACGTAATTTTTTATTCCTATCCTTTTCTTGTGGAATGTGCAACAGAAACAGCATGAACAGAAACAACAAGAGTAACTGATACAACAAGAATAACTGAAACAACAAGAGTAACTGAAACAACAAGAGTAACTGAAATAACAAGAGTAACTGATACAACAAGAATAACTGAAACAAGAGTACTGAACAAGGTAACTGAAACAACAAAGGTAACTGAAACAACAAGAGTAACTGAAACAACAAGAGTAACTGAAACAACAAGAGTAACTGAATACTAACAAGAGTAACTGAAACAACAAGAGTAACTGAAATAACAAGAGTAACTGAAACAACAAGAGTAACTGAAACAACAAGAGTAACTGAAACAATAAGAGTAACTGAAACAACAAGAGTAACTGAAACAAGAGTGACTGAAACAAAGGGAACTGAAACAACAAGACTAACTGAACAACACAAGAGCAACAAAAACAAGAGTAACTGAAACAACAAGAGTAACTGAAACAACAAGAGTAACTGCAAACAACAAGACTAACTGAAACAACAATAACTGAAACAACAGAGTAACTGACAACAACACATACTGAAACAACAGACTACTGACACAGTACAACACCCGCTGGACACTGCCACTTGTCTGCCCTCTTTAAACAGATCTACGGAGCCCAATCTTCTCCTCATTTAATTACCGAAGAGCTGCCCCAAAAGCTCCGATTTTCGCAACAAAGGGCATTTACTGGTGAGTGACAGTTTGTCGTTGTCATTGGTTGCTCATTCGTCAGGCTAGAGAAACAGGCCAGTGCAAGGTGGAGATGTGCTATTTAAGTTCATGGCGTACGAGGGTCTCTCGGTGTAAGCACTGCTCTTAAAACAGTAATTTCTCAAAGAAAGATTATCTTCAAAAGTGTGTGTGTGGTGGGGTGGGTATCACCCATTACGAACGGACAGGTTAAATGTTTCATTACATTACAACAGAGAGAAAATGGGGGGAAAAAATCGTTAGAATTCATGGCATTACTCTTATGCCGGTCCCATAGGTGATCAGTCTCTTTATGCTAGCTGAAAGAGACAGCGTCGGAGTGCTTAAAGAGTAGCTTGATGATTAGAAAATCCACCTCTCCCACAAAGAAAGATAGTACTGGTACATTTTTGAAAGTGGGGAATATAGAGAATTGACCTGCAGGGAATTGATCACCTGTATGATGGTGATTTAATTCAGCTCTCCGTCGTTGTGATTCCATGACTACCATTAGAGGCATAAATGATATCAAAATAATTAATGTGGTTCGCCGACTCCCAACATTGACTGACCCATAAGTGCTCGTCTCCTTCAGCAGATTCAAAGAAAAATCATACTGCTGGGTCCCATTGCCTTCCCCGGGCAAAATTCCTGAAAATAAAATTTCTACAAAAATTTTAAGATCTTCAAATTATATCGGGACCCTAGTCACTGCTGCAAAGTTCATGCTCTGTCGCTGAAACCTTATTGTGTAAGAAAGAGAACGGATCACACATGGTTCCTCACTGAAGTGCAATGATGATGGTTCCATCAATCAATTTGCAGAGAATGTCGTTCCAGACAGTTATATGCTCTTTGATTTGTCTACAGTATATCCCTGTATCTTCTAGTCGCACGCTGACCATATAAACATTTAGTTTCAAATATGGCTATTTTCTTTCATTGCCGTAACTAACTATGGACAATGAACAAGCAGTTAGAAAACAGAATTGATGTATTTGAGATGTGGATTTATAGAAGAATAGGCAGAGTTTCATGGACAGAAAAACAGAAAATAACAAGTTTTAGAAAACTGCATGAAGAACAATTATTAAGAGAATAAATTAGACAAGTAAAGTATTTGGCCATAAAGACATGACCTGATAAACTTACTGAGGGAATTGATGGAATAAGAGCAAGAGGAAGACTAGTGAGGGGAAATTAAAAATGAAGTTAATCTGGCTGTGCAACGGAAACAGAGATGTGGGTTCCTGCAGCCAACTCAATGTGGAGATGGCACCTGATATGATGACTATCTAGCTTGTCCAGGCAGGATCAAACTGCTCTAGTCAACACAATATTTTAAATAGAAATCAAATGCACATGGATTGGACAGACAGCAATTATCCATAAGACCATAATAGTAAGACAAAACCGACAAACGTTTTTAGGTTGCACGTGACACTGTGATACAACCGATTTCAACAAAATAAAGTTCAAATTGACCAAACCACATGTCAATGGTCTCAAGCTGAAACCATCCGAAACTTGTTCCTCTTCAGAAATCTCAAACCTGGCCGGGAATACTTTATTCTTGTGGACTAATGACACCTACGTGGTCTGGTTCAACGCTTACAGAGCACACTAAGGGCATTTTATTCTAAAACAAATGCCATATAAACTCGTGCTTTGACTGTTACTAATGGCTTTTGCTTGTTCCTAAAGTTAAAGAAGTTTACATCGCTATACTATGTTGACAACTAGATTTATGGATCCCACATCTCGTGTTTAGACATCTGGCATTGAAAACAGATCGAGAAAAGGAAAATAAATTGATAATAATCCAATATAAAACTTCAAATAGTTATTAGTGACCCCAAATTAACTTCACAACTTGATTGCCTGTCTCAGAAGAAATACTCTTCTTTAATGTCTAGTCAGCAATGATGAAGGCTTAAGGTCTGACAATTGGTTACGTGAGACTTTCCCATGGAGTTTTGTAAAAGGTCGAGATGAGTGACATGTTATGATGCTTAAGTGAGTAACGGATTCTTTATGGTTGAGTCGGTTCTTTTTATCCAATGGATTAAGAAAATCAGAGATAATCGCATTAGGACTGCAAATTTCTTCTTTCTTCTTCTTCTGCGTTTTCACTAGATTGGGATTTCGGATTCTCTAATAAAGGCAGCCGACTGCCTCAGATTATCAACCACGCCATATAGTTTGACGCTAGTGTAAGTGGGCCACCTCTTTCTTCTCAAGTCCGTATACTAGTGGCAGTTCTGTAGGATATAATTCCTGTGATTCTGTTTCCCCGTTTGTGCCGACCTCTTCCCGCAGTAAGCTTTGGCCACCCTCGTGATGGTAGGTCCGACATTTTTACTGCGTGGCCATATCTCCGAGGCAGATTGGCGACCGTAGAATCCGTTATCCCATTTCTCATTGTGAGGGTCGTTGCACCATGTTATGCGCCTTACGGCCTCGTGCATCCGTTTTCTGCAAGCATTTGTTTCTGGTTAGCATTCCCTAGCGGACACATGCATCCGATTTCAGCCAAACCTCCTTAATCGCCACTTACGACATGCGTGGCAGGTAACAGTGGTTCTATTCTTTACACTTCAAATTTGGGCCACAGTAACTACTTGGGCGGGACTGCAAATGAATACTATTTCATTGTATCTCCTTGCTCATACAGATGGGCAGATTTTTAATAATTTTTTGTAATAATTAATATTTTAAAAGAGTTTATGATGTCAATGAGGAGTGTCTGTCCGAGTGGATTAGAGTGCGGCTCACATTCAGGAGACCCGGGTTGAATTAGTTATTTTTTTTCGAAATTCCAATCTAGTGAGAACGCAGAAGCAGAAGAACAGTTTCACTGCGACTGCACTAGTTCAGTAAATTCCTCAGGCACATGTCCTACACTAATCTAATTTTTTTCTTCTTTAAACATAAATAGTGTCATTTTTCAGTTTGAAAGTAATTTATTCTCAGGGGATGAAGTTTATTCTCATAAAACATGATACGCGTACATCTCATAAAACACTGAACAGATATTTTACAATTATTATTTGAACGTGCATTAATGTATACAGATATGACTTTTGTGTTGCTTTTTTTCCTGCAAATTAGCAGTCAGTACTGCGATGTGTAGAAGCCTACAAATTTGAGGTGGTCAGAGCGAATCGCGCACTGCCTAACCAATTTTTTCACATTTGTCTCTCAGTTCCGAAGAAGTGGGAAACCATACAAGAGCCAGAAACCAGGGAAAGGATATGACAACTGGTGAGGCCATATGCTCCACTAGGAGCAAACAGAAATAAGAGAGAGAGAAAAAACGACGATATAAATGATAGTTGCGAAAGTACATTAGCTACTGTGTCGTGGTTTTCGTGTGAAGAGACAAAGTGTAATGATAGGTCCACAGTTTCTATCAATAGAGAAACTATTAACAATAACAGAGCATCTGAAGACGGAGAAGGCACTCCTGTATGGCGGGGGACACTGGTAATAAGGAAAGCAAACCTTCAGGCAAAAATCAGTCAGAAGCGCTAGTACCTGGTGCCATGACTATGCCTGAATTCATAGCGGGTAAACGCAAGAAGAAGAAGAAGAACAATAACAGAATGGTCGAAAATATGAAAGAGAATCAAAAATGAGTCATATAAAAAAATATGAATAATGCTTCGTTTCTGAGTGCCATAAAACCCGTATCCTTTGTTTAATTCAGTTGGAAATATACTGTAAAACTAATAATAAATTGTTTCAGAGCAGTTATCAAGACGAAAAGTAAATATAAGTCGGGGATATTAAATAGCAACACAGATTTCCGATTGTTTGTTCTAACACAGTAGTTCTCAAACGTTTTGAATTGGTGGCACACTTGAAGTTCTACATAAAATCGTAGGCGCACTATCAACAAAAACTTAATAAATAAGATGCAAAAAAAAAAACCCTAAAGAAATACAGGAATAATTGAAAAATGTTATATATCTTTTTTCAACATTTAATTTCTTCCTATGAAAATTGGCTATTGGTTACTGAACTGATGTCTTTGCGCCCGGACAGATCCATAGGTGTTCAGTGTCCCCCTCCTCCAACAGATATCGAAGATTATGCATACTGATGATTCCTGGGGCTCGCTGATTAAACACATTCCTCACTCTGATCCTCAGGCATCTAGTTCTACATGTACAATGGGTAACTCCAAACTGCTTAAATCGCTAGATCGATTCAGCATCTATTTTAGTGTCATCATATGCATATTTTCTTGTCTGATCTTGCTGGATGATCAGTCAACAGTGCACGAACCCCGTAGCACCGGCTGGAGCTCATTACATATACAAATTAGACAACGTTGAGAAGCATGGGCCGGATGTGTTTCGACGATATTTACCCTAGTGACCGCTGGCACCGCGTTGCCTAACCATGATCTGCGATTTCCTAGAATGCACTTAGGAATGTCACCGGGCACACTTGTGCGCCTGGGCACACCCTTTGAGAACCACTGTTATAACGGTCATAAACCCACACGATTAATCACGTCTTGTATTCTCACAAACCAGTCGTAATCCGTTATATTTACTTTCTCTCAAGAACGAACATAGTTGAAGTTGGCAACAATGGTTTAAGTGGGCAATTGCAATAAAACAAAACAATATAGTACTTTAACTTCTGTATTGCAATTAAACATTAACTTTCAGCAATAAATCTGCGTCATAAATGTCATCTAGAGCCGTGTAATGAATGACATATGAAAATGTCATCTAGAGCCGTGTAATGAATGACATATGAAAATGAATCATAGGAAAAAGATAAACATAATAAACAGAAAATAAAATGTGATTTTATAGAAGAATGCGGAGAGCGGGAGTGACTACTAGCAAGAACAAGCACAATGTTGATGTGTAGAGAGTGACTACTAGCAAGAACAAGCACAATGTTGATGTGTAGAGAGTGACTACTAGCAAGAACAAGCACAATGTTGATGTGTAGAGAGTGACTACTAGCAAGAACAAGCACACTGTTGATGTGTAGAGAGTGACTACTAGCAAGAACAAGCACAATGTTGATGTGTAGAGAGTGACTACTAGCAAGAACAAGCACAATGTTGATGTGTAGAGAGTGACTACTAGCAAGAACAAGCACAATGTTGATGTGTAGAAGGACTACTAGCAAGAACAAGCACAATGTTGATGTGTAGAGAGTGATTACTAGCAAGAACAAGCACAATGTTGATGTGTAGAGAGTGACTACTAGCAAGAACAAGCACAATGTTGATGTGTAGAGAGTGACTACTAGCAAGGACAAGCACAATGTTAATGTGTAGAGAGTGACTACTAGCAAGAACAAGCACAATGTTGATGTGTAGAGAGTGACTACTAGCAAGAACAAGCACAATGTTGATGTGTAGAGAGAAACTACTAGCAAGAACAAGCACAATGTTGATGTGTAGAGAGATTTTAACAAACAGAGAAAGTACTTAATCCCTTCACTTAACCCCTGGATTTGCTGAGGTGGAGATCAGAGCACATATGAACATGTCCGGATTGCTATGATGATAGTTCTCATATAACTGATAACTGATCTTAGAAACAAAACTCACAAAGGATATGCGTTTTTTTTTTTAAATCTTAGAAACAAAACTCACATAGGATATGCGGTTTTTTTTTAAATCTTAGAAACAAAACTCACATAGGATATGCGGTTTTTTTTTAAATCTTAGAAACAAAACTCACATAGGATATGCGGTTTTTTTTTAAATCTTAGAAACAAAACTCACATAGGATATGCGTTTTTAAAAAAATCTTAGAAACAAAACTCACATAGGATATGCGGGTTCTTTTAAATCTTAGAAACAAAACTCACAAGGGACATTTTGTTTTTGTTATTTAAAGAAAATCACTGGGCACATTTTGTTTCTATAATCGTAGTAACACAACTCACAAGGGATATGTGTTCTTAAAATCTTAAAAACAAATTCAAAAGAAAATCTTGTTCTTATAAGAAAACAAACTTACAATTGACATTTGTTCTTGTTATTTCCTGCAGAGATTTATATTGAATTAATTTTATGTTTTATCAATTTTCAGGAGAGCTTATTTCCGTTGACTTAACGAATGGAAGTGAATTGCTAACAAAGTTACCACCGAAGTAAAGAAAATTATAAGTGAATTTATAACAAAGCTGCCGATGCGGTAAATGAAATGTGTGTGAATTTCTAATAGAGTTACCGTCGAGATAAATGAAGTTATAGTTGGAGAACAAAGAATTGCATCAAGATGTTTTATCAAATATGCTGCTAACAGGGATGTGTTAACAGGTTGGGAATGAAAATATGAAAATTGTGGGAATATAGTGTATAGCTTCCTCTTCTTTAGTTTTCTAAGTGTGGGTAGTAGCTTCAAGGTGGGTAGTATCTTCAAGGGGGTAGTAGCTTCAAGGTGGTGTGGTAGCTTCAAGGTGGGTAGTAGCTTCAAGGAGGGTAGTATCTTCAAGGTGGGTAGTAGCTTCAAGGTGGATAGTAGCTTCAAGGTGGGTAGTAGCTTCAAGGTGGATAGTAGCTTCAAGGTGGGTAGTAGCTTCAAGGAGGGTAGTATCTTCAAGGAGGGTAGTAGCTTCAAGGTGGGTAGTAGCTTCAAGGTGGGTAGTAGCTTCAAGGAGGGTAGTATCTTCAAGGAGAAGTTATTAATTACTGAACGGAC
Source organism: Arion vulgaris (assembly GCA_020796225.1). Lineage (NCBI taxonomy): Eukaryota > Metazoa > Mollusca > Gastropoda > Stylommatophora > Arionidae > Arion > Arion vulgaris. The sequence goes on from CM036766.1 coordinate 18,318,668, forward strand.
GTCATGACAGTCAATAGAGACTTATATATGCTCTGTCTCCCTAAGCAGATGTCGAAGTGTACGTGTACTGATGATTCCATTAAACCACAGCCAACTCTAAATAACTAAGCCAGACAACTGACCGGGAATCCCTGACCTAGATCAAAGAAGGGGGCTGGAAAATTTATATGTTTGATAGAACAATGCAAGCTTTTTTGCAATCTTACTCAATTCTGTGAGCCTATGGTCATATCATTGGTGAAAAATATTTATAATATTGATATTCCTTATTGTTAAACTTAACTTGTTGCATAATATAACTTCGATTTAGCATTTTGTGTTGATTTTAAAATTAATTCGTCTATATACAAAAATACTGGAGTGCGAGGTCACGTGGTGTAGTTGTGGTCTAATTTCCCATAATTCTTACCCGTGTCCGAAGGCCCATAAGTTTATAGTTGGCTCTGATTAAACACACTCCTCATTCTGCCTCTCAGACATCCAGTTATACTTGTACAACGTGTAATCCCAAGTTAATTAAATAGCTGGATAGATTCAATATAAACTCTAGTGTAGTGCTGTCACAATCATTTTCTTTGTTGCTTTGTTTGAAATGTGAACGTTCTATGCTCTATACTATCCAGTACCTCCAGAAATGCTGTATTTTACTCAATATATTTTTATTTTTGTTGCATCCCTGGAGGTCTCTGTATGAAACAATTTAAACACAACTGTTCAACCTAAACTTGTTATGCGTATCGAAGCAAGATAATATTGCCAACGTTTCTAGACTTCTAACTTTTCTCCGTTTCTCAAATGCTTAAAAACAACTAGTCCAGCGTTTCCAAACTGAGGTCCGTGGGCCCCGGTTCAGCGAGGTACTCACAGTGGGTCATCAAGCGCTTGAATAAATATTATGATCTTTGACATTTCAAACAGAAAATACATTTTTTCAACATGTTTAAAAATGGTGGTAAACTAGTTCCACTGTGAAATCAAAGAACCTGAACTAGACCGGAATCTAAATGTCTGACAAGACAAAATGAAAGATCATTTGAAGTTTCCTGCAATCTGAGAAAATAGAGCCAGCTCGACTGTTGATGTGGTGTAATAATAACTCCATCGTTAGAAGATTTTTATATTTAGAAACTGTTGGGAGTCCGCGGCGGCAAATGTAGTTAAAAGAGGCTCCGTGGTAATGTAAAGTTTGGGAACCGCTGAACTAGACAATACTTTTGGTTTAGCTGGAAAGCATTGAGCTGCTATAGAAGTATACTAGATGTATATGATGTGGATTCTAGCAAGTCTTTTTCGTTCTACAAAAATCTAAGGTCGCAGTATTGACTTCACTGCGTTTCACCATGTTGCTCAGTGCCTATCCGCAGAAATGGCACGCAATCTTCCGAGTCTAGAACAGAGTTCGAACTCCGTAGCTCCAGCTACAGCCCTATTAATATTTTTAATACACACGTGAACTGAACGACACTATCAGGATTCGAACCCACAATTTTCACAATACAAGGCAAACGTATGAAAGTTTGGACATCTTCGCAACAGAGCCAACCTAAAGACAAGAGATTTCTTTCTATAAACTATTTACTGAATTTTCTACAAGATGTTAATTATTTTAAATTTCATGTCTGCATGACAAACACAATCTGATGTAATCAAAACAAGACTCGTTTTATGTTGAAAGTCTGTGTCCCAAAACAAGACTCGTTTTATGTTGAAGTCCGTGTCCCAAGACAATACTCGTTTTTGTGTTGAAGGACCGTGTCCTGGTTTAATGAAGTTTTAATTCCATGTACAATAAATAACCAAAAACAGTATTTAAAAATTTTTTTTGGTATTATACTAATGTCTGGTCAACCACTAGTAACAACTATTATAAGAGGTAGAAGATGGAGATATGTTTGACACACCTTGAGAAGAAATGATCAAAGAACACCAAAGCAGGCATTAAAGTGGGAGGCAAAGGGTACAAGGCAGCGTTGCTCTTTGAGGTGCACTGTCTGTTGGTAATCTGCTTACGTGGCCACACCATTTAATTTGTTGTTTCCTGATGAAGTCTAGTACTGATGTTGTACCCAATTTTTTCTTGATGTCTTCATTTCTCAACCGGTCTCTTCTTGTTACACCCAGCATTCTGCGTAGACACTTCATATCTGTCGTGACTAATTTTCTTCTATCATTTGTTGTCAGTGTCCAGGTTTGGCACTGGTAAGATAATGTGGGGAGAAAGATTATGTTGACCATTGCTCTTTTTTGTGTTCATGGTGATTCTGTATACACTGCAATATAATGGGTCCGGAGGTTTAAACAAAAAAAGAACAATTACGAAATGAAGATCAAATTCAAGAGCACTAATTTAAATTGTAACTTGTCGGTGCCGTAAGACATAAGGGTACGTGGTTCGAATCCTGTGTTTGGTTAATTTGTTGTTTCGGTAGCTCCTAATACTTGTACACTGTCTATTTATTGATCATATTTATTGGCTTCCGTTGCTTCCCCTGGGGTTCTTACAAAAACTCTTGTTCTCATCCAACTAATGTTCTTCATTGCTAGGACTACGTTCCTTCCTTCCTTTCTTGTTCCTACCTTCTCAATTACCACAGCCATGTGATGTGGACTGGTCAGATATCAATGTTCCACAGACTGACATCAAGACAGACCAGACCGACTGAACTTGACAGGTCGACGCCGAGTCTGATGCACGCAGCAATCCTAAAGTTATGTATGATAGAGTGACGGGGAGCATAGACAGAGTCAGGTCGTACAACAATGTACATTGAATACCGGGGTAATGAGAGTGAAATTGGATGAAATGGGAGTGGCATGTTGGGGGTCTTCTTAATTAGAGATAGTTGGGGATTGAGAAGGGCAATAACTGTCCTGTTTGTATAACATGAGTTACTAAATAACGAAACATGTATAGGTGTCAGCACTATAGAAGTCTCTGTCACCCGGTGTGTTGCCGGGGCTAGCAAAGGGAGCAAAGAATAGAACACTGCGACCTACAAGGCATGTCGTAAGAGGCGACATAGGTAGGGGCCTAAGGAAGCTACCCTAGTAAATAAAAAAGCGTCACAGAAATGGAATGTACTGGCCTACTTGTAGATACATAGCTGGCACAACGTACAATAGCTCTTAGGCTCAGATCACATGCAAATCACAAAGAGTGGTTACTAAGTGATCGAATTGGAGCGCTCGAAGAAGATAACGACATAAATCAAACAAATTTTCTTGATCATCAAAACCGCATTGGAGATCTTTGACGGTGCTACAGAGATCTTGCAATGCCGTTGAGATCCTTTTGCGCAAGAAAGAGATCTGAACATTCATTGATATAATCCGAAGTGTAAAGATGATGGCTAATCCACTTATTCAACCTTCTCTCTCTCTCTCTCTCTCTCTCTCTCTCTCTGTATATATTTTAAGTTCTCCATCTTGTCCATGTTTAAATGTCATTATTGTTCTATTATGTCTTGTTTTGATACAAATTCACTTCCATTTTCTGACAACTAATCATAATGTATTTCACACGCAGAATAACGAAATTAATTTTCATACTCAGCAATAATCAAGCATCAATCACGATACCACAGGCATCCTTTCTGGATTGAATTGCACTAGAAAGCTCTCCAGAACTTCTTGAAATATACATCATAAACAATTCAGCGCTTCGTTTCTGCATTTGTCAAAACAAGTTAAACGTCTTTATCATTTTTTCCCCCAATTGTCCTTCCGCATTCCAATTTCACAATTTTTTTTTTCTCAACTGTACCTCCCCTTGACTGATTAGATAAGTTCGTTTGGTGCAATTCTACCCTTTTTCATTTTTTTGTCGTTTTCAATGTATTTTCAAGATATATTTTTGTTATTTTTGTATTTAATTACGTGTAATATTTCTAACAGTCATATGAAAAACCTACAATACAAATTTAATTTCAAATTAATTACTTTGACGTCGTTTTCACACCGTACAGAAAACAAAGACCAGAAATGTGGAGAAAGGATTTCTTCCATGAGTTATTATATTGTTGAAATGAGAATGAAATTGGATGGAGGCTGGTGTGCCTGTCGGTTATTATACTAACAGGCCCCCGTTAAAGTTTACAGGCTGTGATAACAAGACATGAATCACTGGCAGCCAGGTCTACATCACCGGAACCAGCGGCCAGACTTGGCTCAGGAATGGGTAAAATAAACAAGAATAATATATTCATCATTGGAACAGAACGGGCGGTATACTAAAAACATGACTAAATGATAAGTTCCTTTGACATAAAAATTCAGAATCCAGAAATATAATATGTTATTACTCGTCTTTATTCTTCTTCTTCGTACGCTCCATATCGACCACTTGTTAATCACTCTTTGTGGTTTGTATGTGATCCGAGCTTAAGAGCAGTTATGAGACTACAAGTAGGCCAGCAAATCCTATTTCTGCAACGCTTTTTATTTACTAGGGTAGCTTCCTCAGACCCTTACCTGAGTCACTCTCAGACATGCCTTGTAAGTTGTACCTGAGTCATTCTTCACGACTCCTTGCTAGTCCAGACCCCCCGGCACTGAGCATGTTTTAAAGAAGACCACTTATATATTTGTTACGCCTTGAGTAGTACTGAGCACTTCACGATTTTAGTCTGCGCTTATTCAGTCACTTTCCGACATGCCTTAGAATCCTAAACTGAAAAGCATCCCTTCAAGTCAGACTTACTGAGTTTTCAGAATTTGCATCCTGAGACCTACCTGAGTCACTTCTCACGACATGCCTTGTAAGTCCTAGACCCTTACCTGAGTCACTTCTCACGACATGCCTTGTAAGTCCTAGACCCTTACCTGAGTCACTTCTCACGACATGCCTTGTAAGTCCTAGACCCTTACCTGAGTCACTTCTCACGACATGCCTTGTAAGTCCTAGACCCTTACCTGAGTCACTTCTCACGACATGCCTTGTAAGTCCTAGACCCTTACCTGAGTCACTTCTCACGACATGCCTTGTAAGTCCTAGACCCTTACCTGAGTCACTTCTCACGACATGCCTTGTAAGTCCTAGACCCTTACCTGAGTCACTTCTCACGACATGCCTTGTAAGTCCTAGACCCTTACCTGAGTCACTTCTCACGACATGCCTTGTAAGTCCTAGACCCTTACCTGAGTCACTTCTCACGACATGCCTTGTAAGTCCTAGACCCTTACCTGAGTCACTTCTCACGACATGCCTTGTAAGTCCTAGACCCTTACCTGAGTCACTTCTCACGACATGCCTTGTAAGTTGTAGTGTTACTATTCTGTGCTCCTTTGCAGCCCTGGCAACACACGGCGACTGAGCAGTTTAGAAACCACTGTATATATGTGGTTACGCCCATGTAGTGGTGGAGCTTCAACCTATTTTATGTGTCGCGTTATTTCGTCCCACTATTCGCAAATTCATTAGCAATCCTAAACTGAAAAGCATGCTTCAGTCGAAATAATGATTTTTCAAAATTTGCATCCTGAAACTTACCAACAACACCAGAAAAGACAGAGTCCCCAACATCAGCATAAGAAATAAAGTTGGCACAGAACCTTGCTTGAATTACATTGAGAAACAAAGAATGAAGTGGTTTGGCCACTTAATAAGAATGCATCCAAAATCCACAGTATACAGAGTCTTCTACAATAGAACATCAGGAAAGAAGGCGAGAGGAAGAGAACAAGAAAACGATGGTTAGATGGCGTAGCAGAATCCTGTCAAAGAGCAAAAATAACAAACACCCAAGCCACTAGAACAGAGCAAGACAAAAACAGAAAACCGTGAAGCTGGGCAACAACCCGGTAGCAGTGTGACGACACTGGGCAACAACCCGGTAGCAGTGTGACGACACTTGCAACAACCCGGTAGCAGTGTGACAACCTGGCAACAACCCGTAGCATGTGACAACTTAACAACCGGTAGCAGTGTGACGACACTTGGCAACAACCCGGTAGCAGTGTGACAACATAAGATAAGAAGAAGCCAACTGAACTGTTAATATACAAATTAAGTTGTTGTTTTCTTAAAGGCATCAGATTTTGTTATCTTGTATCTTGCATTATTTTGTAGAGATCTTTTGTTGGTGCACGCCGAATAGATGTAACTTTTGTAGCAAGACAAAATTGCCAGTCTATATCGCTTTGTAAGGTTCTTAGTACTGAAGTTTTATATAAATCTATGTTGTCTTCTATGTTTGCGTGGAGGACATTTTGCTTTCTATCAACTGTATCTGATTAGCATTGCCCTTTGAGGCGCACAGTCTGTTGGTAATCTGCTTATGGGGCAGAGCTATTAAATGTGTTGTTTCTTGATTAAGTTCAATGCTGATCTTGTACCCACTTTTTTCCTGATGTCTTCATTTCTAAACCAGTCGTTTCTTGGAAACTCCAAGCACTCTCGAGTAGTCACTTCATATCTGCCGTGACTAGTTTTCTTCTCTCGTTTAATGTCAATGTCCAAGCTTGGCACTTATAGCATAATGCCAGGAGAACGATCGTGTTGTTTTCCATTATTTTATGTTTTCAATTCCGAGTTTATAAAGTATGAAAAACTTATGTTATAACACAAGCGAGTTAGCAAAAAAAATAAAACTCAGGATATTCATTTTGTTACGTGGCAACAGATGGAGGTGAATTATAGACAATTACATAAGCATTCAAGAAGAAAATGAGATATTTTGAAACAAAGTGCTATATAAAAACGCTTAAACTGCGCAGGACGTCAAAAAAAGTTTAGAAATCCAACAAGATGTTACAATTCTAGGAGCATTGGATCATACACAATATCATGTTTTATATACTAAACATATTTTGCTCATATTAAAGGGTTTCATCATAATTATAATTATCATGCTTTATATACTAAACATATTTTGCTCATATTAAAGTAGTGTCATTATAATTATCATTATCCCAGCAAGATAAGCAAATTATCGTACCACTGCAACCTACAAGGCATGTAGTAAGAGACTACTGAGGTAAGAGCCTAGGAAGTTACACTAGTAAATAAAAAGCATAGCAGAAATTGGATGTGCTGGGCTACTTGTATGCGCATAACTGGCACAACGTAAATCGTTCTTAGGCTCAGATCACATACAAATCATACAGACTGGTTAACAAGTGGACGATATGGAGCGTTCGAAGGAGAAGAAGCAGCATTAAGAATGATTGGTGTGAGTCGGCTCCCTGGAGAAGAAGCAGCATTGAGAAGGACTGGTGTGAGTCGGCTCCCTGGAGAAGAAGCAGCATTGAGAAGGACTGGTGTGAGTCGGCTCCCTGAGACAAGCAGCATTTGAAACGACAGTTGATGTGGTCCTGAAATCAGCATTGAGAAGGACTGGTGTGAGTCGGCTCCCTGGAGAAGAAGCAGCATTGAGAAGGACTGGTGTGAGTCGGCTCCCTGGAGAAGAAGCAGCATTGAGAAGGACTGGTGTGAGTCGGCTCCTGAGAAGAAGCAGCATTGAGAAGGACTGGTGTGAGTCGGCTCCCTATGACCAATCAAATTTGAAATTATCCTACAGTATAACACCAGATGTGGTACTTTTAAATTGTTTATTTTTTTTTTACTGTTTGTAAAATCTAAGTTACTCGTCTGCACAAATGTATGCCTTGTATGTTGAATAATATGCCTACACTTTCACCGTTCTTCAAGTGTGTTTTTCCTATATATCGTAGTAGTATAACGGAGGATCAATGTGCTCATATTCTCGGCTCAAACCCTACAGATCACAAATAGTGGTTAACTTAGTTGATAAGAACAAACACAAAGAAACAACAGTATGAAGTAAACAATGACATGGAAATTGTAGCATATTATGTACAGAACGTCGCTATCAGCCATAATAAACGAGTCGTTGATTTAATAGCCACCACTTATACGTTCAATAGTTTGTCATTGCTTTATGAACGGTGAGGTCTATTTTTACCATTCATAAAAATCCACACCGAACAAATTTCTTTCCAAATTACTGGCTGCGGAGTATGAACCAGATACGCTTGGGTTGTGAACTAGCACACTACTACTTATGCTACAGACGCCCACGGAAACAATAGCAACTATACACAAGAATCGTTCATCTTTTCACCCTGCACCTGTGATAAATCAGCACGTGTAACCCATTTATGAAACTTCAGATAAGGGTGATTGAAATACAGAAATAACTGAGATGCATATTTCATTAAGCTTGCTAATATTTTGTGAATTTATTTTGGGGAATTAAATGTATTTTTAAGTTGTACATGAAAGTCCTTATCAATACTGTAGTTTCTGTAGCTATAAATTAAAAGCAGTTGAGCATGAGTGTTTATTATTTCAAGCTGAGACCTTTGCTTGTCAATGTTTTTAATGCATCTAAAATTGGTTGAAAATGAAAATCGTGGTATATGTTTTACATGACGTAGTAATCAACCACAGTAAATGAGTCGTTGGTTTTCTAGGCACCACTTATACGTTCAGTAGTTTGTCATAGCTTTCTGGACGGTTAGGTCTATTTTTACCTTTTGTAAAAATCCCACGGAAACGAATTTGCTTCCAAAATTGCCCACCGTGGAGTTTGAACCAGGTACGTATGGGTTTGTGATCGGGCTCACTACCGCTTAAGCTACACACGCTCACCAAAATTGGTTATCTTATGAGAAAACTGTTCTTAAGTGAAGTATTACTTTCTAGGTATATTCACTCACATTGAGCGAAGCGGAGCATACATAACAACTGCTTTCAGTATGATGATTACTGAGGACGTTACCGCTGCTCTCCAGAGTATACTTGGGAAACTGTTGACCGGACCCGTTGTCGCATCTGATTCTCAATCGATGCTTCGATAGGTCTAAACTAGCAGATTGCAGTATGAGTGAATGTCGTCTATTGTGGTTTCCAGCCTCCTGAGGCCTGATCCAGTGGCGGCTCGTCATTAAGGGCCAGTGGGGCCAGGCCCCATCAAAATAATGTGTAAAGAGCATTTATTATTTAATAAATTAAACTTCACTAACCTAAGTCAAAAGTACCTGATTTTCGAACATTTGCCTGTCGCACAACAAAAAGGATCATGAGCCGCATACGGCGCCTTGGACGTTGTCCTGGGCATGCGGTAAGTTGGCTGGTCACTGAGAGCGCAGTCGATTAGTCATTAGAGCTAATAGACGCACGAGTTGGAATGAATCAAGTGTTCTTCTCGGTCTTTTGACGTACTTGTTGTTATAGAATTAGATATAAATAATCTCAGTCAACATTTCTGGAGTGTAAGAATTGATCATTGCGTCTTGGTGTGCGGAAGTGAAGAACTGTCGATGCCTTAGATGGAGTAGGTTTAAATGGGTTGGATTGCTGAGAAGAGTTTGATGTTTAAAGGTTTTTGTGAAGCGAAGGATTGACTTCATTGCACCGGGTTTTACCCCATATGGCTCGGTCCTCTCGCAGAAATGGCACGCCACCTGCCGAGAGTATTCACAAAGCACGAGCTCCGTAGCTCCGGAAAACATCCTAGGGTCTCTGGGAAAACATATTCGTGAACAGAGCGCTCGATCCGGATTCGAACCCACGACCTTCGACTCACAAGGTAAAGGGCATAACCCCTTAGCCAAAGAAGAGTGTGTTTAACTAGTTCTCCACGTGAACCACCAGTATGTATATCCGTCGACATTTGTTGGGGGAGACTGACCACTTATAGGTCTACCAGTAGTGATATGTCAGTTCAATAACCAATAACTAGTTCCATCACATAAAACATACGTTGATGTTCATCGAAGTCAAATTATGATTGTCCTACCAATCAATAAATCAATCATAATGTGTTTGGATAGTGAGTACATCTAAATATGATAGCAGTATGTTCTGACTGTGACATTCATTGTATCTCTGGACATCTAAATTGATAGCAGTATGTTCTGTGACATTCATTGTATCTCTGCGGCTAAATGGTTAATCCTTGACTAGAGTTCCAGATGTCTTGTGATCGAATCACGACGGCGAACCGGACCGCGTCGTTCTGTTCACCGGTGTATTTATTCCAGAGATACATAGGATTGTGACCGGAGCTACACGGAGATTTGAACATCTAAGAGTCTTGTGGAGTTAAATGGTTATATTTTTGACTCTGTATTGATATTTGTCTGGGGACTCTTCTCTGTATTGATATTTGTCTGGGGACTCTTCTCTGTATTGATATTTGTTTGGGGACTCTTTTCAATGAGGTAGGTTTTTGGAGCTTACGTCCAAATCACAGATGCATGTTTGACCCGATGTGATCAAGAGTGCAATATCACGAGCTGGGCAGTCCTCTACTCATTAGGGAACGGTGTTGTAATGGTCTTACATCATCAAATGCATGCATAAGATAAAAGACTTGATTTCTTTCACCAGCCAGACATGATTGTTCAGAAGGCATCATCATAGCGAAGATTATCTCGAGCCTTGTTAGCAAGATGAATCTATAACCGAGACGTACTTCGAGGGAATCAAGCGAGGGCATTACCAATAAGTACTCTTGTACTGACTACACACGGAAAGCACGATTCCTCTCTTCCTCTCACACTGTTAATAATCATATAAGATAGAAAGAAAGGACAAGACAACAAGTAGAAACACTCGAAAGTGAACTAAAAAAGCTACATACTTTAATCAATGCGCACACGCTGAAAAACGGAGCATTGTATATCTATAATAGCAACGCATCAATGCGAAGATGGCAAATGTCCTAATCTAAACTTATTCCTATATTAAACACTGTTTTGAGCTAAAAATAAATGTGAATGCGCCTGTCCTACATGTGCAAATGAGCTGTTGCGCGGCGTATTCACGTTCTTGGCGCAAACAATAGAAATCACAAGTTAGTTAACAGTTAACTTGATTGATAAGAACACACGGAAAGACAAAGAGGAAAAACCACTGCTTGAAATATAATTTTTAATTTCTGACTTTGTCTTCCCTCGCACCCACTCATCTCCTTCACCCTGTTCAGAAAACAGCATTCCAGGTATTACTATTTTTTTTAAATTTAACATCACGTTAAGGTAGGTTTACGCATTTTCAGCATCTTACTCTCTCGTTTTACCAGTTCACACTATTTTTTTTCTATCTTCATTTTAAAAATAGGTAATATATACCTCGCCTCAATATAATTACAGGTATGGAGGTAGGTATGATCTCATTTTTAAGTAATACATACCTTGTATCAATATAATTATTTTACTCTAGGTATGCAGGTAGTTATATAGTCATGGTTCCAACTTTACGGCAACCGTTGCCACATAATTGTTGTTTTAGTATCAACAAGAACAGTCAAAGTGCACATCATTGTATCATGTGAAGTCGATAAGGAAATAGAAGTCTCGACACACACCAGCAGCGTGCACACGTATTAAAAGCATGAGGCAGCCGCAAGAGTGTCAACACCATTTGTCCGCCACTTATTCATGTCAAAGAGAACATTCGTCACGAGGGAGAAAAAAAAGCAGTGCATAGAAGCATTACTGCATAAGACAGCAGCTAGATAGTCAGCTACTAGAGGTCTACCATTTTCTAACTATGCAGTTCCCAACACAGCCACCACACAAACCAAAACAAAAATTAACGCGAATGAAATTCAAAGCTCACAGTGTCACTCTAAGCACTCAACTCGTTTGCTGGGCAACGAAACCGGCTCTTACAAGTCCAAACATGAGAACAAATGCTATAACAGCCAGGCACAAATAAATAGCACTCAACGGTCTTACAAGTCCAAACATGAGAACAAATCATAACAGCCAGGCACAGAAATAATAGCACTCCACGGCTCTACAAGTTCAAACATGAGAACAAATGCTATAACAGCCAGGCACAGAAACAAATAACACTCCAATGTCGTAACGGCTCATCTGTCCTTCCACCTAGTTGACTAAATTTGGTGATTATTTAACCTTACCCTGCTCTAATTAAGAAGAGACCGGTTTAGAAATAAAAACATCAGGAAAAATGTTGGTACAACATCAGGATTGAACTACATCAAGAAATAACAAATTAAATGGTTCGGCTACATAAGCATTTTACCATCAGATAGACCGACTCAAAGAACAATGCTAATCCAATACATTAGATACAAATGAAAAGGACGTCCAAGCAAAAGGTGGACCTCAGAAATAACAGCGACAGTGAAAAACACTGTTAATGAAGCGCACACAAAAGACCATTCTATAAATTTCATATCATGACGATGTGAAACAAAATAGAATTAGAAGAAAAAAAGTTCAATATTCAGTGGGAAAATGATAAAGCGATAAAAATTAATGTAAGGAGATGGGAAAAGGGTGGCACAAAGAGACAGTGAAACAGTCAATAAATATTCCGTCTAGTCCATGGACAACGTCTAGCATAATATTCACAGACTATTCCACATTAAGGCACTGTAGTTTGTAAAACAACTTTGCCCTCTGGTCGTTCAGTGACCATCATAAATTGTGGAGTGTGATAGAGGAGCATCAAACACTCTACCCCTTGCTCGGTCTCCGACCATCATTCGTAAATGTACATCCGAATTTGTTTCAATTGCCATTGATCTCAACCAAGCTTTACTTAACTCACTTCTCTTACTGGTCTATAGTGTGTGTTCTGCATCTGACTTTGCATCCTCGGTTTGCAGGGCTGGGGTCGGCTAGTGCTTCTTAGGAAGGGCGGAAAGTGGAAATTAGTATCCTGCTAACGACCCGTATAAACACAAGCCAACTCCACCTCCCAGGGATGTAGATCGGGAAACCGTGACCACGGGGCCCAAGGATAACGGTGCTCTGGCTCGTCTTGGGAAATGGTTTGCAATATGCACCTGGTTTAAAAAAAAGTATACGTAGAGATGCGAACTAGAAAAAAAGAATGCAGAAACTAGATGTGCTGTAGACGACTAACTGGCACAACAAACTCACACTCTAAGGTGCAATTCACATACCGACCACAAAGAGTGGCATGTGTAGGTCGAACGACGCAGAAGAAAAAGAAGAAAACTTCTCTTTCTGACCCCTAATAATAGTACAATTTCCCCAAGCCTTTTCAGACCTTAAAGTATAAAGTCACTTCCCTTCACATTTATAGGCCCTAGTGTGCAGGAGGAAGGTGCGCCAATTCATTACATCCCGTTTATAACATCGAGTGTGGGATTTGAACCCACAACACTTCCGAATCCGAGTTGATAGAAGAATGCTTACTCATTACGCTAGTCCGTCACACTATTTCCCCCCTACATCTTCATTATAAATATTGTAAAAGAAAATTGTCCCCAAAACGACATCACTACAGACCATCATAAATGGATGTTTATTGTAGAATAGAGGGATTGAGATGGTATGATACGATTATGAATGATGAACTCAGAGAAAGAACTAAGCAGATACCAGTGGAGAAAGAACTAAGCAGATACCAGTGGAGAAAGAACTAAGCAGATACCAGTGGAGAAAGAACTAAGCAGATACCAGTGGAGAAAGAACTAAGCAGATACCAGTGGAGAAAGAACTAAGCAGATACCAGTGGAGAAAGAACTAAGCAGATACCAGTGGAGAAAGAACTAAGCAGATACCAGTGGAGAAAGAACTAGCAAGGATACCAGTGAAAAGGCTAAGAAGACTCTGGCGATGGATAGGACGCACATTGAGAAGTCTGACCGCAAGCATTACAAAACATGCACTATTTTGGAACCCGCAGGGAAAGAGGAGTAGGGGAAGGCCTAAACATACACGGAGAAGAGAGCCGGAGACTGATATTAAAATTATAAGTAAAACATGGACAGAATTTGATGGGATGGCAGGATAGAGGAAGAGCTGGAAGAAGTTATTTTTTTTGTTTCGAGCCAAGAGCACTTGAGCTTTCATGCTCTTCGGCTCGGTGCCATGGACATCGTACCCTTCAGTTCGGTGCCACGAACACCGTAAATCGGGAGAACCTGTGTCTTTTCTGCCAACCCGCGGAATTGTACCACACTAACAGGGGCTTGTCCGCCACCCCCTCCCCTCTCCCCGTCGTCCAACGCGCTACGAACACGCTGGACAGGCCGGCTGGGCAAAGAAAGAAGTTTGTTGAAGACCTGCGTTCCGTTGGGAGTTAAAAGGTGAAAGAAGAAAGAAAACTAAATCCCCTTCATCCAAATTTTCCCAGGATTTATTTTCTTTGAACATATTAAATTTCAAGCTTTATCTTAGTGTTCATACATTGGATAAAAAAATAAAGATGTTATTCCTGTCCTTATCAGAAACCGATAGACAAATCTGATAAGACAGTTAATGTCGTTAGATACAGAATCACAAGAAAAAAAAATGTGATTTAGAGAGATCTCTGACCATTTTTTTTTCCAGCAGTGCCCACACAGTCTTTACAAAAAAACACATCTTAATGGGTGTTTTTGTTTTCATTTTCAGTTTTATCAAATGTACACAACTTCAATGCAGAAGGGAATTCTGCTGAGGAAAGGGAAAGATAGCAAGAGGGTACTAGTTTGATAAGGTTGATTGATAATTTAGAAAGTGATAAGTAAGGTTTTAATATTTCTAAACATAAGAGGATATTTAGATTAGGGATAGATAGTTTGTGATTGAAATGTGTATGTTTCAAAGATTGAGAATAAAGGAAAGAACGGAGGAGAGAGAGAGAGAGAGAGAGAGAAAGATGGGAGAAGTGTGTGTTTGAGTGTTGAAACTTCAAAGACAAAAAACTCTCACTCCTATTGTAGACTTTGCTTTGTTTCTTGGACTACGCATCTACAACAGAAGTGTACTAATCACACCACTATCTCGGTTTTCATATACATCTGTAGAAACTGTATCTAAAGAGTTACGTCATAGCTTTGCATTCTGAAGGTAATGGGGTTCAACCTGGACCGCTCTGTTCTGTTGCTGAGTGTTTAGCAAATGTTGCCGAAGCCACCGAGTTCGTCCTTTCTGCAATAATCTCGGCAGATGGCGGGTCATTTCTGCGGAGAGGAACTGAGTCATATGAGGTCAAACCCGGAGCAAGGATTTCAGTCCTTCCTCTTTAGACCCTCTTTATACATAAAAAAAATAACTGCAAACAAGAAAAGAAGACAGCAAAGTAAACAGATAGAAAGAAAGAATTGCAAACAAGCAAGGTTGTATTGGTAGATCAAATGAAATGCTGGCAGAAAAATGTATTGATTGATTGATAGGACCATCATCATTGCACTTCTGTGAGTAACCATGTGTGCTTCGATCTCTTTCTTACACAGAAAGATCTCAGCTGCAGTACACGAAATCTGTAGCACCGGCGAGGGTCCCGGATGTAATGTTGCAGATGGTGAAAATATTTTTGCATCAAATTTTATTTTAATTTTTTTTCTAATGAATTATGCACGGACAGCGGCTTTTCAGCCTACTCTTCTCGATTTTGAACTGTCAATGGTTCTTTTACATAAATTAAACAGTGGACTACGTTTTATCGTTTTTCTACGATATGACTAGGAACTCGATCTCACCTACACTGAGATGAGGGAAGAAAGACAACAAGAGATATGGACACACGGATAGTTTACTTTTTTCGATCTAGAAGCACTTGAACATTCTGCTTTTCGACTCGGCGCCATGGACATCGTAACCATTCATTTCGGTGCCACGAAGATCGTAAATCTGGAGAGCCTGGGGCTTTTCACCCGCGGAATTGAACCCGCACTCACAGAAGGCTTGTCACACCGTCGTCCAACGCTGGGCAGGCGGGCATAGATTTACTTAAAGAAGAAAAAACATGAACAGTTAATCAACAGAAATAAAAATATTTATTTTACAACATTGACCACTTAAAAATTTTTTGTGTTAGAAATTGTTAGATGTTCATAGATTTAATATATAAAGACAAACGGTAAAGAAACTCACTGAAACATCCATGTACTTTGAAAAGAAGATTAGAAACGTATCGACAAGACTCCTAGAACACACATAAAACTGCCTACAGATCTTCATGTTAACAAAAGAATCATCTTATGTATCTCTTAGAACGCTTACTGTTTTTACCATTTCGCCAGTACTTGGCTCATACACAGGAGACAAGTGGGCTCTGACACAGAGCAAAGAAATACCATTTGCTCTTATCAATACGGGTTCTCGTCCTCTTGAAAACAGATTTGAAAAGTTTTATCTTTTCTTATCTATTCGTTCTTCCATATCCGAATCTAGATGGGTTTCCCAGCGCCGTGTTTTCTACGTACTTCTTGTAACGTACTTCTTGTACAGTGATTTAGTTTGGGAGCTGTAAACAATATTTTTTTTACACTTTTAGAGAAAAAAATAATACATGGAATTGATATTTCTTAAATAAATCTCCTTTCTTTTCTTCTTTACCCTAATTCTGTTTTGCCTCACAGCGTTGGGATAAAAAAAGATTTATAGAACGGGTGTTTGTGTACGCTTCATATAGTGTTTTTCGGAGATCCACCTTTTGCGTGGACGGCCTTCTGCTTTGTATTCACTGTTTAGGAGTAATATTGCATTTTAATCTCCGATCTCCTTCGTAATAACTCTACCAACGTCCAGTGAGTAACCGTACCAACTCGATGTTCATTGATGAGCCTATAATATACCTATGTTGTGCTGATATTTTTGCCCTCTAATCTTCAATCACGCTCTCGCAATCTAGCACTTGACGTATACTCACTCAGTAACGTAAATCGTGGGCACCGGCAATATAAGGCCGACTAGCTCAGACGAGAGACCAACAACTTCTGTTCAATTGGGGGGCGGGGGCTGGTTTATATATGTTTGATAGAACACTGTAAATATTTTTGCAATTTGTCTCAATTCTATGAGTCCATGGTTATTTATTGATGAAAATATTAATAATAATGATATTACTTATTGCTAAACTTAACTTGTTATATAATATAACCTTGATTTAGCATGTATTGCTCTTAAAAGAAACGTCTTGTACAACACTACAGGAATGCGAGGACACGCGACGCTTGTGATCTTATTTCCTTGAATTTTTACATGAGACCGCCGGACGTATGTTATCAGAGGTCATGCGTAAACCTACTCAGTAACGTATTCTAGCTCGGTAAAGTATACTCACTCAGTAAAGTATACTCACTCAGTAACGTTTACTCACTCAGTAACGTATTCTCACTGGGTAAAGTATACTCACTCAGTAACGTGTACTCACTCAGTAACATATACGCACTCAGCAACGTATACTTACTCAGTAACGTATGTTCACTTAGTAACGTATATTCGCTCAGTAACGTATACTCACTCAGTAACGTGTACTCACTCAGCAACGTATATTTACTCAGTAACGAATACTCACTCAGTAACGACTACTCACTCCGACACTTCAAATACTTACTCAGACATTTCGAATACTAGCTCTGAGTTAACACTAACAGAATTTTTTTAAACAGAAAAAAATGATCAGACAGTTGATAAGGATTAAACCTTTTCTAAAAATAAAAACACGTTGGCATCAAGATCTCTGAAGAAATAAGTACATCATCGTATCATCCAGGCGCCACTATTTGTCAAGGTCATGTTTCTAATATGTTCGCTATCGGTGGAGCTTGAAGATCCACAGCTCTGATAACTGTTTAAGACCTGATAACAGGACTCACATTTAGTAAGTTGAGTTCATCCTTCTTATGCATGACATTTGCTTTGAATATATATTTGATATTGCCAACCTTTGATGATTTTTATCTCATCTGATTTCAATTTTAATTTGAGATGGGTCTGCAGAACATGATATATACCATATTTCAACGCAGAACTGAATTATAAATCTGAGAATAAAAATATGAGTTTTTCTTTCGTTTCGAGATTTATAAATTTAGGATTTTTTTTAAAGGAATAAATGAATCATATGGAAAGCATAAATTGAAAAGAGAATTAATGAGAGAGTAGCGATCAAAATGAAGGTTTATATTTTGGAGAGAGCTGCAGTAGCGTAGTTGTTAGTGAACGCGATTCTTAAGCTGCCCGGCTGTTGCCAGGGCTCACAAGGGAGCAAAGAAAAGTAACACTGTGAGTTACAAAGCATGTCGTAAAAGGCGACTGAGGTAGGGGCCTAGCGATGCTACCCTAGTAACTAAAAAGCAGCGCAGCAATCGGGTGTGATGGCCTACTTGTAGGCGCATAGCTAGCACAATGTAAATCGCTCCTACGCTCAGATCACATACAAATCATAAAAAGTGGTTAACAAGTGGTCGATATGGAGCGTTCGTAGAAGAAGAAGATTCTTAGGCTAGGGGTCAGGGTTCAATTCCACAGTGGACATAGGATATTTATCTCACCTTATCGGCTCTCAGGTTGACCCAGTGTCAATTGTGTACACACAAAAGCACTGGGAAGTATAGGCGGCCTGTGTGATGTTAACATCAATACCCATCGTGTGCCGACGGTCAATGAAAAATACGGGTCCAACACAATATTACTCAATATACTTCGAGGTATGAAAAAGGGTTCCTTCTATATTTTGGAGACATTGCGAGGTCTGTGGCAAGAATACAGCAGTTTATGGAAACATTTCAAGAAAGAGGACAGTTGTTATACAGCTTTATGGGAGTCACCGGCGGCGAAGTTGATAATATTCTACGCTACTGACACAGTGCCGGGAAACTCCGGTATTAAAGGCCAGATTTCCAAAAAATGTAGGTGTACACACGGCACGCGGTTGTGATACATGATACCCTGATCCTTTACATGCGGATCTAAATTACAAGCACCTATGAAGTAGAAGTAAAATTCGCCTTAATGGTTATATCCATTGGTGATAAGGAAAGGAAACCTTCACGCATAACTCAGTCAGATTTGCTATATTAGACGACCTGACTACGGTCGGTATACTATGCGATAATAAAGTGTTTGATAGGAGGTTGTTATGGCTAAGTGACCTTTGCCTTGCGTTCCGAACGGTAGTGGAAATCGACTCAGGACCGTATCGGAGTATCATTACTCTTTCAAGCGCAGTCTGTTGGTAATCTGCTTATGTGGCCGAATCATTTAATTTGTTGTTTCTTGATGAAGTTCAGTACTGATGTTGTACCACGTTTGTTCCTGATGTATTCACTTCTAAACTAGTCTAATTTTGGAGTTTCAGTTTCCTTTTAATTTACATTATCATAATATTAGCTATCCCTTGCGCTTGCTTGATCAAACTTTAGTTATCTATTTTACCTGAAATTATCAGTTTTATATCTCTCTTATTATATTAGGTTTCCTTTCCATCTGATATCCCTTCAGTAATAATGTTATATCTTCAATATAATGTTATATCTTCAATATAATGTTATATCTTCAGTAATAATGTTATTTCTTCAATATAATGTTATATCTTCAATATAATGTTATATCTTCAATATAATGTTATATCTTCAGTAATAATGTTATTTCTTCAATATAATGTTATATCTTCAATATAATGTTATATCTTCAATATAATGTTATATCTTCAGTAATAATGTTATATCTTCAGTAATAATGTTATATCTTCAGTATAATGCTATATCTTCAGTATAATGCTATATCTTCAATATAATGCTATATCTTCAATATAATGTTATATCTTCAATATAATGTTATATCTTCAGTATAATGCTATATCTTCAGTATAATGCTATATCTTCAGTATAATGTTATATCTTCAGTAATAATGTTATATCTTCAATATAATGTTATATCTTCAATATAATGTTATATCTTCAATATAATGTTATATCTTCAGTAATAATGTTATATCTTCAGTAATAATGTTATATCTTCAGTATAATGCTATATCTTCAGTATAATGCTATATCTTCAATATAATGCTATATCTTCAATATAATGTTATATCTTCAATATAATGTTATATTTCAGTTTTATATCTTTAGTATTGTATATTTCTATCATCTATATCTCTTCAGTATAATGTTATATCTTCAATATAATGTTATTCGAGTCGTCATGTCTTTAACGATATAATGGAAGAGCGTCAACATCTGAGATAATAGCAAACACCAGAGGCAGAGATTTGTGGAGATCCATGATTGCCTTTGCCAGCCGGCACAGCACCTGACAATGATGATGACTTGTGCAAAAGAAATGGTTAAAATTATACAGTAAACACTTTCTCCCCAGACAATGTATCCCCCTGCTCCTGCTAACACAAAAAAAGTGTAAGAAAACTCGTGATTGAATGTACAGAACAGGGTGTACACTCGAAGAGAAAATGACGATAAAAGCTAAGAATAAGTAGTTAAATAATTTAATGAACTTACAACACTCTGTTGTATGTCGCTCAGTTCGGACATAACCTTCACTTAATCTGTTTTATCTGTGTTCCCAGGTCATTAACTCAGACCAGAGTACATTGTCTTGTCTTCTGTTGATGCACCACAGAAGTCGTTAGAGTACACAAAACGACGACACGGTTAAATGAAATCCTCTCAACCGCCAGACGTTTATATTCAATAACTCCTCCATTCAGTGCATATCACTTCACTTTTACTTATTCACTTCATGCTTGGTGTCTCTCGAGGCTCCAGCAAAGGGCTTTCCATGCTGTCTTGTCTCTTACAACCTCCGGTACAGTATTCCACGTCAGAGATCCTACAAACAGTTCTTTTTTAATCATTCATTTCCCCGTTGTTCTTAGTCTTATTGTCTTTCTTCTCTCCTTCTGATGTTCATGTAAAAGAAAACTGTAGTTACTGCCTGTAGTACCGCTTTTTAGGGCAGTGTAGGACATGTGGGACGAGAGCCTGAGAAATTTAATGGCCGCGTGGTTAGTGTAGTCGCCGCGAAGTTGTTCAGATTAAGATTTTTTATTTATGTCCACAACAGAAAAAAAATTATTGGACTTACCGTGAATTGAACATGGGTTTTCCGCGTGGGAGCAACGCTCTAATCCATTCGTTCATACGCTCGTCCCATGGTATTAAACTGGAATCTTTACTTTATATACACTTTCTGTATCATCAAGTTTGAGGCGGCAATATATAGCCCTAATGACAATGGTGGTGTTCCATTTTTAGGGAACAACATCCCTAGAGAAAATGGATCAGATGTTTCTGTGACGTTGATATAGATGGACTAACCAAAACGAATAGGGGCATGAGAGAAACACACAATGCAACTCCATCAAGATACTGGACAGCAGTTTGCAACTAGTCGTCTCAGTTTTAAAATACCAGAGGAGTGGATGTAGATGTGAATTTACTTCCTTCTTCTTCTTCTTTCGTTGTTTTTACGACCAATTTTAATCACTCTTTGTGATATGTTTGATCTTTGCCAAGAAGGTGTATACGTTGCACATTGGTTTGGTAGGCCTCTAAACGCATAGACTTCTACACGTTTAGGGAACATGCATCCGATTTCAGCCAAACCTCCTTAGTCGCCTCTTATGACATGCATGGCAGGTAACAGTGGTTCTATTCTTAACACCCTAAATTTGGGCCCCGGTAACCACTCGAGCAAATTTACTTCCGTTTCCTTTCTCTCTCTCTCTCTCTCTCTCGATCACCCTTAGACTGATGTACCAGATTTCCCATAAATCTCATTCATGTGGAAATCTGATTCATGCAGCTATAGCATGGGTGGGTTTCGTCACATCTTCAGCGCCATTTGGAGCTCTGGTACTTATCCTTCGGAGATATATCCGGTTTTAGGAAGCTTTTACTGGATTCGCTCTCCGTCAGCCTTAAGCTGTTCCCAGCCAACCTGCAAGTCGTTTCCTTTCAAACTTGAGCATGCATTAAACAAGAGGCTTTAAAATCGAAGGATTGTCTTCATTGCACTGGGTTTCTACATATTTCTCGGTTCCTTCGCAGAAATTGCACTCCACTCTCCCAGAGTATTGCACAAACCACGAATCCCGTAGCTCCTGCAACAATTATAAGGTTCTCCGGAAGGGAAGGAAAGGGGGGAGTGCACTCATGAACCGAACGAAGTGGTTAAGATTCGAACACGTAACCTTCATAATGCAAGATAAGCCACTTGACCATATTAACAAGACCTCTTTATCCATCCCATCTCACTCCTTTCCTACCACATTGCAAAAAGACCCCTTTATCCATCCCATCTCACCTTCCTGACCATATTGCAACAAGACCTTTATCCCATCCCATCTCACTCCCTTTCCTGACCATATTGCAACAAAGACCCTCTTTATCCCATCCCATCTCACTCCCTTTCCTGTATTGAACAAGACAATAAAAATTACTTAAAAGCTTTAACTAAAGAGACAGTTCCTGATCGCCTCCGCAGGATATAAGTTCTATAAAATGAGTCTGCAAAAATACTTTGTCCCAGTGTTCTGGTATCCTCTGAAGGTGGCCGTGTGGATATAATTAGCAAGTCTTTCACATAGAGAGAGAAAGAGAGACATGTAGTCTGCATGTAACTAACGAAACAGTTCCCGAACATGTAACTAACGAAACAGTTCCCGAACATGTAACTAACGAAACAGTTCCCGAGCATGTAACTAACGAAACAGTTCCCGATTGTTTCTGCAGGTTATGCGTTTTATGAAATGAGTCTGCAAAAACACTTTGTCCCAGTGTTCCGGTATCCTCTAGGGGTGACTATGTGGATACAACAAGCAAGTCTTGTACATAGAGATGTTGTAGGCGTTCTTTTTACCAATCGGTGAATAATATAAATATTTTGAATTGTTGTAGACAGTGTAACACAGTATGTGGTGCGGTCTGGTAAATGGATTGTTTGTAATGGAATCATATTCAGATCTGGCACAGCACTACAGCATAACTGAGTAGATGTGGTAAACATTTGTATAATATTTGGCAATGTACATGCACCCTCTGTGGTTGGAAAGAAGTCAGAAGGGTACTAACTAGATCTGAGGATAGAGAACCAATGTGTGCTGCTTTCTGACGGCTGACATCCATCGTACAGGCGCAGTGACTCAGGACGTGACGATCCTCTTGCCTTGAACATTTGGACACAAGCCTAGAGTGTAACAGAACTCGGCGTGACCAGCAGGCAATCTGGTGGCGGGGAATGTGAACAGCGAACCCTACCTTGGCACGCAGTATCATTAAGCGACACAGAAAGCCCCTCATCCACTAGTGCTATGGTAGTATTATTCTGGCTCCTGTCCGGGGTGGGTAGGACATCCACAGGCTCCCCAGCTTTTCAATGCTATGAAGAAGAAATCATGTATCTAGTCTTCTTCTTCTTTGCGTTCGTTCTTTACGACCAATTTTAACCACTCTTTATGATATGTTTGATCTTTGCCAAGACGTGTATACCTTGCACTTTGGTTTGGTAGGCCCCTAAACGCATAGACGTCTACACGCTTAGGACACGTGCATCCGATTTCATATCCAAACCTCCTTAGCCGACTCTTACGACATTCGTAGCAGGTAACAATGGTTCTATTCTTTACACCCTAAATTTGGGCCCGGTAACCACTCGGGCGATGTATCTAGTATACGTGGGTGACTTTATTGCATGACTGTATAATGTTTATAAGACTGAATATCATTTATACTTTTTAGCGTTGCATTATATATCATTGAATCCTATCTGTTGTTGGTTAACTTGCATCTATCATCTATGTTTTACTTACGTCTATAAAGGTCACTGTTTTTATTGTGCAGTCTATAAGTCTAGTTTCTTACTTGCTGATCTATCAAGGTCTACTGTTTTTCTTTCATGTCGTCTATCAGGTCTAGTTCTTTTCTTGCATGCACGTCTATCAAGGGCTATGTTTTCTTGTCACGTCTATCAAGTCTACTGTTTTCTTGTCTCTCTTTGTCGCTATTTTGTTACCTAGGAGTCGTCGTTAGTCTACGTCAAACTTATGTTCACTTTTCCTAACTATTCTACTATGCTGTGCAGTCTTTGGTGCGCATCTTAAATACACTATCTAGAATAACTGCCCGCCTGCCCAGCGTGTTCGTAGCGCGTTGGACGACGGGTGATAAGCCCTCTGTGAGTGCGGGTTCAATTCCGCGGGCTGGCAGAAAATCCACAGGTTTTCCAGATTTACGGTGATCGTAACACCGAACCGAAGGGTTACGATGTCCATGACACCGAGTCAAAGAGCTGAAAGCTCAAGTGCTTCTGGATCGGGAAAAAAATTATTACTTCTGTCAGGGTAACTATTTCCTTCTACAAAGAGAAAGAGAACGAGAGAGAGAGAGAGTCAGCATATGTTGACTCCCATCAAGCGATACCAGTGTAGGCAGTTGGCATTTTGTTTCTTCTTATGGCAAGCAAAACGAGTGATACTTAGATAAGGTGCACATGACTTTATTCACATGACTTGACTTACGCTCTTTATCACACGCACAAGTGCCCGACAGAAGGGTTGAATATATGGGAACAAATTATTATTTTTTTTTCTCATGAATGATTCAATTTTAAATAAAACTTTTGTTGGTTATCAGAAAGATTGTCTTTAATAACAAATTTATTAATATATTGTTGTGTAACCGTATGGATGTTGGAATTTCTCTATACTGAATACATTTACACCCACGTGTATAATATCCTAAACATTTCGAATACATAAACACGTGGTATCAAATTATCATATACGTAAGTTTATTTATTCTTAGATTCTAATCTCTACATCAAGAAGGTTATCAAGATACTTGCATCTCTAATTATTCACGTTGCATACGTGCACTATTATCTCTAAGTTGCATACGTGCACAAAAATTTCATGAAACACTCATATAAGTATTATAAAAAATACACACAATTAAAAGACACGTTACTTAACGCTGAAAGTTGAAAAAATTTCACATCCAACCGATTCCTTCTACGGGAACTGGTTCTTCTAAACTACTTAGATTACACCGTCTTAATGCGCCGATCGGTTTACTGTTCAACACTAATTTCTTAATTATCTATCAGATGTCTTTCGAATTTATCAGTTATCTCTACAGACAAAATTTCACGTTTTGGATTCAAACTGCAACCTTTTCCAAATCCGACTGTGTACCAGTTAACTTGAAGCTCGAGTTAATTGACGAAGTAGAACTGGATCGTAGTCTCTGACTAAACCACCAAAGGCTAATGCTTGACAACTGACACACGTGGTAACTATAGCTCTGAGCAGTTCAAGTCAGATTGAGTGATGATTAAATGCAACGAACTCACACGTTCTGAAGGAACGACTCTGTAGAACTAAAGTCTAATGAAAGACTTTGTCACCTAAGAAGACCTTTCAGTTGTCCTTCGTTCGAATGCTTCGGAAAAGTGTTTATTTGTTTGTTTTCGTTCGTCCTTATGGACCATGTTAACCACTCTTTGTAATCTGTATAGTTTGCGCCGAGAATAGGAATGCGTTTCTTCCTCGTTAGAACCCCACGATATGTAGGACACGCACATTCAAATTTGGACCAAAGTATATGTATATTATCCTTCATGATATCTCTTTTGGTATTTTGTCATTGTTACATAGTTTTACTGGTATTTTGCCATTGCTACATTTTTATATTGTTCAGTTTACTGGTATTTTGCCATTGCTACACAGTTTTACTGACCATTGCTTCCTTTTATATCGTATATTATCTAACAGGACTTACAGTTATCCTCTTCTTCTTCTCCTTCTCTTCCATCATTTACTTCTTTATAGAAGTGTTGGGGAGGGGAAGTGATCTTGTGTGTGTTTGCTTTAAGGCACTTTGTAAGCTGGTATTCATTTTCGTAAGGCTCTTCTTGATGCCGTCGATCCATCTTTTGTGTGGTCTTCCTCTTGCTGTGTACTCATTATACTTTTTCTGTGTGGCTCTCTGTGGTATGCGATACCAGGGCACTCTTGTCAGGTGTCCAAACCATTTAATCTGTTGTTCTTTTATGAATTGTATGACTGGTTTCACGTCCAGTCTTCTTCTGATTTCTTCATTTCTAATTTTGTCTCTTATTGTCACACCTGCAGCTCTTCTAAGACACATCCTCTATGTCGTTATGATTTTCAGCTCATTAGCTGCTATTATTGGCCATGTTGACACTGGTAACATAGTGTTGGCCAGAAAATCGTTCTTATGGATTTGCTTTAGTTGTTAGTGGTATCTCTTTATGTGACATCAGTAATGTTAACTGTCCGAGTACCTATTTAGCTTTTGTGCAACGATTACATACATTTATACAGACTAACAACTACGATTTTACAAACAGACAAATGTCACTGTAAAGTACCACGTCTGGAGTTATATATATACTCACACGAGTGGTTACCGGGGCCCAAATTTGGGGTGTAAAGAATAGAACCACTGTTACCTGCCACGAATGTCGTAAGAGGCGACTAAGGAGGTTTGGCTGAAATCGGATGCACATGTCCTAAACGTGTAGAAGTCTATGCGTTTAGGGGCCTACCAAAACCAATGTGCAACGTATACACGTTCTTGGCAAAGATCAAACATATCACAAAGAGTGATTAAAATTGGTCGTAAAGAACGAGAGCAAAGAAGAAGAAGAAGTTATACTGTAGCATTGATCAGATCTGGTTTGTAATATGGAGACTGTCAGAGCTGACTCATGCCAGGACCAAAGCATAAAAAAGTGAAATAAAGACAAATAAAAGGATTAGTTCTTTATTTTCATCGTTTGTTATTGAAAAAACAGTTTGTCATCTATCAAGTTGACACATAACTTTTCTTGAATTACATTGAGAAACAAAGAATGAAGCGGTTTGGCCACTTAATAAGAATGCATCCAAACTCCACAGTAAACGCAGAGTCTTCTACAACAGAACATCAGGGAAGAAGGTGAGAGGAAGACCACGAAAAAGATGGTTAGAGGGCAAAGCAGAATCCTGCCAAAGAGCAAAATTAACAATCACCCAAGCCACCCAGAACAGCGCAAGACAAAAACAGAAAACCACGACAAGGTGTAACAACCCGGTAGCAATGTGACGACAAAAGAAGAAGAAAATAAACAAACAAACATTCCTCACGAGCAATTATTAGATTTCTTCTTCTTCAAACGCTCGATATCGACCACTTGTTAACCACTGTTTGTGATTTGTATGTGATCTGAGCCTAAAAGCGATTGTACGTTGTGCCAGTATGTGCCTACAATTAGGCCAGCAAATCAGATTTCTGCGGGACGTTTTATTTATTAGGTTAGCTTCCCTAGACCCTACCTCAATCGCCTCTTACGACATGCATTATAGATCGCAGTGTTACGATTTTATTTGCTCCCCTGTGAGCCTCGGCAACACACTAGCACTATTAGACTGTAATCATAACTTAACTTTCACATACATTTAGTGCTCCTTCTCAACTAATTCTCTCAAATTATCCGTACATCCTCCTAATATGAACCTTTGTGTTCTCTTCGATCCATCCTTCTCAGTACACTCATCGTTCTCAGTGTAATTATTTACTCCACATGAGAAGGTTTTCAAAAAAACGAAATCCTTCTGTTTATTCCATGCTGCTTTTGTGTGTGTTTTTTATTTTTGTTTTAGCTTGCTTGGATCAGAAAATCAATAACTCACAGTCCAATTTCCCATCTTTGTTTCTCTTTATTTTATTTTTTTCTCCATCTCTCAATAATCACTTCCGCAACTCTCCATTTTTCTTCTTGAAACAGTCCGCTTTCTCTCCGTGTCTCTTCGCCACACATTCTCCCACAAACAAAATTAGTGAGCAGTCTTCTTTAGCAGAGAGCAAATCTCTTTCATCTTCAAATATTTCATCATATTCTGTCTCATCTTTATCGATCTTGTATGATTATTTCTACCATCACAGCAGGAACGAATAAATATCTCCGTTTACAAGGTGATATAACTCACTCGCCAGGAACCATTACTCTTGTTGTGAACAGTCTTCGAATTATCCCCCTCCTGCTGGCACATTATTAAACTCATCATGACGCAATGTTTAAGATATTACTAGATTAAAATCTGAGATCGGACTGTCTTCAAATTTCTGTTCAAGAATGAGAATATGCCCGGCGACGTTTCTGACAGATTTTACCTGCTGTTTTTTTAAACACCTGACATTGATATCTTAACGGTTTTGTTCCCTATGAATAGAGTAACTATTAAGTCAATACGCACGTGGATGAGTCAGTTATGATGGCCTCTACTACTCCACTATAGCCAGTTAGATATGACACCGTGCCCACCTGCCCAGCGTGTTCATAGCGCGTTGGACGACGGGTGACAAGCCCTCTGTGAGTGCGGGTTCAATTCCGCGGACTTGCAGAAAAGCTACAGGTTCTCCAGATTTACGGTGTTCGTGGCCCCGAACCGAATTGTTACGATGTCCATGGCACCGAGTCGATTAGCTGAAAGCTCACGTGCTTCTGGATCAGGAAAAAAATGACACCGTATTGGCGTAAAATTAAGCCATCGAAATATTTTTCCAACTTAGTTCCCGTGTTCAAGATAAGTACGTACTGGAAATCCGCTGCCTGGGCAAAATTCTTTAGAACGATTTAAAAAAAAAAATTCAAACAAAATATGTCTTTACTATCTTCTAAATTACATGGTGGACTCTCACCGACCGTGCCAATCCGGTCACGAGTGTATTTCCTTCAGAGTTTCCTAGGATTGTTGCAAGAGCTACGGAGTTCGTGCTTTGTGCAATACTCTCTGCAGGTGACATGCCATGTATGCGGAGAGGACCAAGCCATTTGGGTTAAAACCCTGTGCAATGAAGTGAGTCCTTTCGCCTTGAGTCCTAGTCCTATCGGAGAGGTACTGTGAAACGTCGGTCGCGTGGGTAGCCCGTAAAAACACCCGTGGTAGTTGAAAGTTGATAAAAGTAGGCTGCGATGTCGCTGTCTGGGGGAAAATTCTTGAAAAAAAAATATTTGAAATAACTCGTGCAACAATTTTCGTTATCTTCAAAATTACATCGGGGAACCTCGCCGGTGCATGGAGGTCGTGTACTACCTAAGATCATCCATGTAAAAAATACATGGTTATACACCAATCTGCAATGAGGTTGTTAGAATCCTATGAGAAACATTCCTTTCAAATAAAAACGGGGCACATCATCTCCAGATCACAGAGAATCCTATAAGAAACATCCTTTCGGCTAGTATGGGGATTGAACCCATGTCATTCGTGTGTTTAGTATGACGCGCTACCTAACTAACTAAAACGGGCCCACATTATTTGAATGATTAATTGATATGCTCATCATCATTACACTTCGGTGAGTAACTATATGTCCTCTGATCTCTTTCTTACACAGAAAAATCTCAGCCGCAGCGTACGAGCTCCGTTGCACCGGCGAGGGTCCAAAATGTAGTTTAGTAGTATAAAACTTTGTAAGAATTTTCTTTTACCTTTTTTTCTAATGAACATTTTTCTAATGAATTTTTCCCGGGCAGCGACTTTGCAGTCTGGCATTCGTTACAAACTACACTCAATTATCTATTTTCTTTGAAAGATGATACTTCCAGGCCGTTCAACCCCCTCGTGACTGGACACTGCCAGGAACAAAGAGCAATCGCGAATGAAACGACGCAGTCCTCTCACCTTCACAAACTAAATTAACGCCCATTAGGTGTAGTAGCAGTACAAAGGAAAAGATCGTGTTTGCTATTATTGTTGCCGTTAGGTCCAGAAAATAACAAGCATGTTCAAATGTCAAATTTGTTTCCTTTTCCCCTTCCTTTATTCTGTGTATTCTATGGTTTCTTTATGTCGTTGACAGTTCACATTTGTTCTCTCAACGTTGACCGTTATATTCCTAATACTATTCTTATTCTTCTTGCGTTCGTCCACTATGAATTTAGGCGTAGTCAGGCAGAGTCTGGTATGACCGATTTCTGCGCGAAGGTTACTTTCCTTATTATCACTGCCTCCCCACATTTCGCTTCTCATGCAGACATGTTCTCTTGCCCTCGTGGATCAGCACTCCCATCCAGGTGATATCACTATCTACACCGATGGCTCTGTCAGACGCGGGATCAGATCATCGTGGGCTTATTCAGCACAGCGAAACGGTCACACACTTCATGAGGATTGCGATGCTTTCGATGACAATGACATACGCATGACTATGGAGATCACCGCTGCCTCCATGGCTCTGCCCATCCGGTTATCATACCAGACTCGATGAATATGTTTCAAATGATTGAATCTGGAAGTCTGCGTGTGGAATGGGTGGACAGCATTCGGAGATCACATCTCAAGAAAATGACTTGGATGTACACACCTGGACATGCCAGAGTGCAGGGTAACGAGCGTGCTGACTTTTGTTCAAACAATGCCCCGCTCAAGCTGGCATAGTGTGGAGAGCGCCGATATCGTCAATGCGGTACGCTCTCAATTGTGTGACATGGGCAAGTCTCAGACACTGGAACAAGTTCGAGAATTAGGCGTTAAGTTTGGACATGCCAGACAGTGTCGTCTTCATGGTAGATATATATATATATATATATGAGAGAGAGAGAGAGAGAGACGATATAGTAATCAACTTCTCATGGGTACGGTGTGCAAATGGACTTTGGAATGGCTGCTGCAGCGAAGGACAGAGCACGAATGGGAATGTCTAATGTGTAAAGACGTCGATCGCATAATATAACATAACATAACATAACATGTTTTCTCTGACTTCAGATGTACTTGTTGTTTAGGTTCTCAGGTATTGATCTGGTATTTCTGCTGCTTCTTCTTTGTCGTTCTATGGGAAACTATTTGCGAAACACTATTTGCGATGTTCTGTTGCAGCAGACTCTGTATACAGTATAGTTTGGTGGCAGTCTTATCAAGTGGCCGATCCACTTCCTTCTTTGTTTCTCAATACATTTCAAGCAATGCTATGTCCCAACTTTCTTTCTTATGCTAATGTTGGTTACTCTGTCTTTTCTAGGTGTTGTTAGTAACTTTACTATAGGGCATGAAAAGAGACAGTATTAAGAAGCATAGTAATGTAGCGCGTAGAGTCCATGGGGTCACAAGGTACCATATAAAGCGATTTTCTTAATCTCTGGTAACACAAAGTATGAAAGAAAATGCTGGTGATCATCATGAACACAATTTGTTCATCTGTAATCTTGAATATACATATACTGGACACATTCCAACGATCAGGTACATAAATCTGATCAAGGAATGTGATGTTTAATTAATTACTCTAGATATTTCTGAATTTCTTTACACTCTAGTAAAACAACATTGACAGTCACGTAGGACCCGCCATTTCTGTGATCTCGACCCCCACTAGTCGACATGGCAGTGATCACTAGCAAAACATGGCCGCTTCGTAGCAGAAGATGCGCACTAATTTGATGCGCAAACACGTTCGCTCAATTAAACTGAACTGTTTATGCACGTCGAGGTCAGGCGTGTAGTCAGTAACTTAAATACATGATATCATCTGGGAAGAGCCCTGTCTTTGTAGTTCTCATGCTCTAATTTTATGCAAATTGCTATGAACACTTGTGTTAGTAATTGCGACCACCAAGGTATCCATTCAGTGTGAAATATTTAGATTAACTGTCATTCAAAGTGAATCTTTGATCTGAAACCAGGAACACAAATAGCGGAGTAAGAGATCAATGATAGCCGACCCACTCAGTCATATACTGTGTTTTACCCATAAACCACAATCATTGTCGACAATCTTACCAGGCAAGAAACAGGTATAACGATAATGGGTTTTTACGAAATCTTTGATTTTCAAAGACAAACCATTTCATTACGTATTGATTGATTGATTGATTGATTGATTGATTGAAAGGAACGTCATCATTGCACATTGGTGAATAACCACGTATGCTCAAATCTCTTTCTTACACAGGAAGATCTCAGCAGCAGTATATGAACTCCTAGCACGACGTGGGTCCCCGAAGTAATTTTGTGAAGATGGTGAAGATATTTTGTAGACATTTTATTTAAAAAATTTTTTTAAATGAATTTTGTCCAGTCAGAGACTTTCCAGCCTGCTTTTCTCCAGTTTGAACTACCAAGGGTCTTTACGTGCTGAAAGTGAACACGGGATCTACGTTTTATCGTCCGTCTCCGATGGGACTAGGAACTCAATCTCACTTACATTGTTGAGATCAGGGATATCTGGAAAAACATCCATATGGCTCCTCGAGGGAGCGAACCGGTTACCTTTGGCACGGGAGACGAGCACCTCGCCTTTACACCACAGAAATAAGAACTTGTAGACTTCTGTGCCAACTATACTCGCATAGTACACAGACGAATGTCTTATGTAGGCTCTAAATATGAGACGAGCACCTCGCCTTTACACCACAGAAATAAGAACTTGTAGACTTCTGTGCCAACTATACTCGCATAGTACACAGACGAATGTCTTATGTAGGCCCTAAATATGAGACGAGCACCTCGCCTTTACGCCACAGAAATAAGAACTTGTAGACTTCTGTGCCAACTATACTCGCATAGTACACAGACGAATGTCTTATGTAGGCCCTAAATATACATCAGGACTGACCGGTAGATGACCAGCAAAGCTCGATCTGGTAAACAATACTATCTTATGTAGCATTTTATTTGCAGAACGTCGCTCTATCAATAGCCAGCCTATAAAGAAAGTTGACAATTTGGTGACATCCGACAAAGTTGATGGAAAAGTGGCAAGGGGAAGGCAAATAGATAAGCCCGAGTGGTTACCGGGGCCCAAATTTGGGGTGTAAAGAATAGAACCACTGTTACCTGCCATGCATGTCGTAAGAGGCGACTAAGGAGGTTTGGATGAAATCGGATGCATGTGTCCTAAGCGTGTAGAAGTCTATGCATTTAGGGGCCTACCAAACCAATGTGCAACGTATACACGTTCTTGGCAAAGATCAAACATATCACAAAGAGTGATTAAAATTGGTCGTAAAGAACGAACGCAAAGAAGAGAAGAAGAAGATAAGCAGCTGGATGACTTTACTATAACATGGCATGGTCGAAACAAGAACACAGAACTGATCAGGAACTTCAGTTATCGTATGAGATGACTTGACTATAACATGGCATGGCCGTGACAAGTACACAGAACTGATCAGGAACTTCAGTTATCGTAATGAGATGACTTGACTATAACATGGCATGGCCTAGACAAGAACACAGAACTGATCAGGAACTCCAGTTATCGTATGAGATGACGAACTATAACAGGTAAACCGTGATCTCATATGCATATCGATATGTCACATGATAACGATGATGATGACGAAACAGATGTAGCACGATTCCTAAGTATTCTTCTTCTTCGAGTGCTCCACATCGACCACATGGTAACTACTCTTTGTGATTTGTATGTGATCTGAGCCTAAGAAGGATTGCACGTTGTGCCAGTTATGCGCCTACAAGTAGGGGCCAACACAACCGATCTCTGCGATGCTTTATATTTACTAAGGTAGCTTTCCTAGATCCCTACCTCAGTCCCCTCTCACGACATGCTTTGTAGGTCACAGTGACACTATTTCTTCCTCCTCCCCCTCCTCCCCTTCCCCTCCCCCATGTGAGCCCTGGCAACACACGGGTGCATGCCTACGTATAACTTAATAGTTGTGATGTTTCAAATTGATGTTTTCCGTTCACAAAATCTGACTAAATATCCCATTTGTACAACTTGCTTCATAAGTTCTGCTTATATCTTCAACCTTAGTTCTAGCTTCTCTCCATTCAATAAGCAAGCAATTAGAGTTTATTTTTTTTTAAAAACCCATCTTAAGTGGATAAGAAACGAAAGAAAAAAGACGTGAAATGAGAGAAGATAAAATTCTGAAAGATGACAATCAATTAAAGTTCAGATGGTCTGGTCGGAACTAATCTCTGGTAGTAACCAAAAAAATTATGTTTTCGTCCTCAACGGACTCTGGCACGACTGCAAGACGTAAACAGCGATAGACATGAGATATATTATTTATCCTAGACGGAGTAACAGGGCGATAAGCGATGTATTAGATCCAGGGTTTCTCAAACTTTACTTATCGTGTACCTCACAAGCTGGTTGTGGTCTTAAAAAAAGCTCATTTGTGGGGCTAGGCAATATGTGCCATAAGAAACAAGGGTTCTTTGTTCTTCTTCTTCGAATGCTCCATATTGACCAGTTGTTAACCACTCTTTGTGATTTGTATGTGATCTGAGCCTAAGAGCGATTGTACGTTGTACCAATTATGCGCCTACAAGTAAGCCACACATCCGATTTCTGCGACGCTTTTATCTGCTAGGTAGCTTCCTTAGGCTCCTACCTCAGTCGCCTCTTACGACATGCCTTGTAGGTTACAGTGTTACTATTCTTTGCTTCCTTGCAGCCCCGGTAACACACGGGCGGGTTCTTTGTTCGAATCCTGTGTTTGGTCATTTGTTTATTAAATGCTTATTTCATTTGTAAATTAAAGCTCCCACATCTACGTCTAACGGAAAGAGTGGACAACCAATTCCTTCATCCACACAGGGAAAGACAATAGACAATAGATAGATCATTTGTTTTTCCCGGAAGCCCCAAATACTTGTTCACAATCTTTTTACTGATCATATTCATTGGCTCCTGCACTTTCCCTATGGTTCTTAAAACTCCTCTTTCTCTTAAAATATTATCTTCTCACAAAATAAATGAGAGTTCTCAGGTACTATTGTCAATATCATATACGTGTACATTACGGAACAGTTTACGGTACAGAGACGTACCATTTTCGTATCAAGCAAAAATTTGTTGTGGGCTCAATTCACAATATCGACGTTCCACAAGTGAGAAAGGAAACTTGCCAGCCTACCTCGCACTTTGCTATAGTCACAGAAATGTGAATTGATATACGTTTCAAATCCTACTGTCTATAAATACTACGGTACATTTTCAGTATTTTATTATTTACCGCACTTTGTTCTCTTTTATGCGAGCACGTAGGGGATTATATAGGGAGACGAAATAAGTGTGCTTGCTCGAAGCTGTCGCCACGCATGAGCAGGTCATCGATTTTATTTTCTCCACAACAGAAACACTTTTGACCTTACGGAGAAGTCGAGCAAGGAATGTTTCTTTCAGGACACTCCACCACGTTTAACTGTATTACAGTGTGATAGTTTAGAATAGGTAAAGGTATAATGACAAAGATTTGACTTAATTTGCACCGGATTTCAATTCATTTAGCTTGGGTGTGTCTCCCCAGAAGTGGTACGAAATGGACTGTACTTCATACAGCTTGGGTGTCTCTGGTATGCGCCCTGCCGAGTGTATTGCACAAATCACGAACTCCGGAACACAGAAAATGCTGAGATGCTTTATGCTTCAAGATAGTTACCGAATTAGAGAGATAAGAAAAGTCTCACAACTAACGAAGATTATAAGTATACAACGCAAGATTATAACACGCTCTTAGTCAAAACACGTTCCATAAAAATTCTGGGATTCAATGCAGATTGGGCTCAAAATTCTCGTTCTGCACACACGGTCAGACTACTGGTTCTCTGTTCCTTTACTTGAAGATTTAAATAACTACTTCTGAAGTCGGAGTAAGACTTTCCTGAATGACGAAGGACACTGAAGAAAAGGAAAGCAAACTTTCACGCAAAAATCTGTCATATTCGCAATACTAGGCGTCTAAGAGACGTACAAAACTAAACAAATAATAGAATAAGGAAGAGTAGTTTATATATAGCAAGCGTCAATAAAAATCAGGCAATCAAGATACCTCTGGCATATAATGCGAAGGGGAGGTTTAGAACATTTGGTGACAACAGGTAAAATTCAGGAAGGAGAGATCGTGGAAGACAGAGGGAGAAGATGTTGGATGATCTGACATCTTGTTTCGACAAAAGATTGATATCAGAACTGATTACCTGCACGAAGGTGAGATAGTTGTGGAGAGACATGATCGCCTACGCTGGCAGGCATGACACTTGATTGATTGATAGTTAATAGGCGCGGGTTCTGGGAATGGAAGCCATTTTTTTCCCCATGGGGTCTACGCTCCTTGAAAAGTTGAGAAACATTGTGCAAATGTATTGCACTAAGAGACAGGTATTATACAAGCGTGCTGTTATGTTTACCAAACTTATGACCGCAAGTCATTACAAGGCTTTACGTTTGTACAAGCACTAGCGGGGAATGTAAACGTCTTCAAGACAGTGGGGCTGGTCCACTAGAGTAAAGCATTTAAATACTGAAGAAGGTAGATATGTCAAGATACAGTATCTTCTCTGACATATGACATATGGCAGCAATTACAAGTTATATAATGTCATGAAGAAAGAAAACAAAATGTGAAGAGAAGGGAAAGAGGGAGAGAGGATTGATTTATTTGATTGTTAGAGCCGAGCCATCACCATTGCGCGTCAATGATTAATCATGTGTTTTTCAATAACTTTCTTACACACGAAGATCGTAGCCGCAATGTACAAACTCCGTAGCACCAGCGAAGATTCACGGTGTAATTTTTAAGATTTGTTGACATTTTTGTTGGAATTTTTTGGGAGGTATTTTTAATGAACTTTGCACGGACAACAGCTTTGCAGCTTACACTTATCATTTTTCAATTGTCAGAGACGGCTTTGCAGCTTACACTTATCATTTTTCAATTGTCAGAGATTCTTTTACGCGTCTACCTCTGAAGTTGGAGAAGCTAGCCTGAATGGCGAGGGACACCGATGATAGGGAAAGCAAGCCTTCACGCATAAATCAGTCAGAAGCACCATACTGGACGCCCTGATTACTCCTGAATTCATATGGGGCGAACAAGAAGAAGAAAGAATTTTTAAAAATCGTCCGTCTCCGATAGAACTGAAACTCGATTTTACTTACATTAAGATCATGGATCTTTGAACAAATATACAGATCGCTCCAAGCGGAGAACGAACCGAGTATCTTTGGAACGAGAAGCGAGCACCTTACTACTACACCACATACTACTACTACTACACCACATACTACTACTACTACTACTACTACTACACCACATACTACTACTACTACACCACATACTACTACTACTACTACACCACATACTACTACTACTACTACACCACATACTACTACTACTACTACTACTACTACACCACATACTACTACTACTACACCCCGGACTACTACTACTACTACACCCCGGACTACTACTACTACTACTACTACTACTAAACCACAGAGGCGACAAAGATAGAGAAAAAACTAGTCACGACAGAGTTGAAGTGTCTAAGCAGAATGCTGGGAGCATCAAGAAGAGACCAATATTGAACACCAGTGCTGACCATCAAGAAACAATAAATTAAATGGTTCGGCCGCATAAGCAGATTGCCAACAGACAGTGCGCCACAAAGAAACATTCTTCTCCAATACAGTGGATACAAAGCAAAAGAAAAATTCATCTCCAATACAGTGGATACAAAGCAAAAGAAAAATTCATCTCCAATACAGTGGATACAAAGCAAAAGAAAAATTCATCTCCAATACAGTGGATACAAAGCAAAAGAAAAATTCATCTCCAATACAGTGGATACAAAGCAAAAGAAAAATTCATCTCCAATACAGTGGATACAAAGCAAAATAAAAATTCATCTCCAATACAGTGGATACAAAGCAAAAGAAAAATTCATCTCCAATACAGTGGATACAAAGCAAAAGAAACATTCATCTCTAATACAGTGGATATAAAGCAAAAGAAAAATTCATCTCTAATACAGTGGATACAAAGCAAAAAGAAAAATTCATCTCTAATACAGTGGATACAAAGCAAAAGAAACATTCATCTCCAATACAGTGGATATAAAGCAAAAGAAAAATTCATCTCTAATACAGTGGATACAAAGCAAAAGAAACATTCATCTCCAATACAGTGGATATAAAGCAAAAGCAAAATTCATCTCTAATACAGTGGATATAAAGCAAAAGAAAAATTCATCTCTAATACAGTGGATAGAAAGCAAAAGAAACATTCATCTCCAATACAGTGGATATAAAGCAAAAGCAAAATTCATCTCTAATACAGTGGATATAAAGCAAAAAAAAAATTCATCTCTAATACAGTGGATACAAAGCAAAAGAAACATTCATCTCCAATACAGTGGATATAAAGCAAAAAAAAAATTCATCTCTAATACAGTGGATACAAAGCAAAAGAAACATTCATCTCCAATACAGTGGATATAAAGCAAAAGAAAAATTCATCTCTAATACAGTGGATATAAAGCAAAAGCAAAATTCATCTCTAATACAGTGGATAGAAAGCAAAAGCAAAATTCATCTCCAATACAGTGGATATAAAGCAAAAGCAAAATTCATCTCTAATACAGTGGATAGAAAGCAAAAGAAAAATTCATCTCCAATACAGTGGATACAAAGCAAAAGAAAAATTCATCTCTAATACAGTGGATACAAAGCAAAAGCAAAATTCTTCTCTAATACAGTGGATACAAAGCAAAAGAAAAATTCATCTCTAATACAGTGGATACAAAGCAAAAGAAAAATTCATCTCTAATACAGTGGATACAAAGCAAAAGAAAAATTCTTCTCTAATACAGTGGATACAAAGCAAAAGCAAAATTCTTCTCTAATACAGTGGATACAAAGCAAAAGAAAATTCTTCTAATACAGTGGATATAAAGCAAAAGCAAAATTCATCTCTAATACAGTGGATACAAAGCAGAAGCAAAATTCATCTCTAATACAGTGGATATAAAGCAAAAGCAAAATTCATCTCTAATACAGTGGATATAAAGCAAAGAAAATTCTTCTCTAATACAGTGGATACAAAGCAAAAGAAAAATTCATCTCTAATACAGTGGATACAAAGCAAAAGAAAAATTCTTCTCTAATACAGTGGATACAAAGCAAAAGAAAAATTCATCTCTAATACAGTGGATACAAAGCAAAAGCAAAATTCTTCTCTAATACAGTGGATACAAAGCAAAAGCAAAATTCTTCTCTAATACAGTGGATACAAAGCAAAAGCAAAATTCTTCTCTAATACAGTGGATACAAAGCAAAAGCAAAATTCATCTCTAATACAGTGGATACAAAGCAAAAAAAACATTCATCTCTAATACAGTGGATACAAAGCAAAGCAAATTCATCTCTAATACAGTGGATACAAAGCAAAAGAAACATTCATCTCTAATACAGTGGATACAAAGCAAAAGCAAAATTCATCTCTAATACAGTGGATACAAAGCAAAAGAAACATTCATCTCTAATACAGTGGATACAAAGCAAAAGCAAAATTCATCTCTAATACAGTGGATACAAAGCAAAAGCAAAATTCATCTCTAATACAGTGGATACAAAGCAAAAGAAAAATTCTTCTCTAATACAGTGGATACAAAGCAAAAGAAAAATTCATCTCTAATACAGTGGATACAAAGCAAAAGCAAAATTCTTCTCTAATACAGTGGATACAAAGCAAAAGCAAAATTCTTCTCTAATACAGTGGATACAAAGCAAAAGCAAAATTCTTCTCTAATACAGTGGATACAAAGCAAAAGCAAAATTCATCTCTAATACAGTGGATACAAAGCAAAAGAAACATTCATCTCTAATACAGTGGATACAAAGCAAAAGCAAAATTCATCTCTAATACAGTGGATACAAAGCAAAAGAAACATTCATCTCTAATACAGTGGATACAAAGCAAAAGCAAAATTCATCTCTAATACAGTGGATACAAAGCAAAAGAAACATTCATCTCTAATACAGTGGATACAAAGCAAAAGCAAAATTCATCTCTAATACAGTGGATACAAAGCAAAAGCAAAATTCATCTCTAATACAGTGGATACAAAGCAAAAGAAAAATTCTTCTCTAATACAGTGGATACAAAGCAAAAGAAACATTCATCTCTAATACAGTGGATACAAAGCAAAAGCAAAACTCATCTCTAATACAGTGGATACAAAGCAAAAGCAAAATTCTTCTCTAATACAGTGGATACAAAGCAAAAGCAAAATTCATCTCCAATACAGTGGATACAAAGCAAAAGCAAAATTCATCTCTAATACAGTGGATACAAAGCAAAAGAAAAATTCATCTCTAATACAGTGGATACAAAGCAAAAGCAAAATTCTTCTCTAATACAGTGGATACAAAGCAAAAGAAAAATTCTTCTCTAATACAGTGGATACAAAGCAAAAGAAAAATTCATCTCTAATACAGTGGATACAAAGCAAAAGAAACATTCATCTCTAATACAGTGGATAGAAAGCAAAAGAAAAATTCATCTCTAATACAGTGGATACAAAGCAAAAGAAACATTCATCTCTAATACAGTGGATACAAAGCAAAAGCAAAATTCATCTCTAATACAGTGGATACAAAGCAAAAGAAACATTCATCTCTAATACAGTGGATACAAAGCAAAAGCAAAATTCATCTCTAATACAGTGGATACAAAGCAAAAGCAAAATTCATCTCTAATACAGTGGATACAAAGCAAAGAAAATTCTTCTCTAATACAGTGGATACAAAGCAAAGAAAATTCATCTCTAATACAGTGGATACAAAGCAAAAGCAAAATTCTTCTCTAATACAGTGGATACAAAGCAAAAGCAAAATTCTTCTCTAATACAGTGGATACAAAGCAAAAGCAAAATTCTTCTCTAATACAGTGGATACAAAGCAAAAGCAAAATTCATCTCTAATACAGTGGATACAAAGCAAAAGAAACATTCATCTCTAATACAGTGGATACAAAGCAAAAGCAAAATTCATCTCTAATACAGTGGATACAAAGCAAAAGAAACATTCATCTCTAATACAGTGGATACAAAGCAAAAGCAAAATTCATCTCTAATACAGTGGATACAAAGCAAAAGAAACATTCATCTCTAATACAGTGGATACAAAGCAAAAGCAAAATTCATCTCTAATACAGTGGATACAAA
Organism: Arion vulgaris; assembly: GCA_020796225.1. Classification (NCBI taxonomy): domain Eukaryota; kingdom Metazoa; phylum Mollusca; class Gastropoda; order Stylommatophora; family Arionidae; genus Arion; species Arion vulgaris. The sequence continues at coordinate 18,359,358 of CM036766.1, forward strand.
GCAAAAGCAAAATTCATCTCTAATACAGTGGATACAAAGCAAAAGAAAAATTCTTCTCTAATACAGTGGATACAAAGCAAAAGAAACATTCATCTCTAATACAGTGGATACAAAGCAAAAGCAAAACTCATCTCTAATACAGTGGATACAAAGCAAAAGCAAAATTCTTCTCTAATACAGTGGATACAAAGCAAAAGCAAAATTCATCTCCAATACAGTGGATACAAAGCAAAAGCAAAATTCATCTCTAATACAGTGGATACAAAGCAAAAGAAAAATTCATCTCTAATACAGTGGATACAAAGCAAAAGCAAAATTCTTCTCTAATACAGTGGATACAAAGCAAAAGAAAAATTCTTCTCTAATACAGTGGATACAAAGCAAAAGAAAAATTCATCTCTAATACAGTGGATACAAAGCAAAAGAAACATTCATCTCTAATACAGTGGATAGAAAGCAAAAGAAAAATTCATCTCTAATACAGTGGATACAAAGCAAAAGAGAAATTCATCTCTAATACAGTGGATACAAAGCAAAAAGAGAAATTCATCTCTAATACAGTGGATACAAAGCAAAAGCAAAATTCATCTCCAATACAGTGGATACAAAGCAAAAGAAAAATTCATCTCCAATACAGTGGATACAAAGCAAAAGCAAAATTCATCTCCAATACAGTGGATACAAAGCAAAAGCAAAATTCATCTCTAATACAGTGGATACAAAGCAAAAGCAAAATTCTTCTCTAATACAGTGGATACAAAGCAAAAAAAAAATTCATCTCTAATACAGTGGATATAAAGCAAAAAAAAAATTCATCTCTAATACAGTGGATACAAAGCAAAAGAAACATTCATCTCTAATACAGTGGATAGAAAGCAAAAGAAAAATTCATCTCTAATACAGTGGATACAAAGCAAAAGAAAAATTCATCTCTAATACAGTGGATACAAAGCAAAAGAAAAATTCATCTCTAATACAGTGGATATAAAGCAAAAGCAAAATTCATCTCTAATACAGTGGATACAAAGCAAAAGAAAAATTCATCTCTAATACAGTGGATACAAAGCAAAAGAAAAATTCATCTCTAATACAGTGGATACAAAGCAAAAGAAAAATTCATCTCTAATACAGTGGATACAAAGCAAAAGAGAAATTCATCTCTAATACAGTGGATACAAAGCAAAAGAGAAATTCATCTCTAATACAGTGGATACAAAGCAAAAGAGAAATTCATCTCTAATACAGTGGATACAAAGCAAAAGAGAAATTCATCTCTAATACAGTGGATACAAAGCAAAAGAGAAATTCATCTCTAATACAGTGGATACAAAGCAAAAGAGAAATTCATCTCTAATACAGTGGATACAAAGGAAAAAGAGAAATTCATCTCTAATACAGTGGATACAAAGCAAAAAGAGAAATTCATCTCTAATACAGTGGATACAAAGCAAAAGAAAAATTCATCTCTAATACAGTGGATACAAAGCAAAAGAAAAATTCATCTCTAATACAGTGGATACAAAGCAAAAGAAAAATTCATCTCCAATACAGTGGATACAAAGCAAAAAGCCGCCCACGCAAAAGATGGAGCTCATAAATAACAGCAGCTATGAAAAAAACGCTAGTTATGAAGCGCAAACAAAAGTCCGTTCTAGAAATCTCTTCTTATCCTGTCGCTGGATCGTTGAAGAAGAAGAAGAAGAGGGACAAACCAGGATTAGAGATAAGACGATGTGGAAGAAAGGGAAGTAAGGAGAAGAAGGAAGTTTAGACGAGCTGAATACTTGAGTTATATTTGATTATTATTCAAGTATTATTATTGTTCTGTAACAGCTTAGATATTAAAGAGAGTTGGTTATTAAAGAATATCAAAAAAGGAAAATTAAATATTTCGGATACATTAAACGACACGAGTGCTTAGAAAAGATAATTCTGGAGGGAATACTGCCTGGAAGAAGAATGAGAGAAAGACACAGAAAACTATATGTGCAAAATGTCCTTGACAATCAGCGAACGACTGCTGCTGACGCTGGCCATCTTGGAAGAATAGAGAGCTTTTCATGGCTGCTGTCATGGGAATCAAGTTCATGAAGGGACAAGCTACTTGATGAGGATGATTATTACTGTTATATTATGGATCTGAGTACGTTCTAACAGCTTCACATGTGGCCTATCAGATCATACACAAAGCTAAAGTATAACTCAACAGATGTGGTACTAGGAAGAGATTGATATTCATTAAATCTTATCATTACTCCATAGACAAAATTAGAAATGAAGAAATCAGAAGAAGACTGGATGTGAAACCAGTCATGGAATTTATAAAAGAACAACAGATTAAATGGTTTGGGTGCCTTATAAGAATACCCCGAGGAATAAGTCAAACAGCTCTCTGCCAGTATCAGCAGGCGGAACAAACACCAGAGCATACATATCCTGCAAGACTGTCCTCTCCTGGGTGAGCTGAGAAGCAACATGTGGCCACACACAGTCGCTTTGGGGAAACCTGACAGACCTGAAGCTGACCGCCCAGCTTGTTGTCCACAGTAAATTAAGCGCATGACCAGAGATCGCTGAAGAAGTCTACCACAGAGAGTTCCTCAATAGTTGTTCCCTTTTTCCTGGCTCTAGATCAGCGTTTCCCAAAGTGGGCGGTACCGCCTCCCAGTGGGCGCTGAAACGTTCTAGGGGGGCGATAGTGGGTTCAGAAGAGTTTGGAGGGTGTTATGGGATTAGGGGTCGTGGCTCCTTAAAGAAGAAATTAATAATAAATATTTTAAAATAAATTATTTTCGTGATTTTGCGATTGAATAATGATTTAAAATAGGAATTCTGCATTTTAATTCATCTTATGCCCGTCTTACACGATCCTTTTTTTCATCAATTTTCTATTTTATGCATATAATCATTTGAAAATTGCCAATGTATTACAGAAATATATATCAATTTTCTATGTCAAATAGAAAATAGAGCATGTATATATGTTGGAGGGGGCGTTGGCAAACTGTTATAATGTAGAGGGGCGTTACAAAGTTTATGTTGTGCAAAGTGGGTGGTGGGCCGAAAAAGTTTGGGAATCTATGCTCTAGATGTATGGCTTCTCATGATAGTCCAGCATCATTTAGCTCATCAGGAAGACTCCGTCTTCAGTTCTGTTTGAAGCATCTCCTTTTCCGTTGTCCTTGCGGGTTAAACTCAGTTGCTTGTCTCGTGACAACTGGACTGTGTCTTCCGCTGGGTAAGCCCGGTCCATCACCATTTTCTTCTCGTTAGTAATAAGCTGTAGGAGTATTCATTTGGAACGGAAAGGCATCTTTTTCTTCTCCTCGTTTGCTGTTGTTTAATATCTACACAATGAGTCCGATTTCTGTGGATGTATGCTATTGTGTTTGTTAGTTCATCAAGGCTTCCAAAAAGCTTTGTATTGATGTTCGTCTCTGTTGGCCGATGTTCTATTCGCAGGTGATTTATCAGGTAATAGTCTTGAAGGATGTGTTCGGCTGTATGCCTTTTATTCACACACATGCTCATGTACGGAAATATATAAGAGAGAGAGAGAGAGAGAGAGAGAGAGAGAGAATTGTTACATTCATCAGCATCATCGAGTAGCTTGTCCCTTCGGGAACTTGGCTCCCATGACAAAAGTCCTGAAAAACTCTATTCTGTCCAAGTTGACAGCTATCATTCTCAGATCGTCAATGACATCTTGCACCCATCAACTTCTAGGTCTTCCTCTCATTCTTCTTCCAAGCACCATTCCCTCCAAAATTATCTTCTCTAGACGCTCATGTCGTTTGCTTTGTTACATTATCAGGGGGGAAATAATCATACAATAATTGGAAGACAATAAGTTAGAAAACATTATAGAAGAAATAGAGGGATAATGAATGAGTATAGAAGAAATAGAGGGATAATGAATGAGTATAGAAGAAATAGGGGGATAATGAATGAATATAGAAGAAATAGGGGGATAATGAATGAATATAGAAGAAATAGGGGGATAATGAATGAATATAGAAGAAATAGAGGGATAATGAATGGGGAAAACAAAGAGGAAGACCTCATAATAGATTGAAGGAAATCCATTTTGTTATTCATTTTCTCTATAGTGTTACCATAGTGATCGATTTGATTGAGTGATGGTACCATCCTCATTACACTTCAGTCTTCTTCTTCTTTGCGTTCGTTCTTTACAACCAATTTTAATCGCTCTTTGTGATATGTTTGATCTTTGCCAAGAACGTGTATACGTTGTATATTGGTTTGGTAGGCCGCTAAACGCATACGACTTCTACACGTTTAGGACATGCGCATCCGATTTCAGCCAAACCTCTTTAGTCGCCTCTTACGACATGCGTGACAGGTAACAGTGGTTCTTTTCTTTACATCCCAAATTTGGCCTCGGTAACCACTCGGACGATTAAACTTCGGTGAGTAGCTATGTGTGCTCCGATCTCTTTCTTACATAGAAGTTCTCAACGACAGTGCACGAGCTCTGTAGCAGCGGCGAGGGTCCCGATGTAATTTTTGAAGATGGTGAACACATTCTGTAGAAATTTTATTTATCAATCTTTCTAATGAATTTTGCAAGGACAGCGGCTTTCCAGCCTGCTCTTCTAGATTTTGACTTGTCATGGGCTCTTTTACGTACTCAACTTAAACATGAGACCTACGTTTTATCGTCCTTCTCCGATAGGACTAGGAACTTGATCTTACTTACGCTGAGATCAGGATGGCTTGAAAAAATGCCAATGGCTCCACAAGGAAGCGAACCATATGCGTTTGGAACCAGAGGCAAGAACCTAATATCAATATCAGAAAGGCTCCCTCTATATTTTACTATAGCGTTACTATCATGAATTTTTAGGTAGTCAAAACATTGACAAGAAACATTTTTCATCAAATAATTTGCAAAATGTATATAGAAAAAGTCAATGCTACTCACCCACAACACTTGAAATGTTCTGGCAGTTACCAGTAGCCTGCGGCAAAGCTCTGTTATCCGATCACAGAAACCAGTTTTTGAAAGATATTAAAAATATTAATCGTGTTTTTAAAATCAGTAAAATTGATTAAGTATGTTTAAAGTTTCTTTCACTGTGTGTTTTCTCAATACTAATTCTATTTAGTACAAAATAATTAATCAATGCAGTCAATGTTAAGTATTAAATGTCCCTGCTTATTAAGTGAAATTGAGCGAATCAAGTTTATAATTATATTTAAGTACTCTCCGTAGAACGAAAATTCACGAAACGAACTGTTGTGTATACAGAAGAAACAATGAAGCGTGTATCCTTGTCAGAAACATAACGAGATCCCCGAAAAAGTTGCGATTTATTTACTTGGCGTTGAGAACGATAATGTTGATGTTAATATCATTGTCGGGCATGTTTAATAACAGTAAAATCGTTTGCGAGCATTCATTCACACAGAACACTGCTTTCTGCTTCTTTGAGTCCGTCTGCCTTCTTTTTCAGTCGCGAGGCTCAACTGTAGCCTCCTGTGTATGACAGATGCCCCGTCGCTCGTTCATCTTACTCAGCCAATAGAATTACGGCGCTGTAACAACTAGTTAGAAAAGTCACGCCCATTCACCCTAAAGTTAATCATTAGTTTTAATATAACCTTTTAATTTGAATCTCCTTCTTCTTCTTTCACAATTTACTTCTATAGAAGAATTGGGGAGGGGGGAGGGATGTAGTGATCTTGTGTGTGCTTTTTCTAATGCACTTTGTAAGCTGTTATTCATTTTCTTAAGGTTATTCTTGATGCTGTCACTCCATCTTTTGCGTGGTCTTCCTCTTACTCTGTACTCGTTATATTTTTTTCTATGTGACTGTGGTAGCAGAGCCAACTATAAACTTATGGGCCTACGGACTCAGGTAAGAATTGTGGGAAATCTATGAGTTATCTAGAGTTAGCGGTGGTGGTAGGCGGTTTAATTTGAATGAAGTGGTATAAAAGAAAAGAATTTAAAAATTAAAAGTAAAAGAAAAGAATATCATATTAAAGCTGTTTGGGTAATCAAAATACAGAGTTATTTGCTTTTCTTTGTCCTCTTCTTCAGTGATATTTTTTTTTCTGATCTAGAAGCACTTGAGCTGAGACCTCTTCGGCTTGGTGTCATGGACATCGTAACCCTTCGGCTCAGTGCCACGAACACCTTAAATCTGGGGAACCTGTAGCTTTTCTGCCAGTCCGCGAAGTTGAACCCGCACTTACAGAGGACTAGTCACCCGTAGTTCAACGCTCTACGAACACGCTGGGCACGCGGGCCTTCTTATTCAGTGATTAGTGACCAGTCGTACGTGTGTTGCCGGGGGGCGCTCTCAGTGTGTGCAAAGAATAGTAACACTGCGACCTACAAGGCATGTCGTAAGAGGCGACTGAGTTAGGGGCCTAGGAAAGCTACACTAGTAAATAAAAAGTGTGGCAGAAATCGGATGTGTTGGCCTACTTCTAGGCGCATAACTGGCACAACATACACATACATATCATAAAGAGTAGTTAACAAGTGGTCGATATTCATTGAGGAAGAAACAGAAGTGACCAGCGATTGGGCTCTTCTTGCATTCAGTCCAGTTCCATGAAATACTTATTGATTCATTTACTGATAGGTCCGTCATCACTGCACTTCAGTGAGTAACCATGTTTGTTACGATTTCTTTCTTACACAGGAAGATCTAAGCGGCAGTGCACGAGCTCCAGCAAGCACCGGGAAGTCCCGATGTTGATTGATTAATTGATAGGAAAAATCATTTCCTTCGGTGATTAACCATATGGGATCCGATCTCTTCCTTCTTGTTGTCCTCTTATGCTTTTTTTGACGATCTCTTCCTTGTACAGGAATATGTCAACGGTAGTCCACGAACTCCGTAGCAACGGCGAAAGTCCCCGATGTCATTTAGAAGATGGTGTGAATATTTGTATAATTTTTGTTTACAGACGGACGATAAAACGTAGCTCCCGTGTTCAATAGGAGCACGTAAAAGAAGTCTTGACAGTTCCAAATCAAGAAGAACAGGCTGGAAAGTTGCTGCCAGGGTAAATTTCATAAGAAAGATTTAAAATAAAATTCCTACAGAAATAGTTTGACTATCTTCAAAATGATATCGCCATTGATATGAAGTTTGTACACTGCAGCTGAGATCTACCTGTGTAAGAGAGAGATCGGAGGACACATGGTTACTCACCGATGTGCATTGATGATGGTCCTATCAATCAATCAATCAATCATTGTAAGTAAACGTAAAGGAACCTGTTTTGACACCATGAGGTTTTGGGGGGAAATATGGTATCAGACCCAACATTTTCTTTAACATCATGATATCATCATTCCAGCGGCCTTTACTTATAGGATTTCTCTTGTATCGTGTGCATTGCCTGAGATCACAATAGGAGAAAAGAATATAAACACTGCGACCTACAAGACATATTGAAACAGGCGACTGAGGTAGAGGTCACAGCCAACTCTATCTAGAGCCTGGCTGTGTAGAGGCCTAGAGAAGCTACCCTTGTAAATAAAGAGCGTTGTAAAAATCGGATGTGCTGGTCTACTTGTAGGCGCATAATTGACACACCGTACAATCGCTCTTAGGCTCAGATAACGTAGAAATCACAAAGAGTGGTTAGCAAGTGGTCGATATGGAGAGTTGGAGAAAAAGTACCAACTGAAACTATGACGACTTGAGAGACGTTACAGTAGAAATAAACGTTACACGTCCACTCTGGAACTGAACCATAGACCACTGGACTATGAAGTTAGTGCACTGACCACTACGTTATCTCAAGCCTGTGGTCGATTCGAATTTTTCTTTAAAAAAAAAAACTGCCTAGAGCTGAAAACGAACTCTGACGACTAACCTCCATGCAAAGGTCAACTCGTTTGTATTCAAGATTAACTTCTGCAGGAAATAATCCTGGACAAATCTAGGATAGAAATTACAAAGCAAATTTTCCCTGGTAGGCTTGTTTTAATTTCTTCAGAATCCAAGGCCGAGAAGATTTGTTGGGTCGCTTCAGACTTTGGGTTGCAATTAACGTGGGATAAAAGTTTTGTTGTGTGTTTGCTATTAAACAGAGACCACTGGAGTTAACCAAGTGACCTCATGATTCTGTTGCCAGATATGGAAAATAAAGAAAGATATTTTGTAACACACTTTCCCTTCTAGAAAAGTTTGATAGGGCAGGGTCACCATCACTACACTTCGTTTTTCTTCTTCTTTGCGATGGGTATTTTGATGATTATACCGTCAGTCAGACGCGTTCTTATGATGAATTCGACTGGAGCTCATCTCTGGTGCCATGTAGTTGTGATTGTAGTGTTGGGTTGTAGGGCCAGCATTCATTTCTAGGAGGACATACAGGGAACAATCTTGCAGGACATGTTCTATGGTTTGATCAGCGGTGCCACAGGGACACATAGGGGATGGGGCAATTGTATCCTGTGTAGGTTTTTGTTCAGTCTGTTATGTCCTATTCTGAGTCGGAAGATGATAGTCTGTACTTGTCTGTCGAGTGTGTGATAGTCATAGTTGTATAGTTTAGGTACTTCGTTCAATAACCATATTTGCTCCTATCTGTTACGAATACCATGGGCAGAAAAAAGGAAGAACACTAATGTTCTGAAAGAACTAAATGTTAAAGAGAACTGGCTGATAAAGAACATACTATACAGAAAAATTAGATACTTTGGTCACATTAAGCGTCACGATGGCCTAGAGAGAACAATATTAGAGGCAGGGTCCCAGGACGCAGAGGCAGACCAAGAAGAAGATGGCTACAAGATATTAAAGAAACCATAAATATGACTATCGACGAAGTGGGTGAACTGGCTAGAAACAGAGTGAATTTCAAATGCGCGACAAAGAGAGCATCGTCCTATTAAGGACACTCCCCTTGATGATGTACATTGCAATACAAGTGCGTCCGAGAGTTACAAAATTTACGCAGTGCAAGGGTTAACAGAGCACAACGTATTCACGTTCTCGGCGCAAATCGCGCAGATCATAAAGAGTTGTTGACTGGTTTAAAAAAAAAAAGAAGAAAAAAAAACCAGGAATTAAATATTTCCACTCCATGAATGTTACTGAATCAACATCACAATTTTTTTTTTTAATACGGTGGGTTTTTTGGTATCTCTCAAAATGTTTTGTTTTTACGTTCTTGTTTTTTTATTTGTTATCAAATTAATACTTATCATCCAAATTTGTATTTATATTTGCGTTTGTTTTATTATTTAAAGCTGCGATAAAAACTTGGACGTTTCAATATAAAAGGGAAAAAGTGTTATTGTATGTTAATAGCCATTATAGCCATGGTGGAATAATTGGCTCAAATTTCTATGCCACTAGAGTGGTTAATGGCATGGAATGAGTTTGAAAATAATATTTTAGAATGCAGTATAATGAAAAAAGAAGATTAATTAAACACAAACAAGAAAGGGAGAAGGACAAAAAAAAAAGGATGAGTGGAGAATATTTGAAAAATGTGTGTACACTTGCAAGTTGTAATGTTTACAATTAACTAGCCTCCAGCAGGTTTGTGATAGCTGGTTCATCAAAGGCATGTCAGTGCTGAAGTCGGATCATAACGTTGTGTATACTGGCCAGTGTTTTGTGTGCTTGACCGGTTTAAGTCAGTCACAAAGTGAGAGACTAAAATATCAGTGCATATTTTGGTTTTCATAAACGTAGAGACGGATCGAAAATACATTAATAGTAATAGGAAATCTAAAATTAAGTTTATGAAATCGATACAGATTTGCGCATTTGATCGCGCGAACGCATATACACACAGATATATATGTGTATATATATATATATAATAGAAATAGGAATAATTCCTATCGTACCGTTATACGTTACGTAGGGTATGCAAACAATTTCTCCATACCGCTCTATCCTGGCAACTCGCAAAACTCCTCCGTGGAACTGAGACTGATATTTCATGCCTCTCTCAGCAAAGTTCGTTTCAGGGTCTTCCTATGTTGTCCTCTCTTTCTTGAACCCTTTGCATCCCATTTCAATGCCAGCTTTGATTTTCGTTGATCATTTCTTCTCAATTGTGACAAACACTTCTCTATCTTCTCCTTCTTATAAGTTGCTACTAGTGGTTTACAAACATTTCTCTGATTTCACCACTTCTGAATCTGTTCTACTCCAAGACACAAGACAGAGGCATGCATGACATCTCAAAAGAGAAGATGGAAATGGCTCGGACATGTTATGAGAATGAGACAGAAATGCCTGCAAGGATAGCCCTCACTTGACACCAGAGGGAAAGAGAAAGAAAGGCAGACCACGACAACATGGAGCGCATGTGGAATGGAACTGACACCGCATCTCTGACGTGGGATCTGCGCTGACAGGTTGCACGGACAGGAGAGTCATGGAAAGTCCTTTCGAATCCCCATGTGTCACTAGGCATGACGGGATTAAGTAGTATAATTGTAACATGTCCTCTACGGAACGTCGCTTTCTCCACGATCCACCTGAAAACTCTCTGTCTCTAGCAAGTTTCCGCCTCCTCCAGTGTCATGTTCAAGGTTTTTTTATGTCGACTGCCACCTTCGTCTTGATCGTACTACCACCTTCGTCTTGTTCGTACTGTCACCTTCGTCTTGTTCGTACTACCATCTTCGTCTTGATCGTACTACCACCTTCGTCTTGTTCGTACTACCATCTTCGTCTTGTTCGTACTGCCACCTTCATCTTGATCGTACTACCACCTTCGTCTTGATCGTACTGCCATCTTCGTCTTGATCGTACTACCACCTTCATCTTGTTCGTACTACCATCTTCGTCTTGATCGTACTACCACCTTCATCTTGTTCGTATTACCATCTTCGTCTTGTTCGTACTGCCACCTTCATCTTGATCGTACTGCCATCTTCGTCTTGATCGTACTGCCATCTTCGTCTTGTTCGTACTACCATCTTCGTCTTGTTCGTACTGCCATCTTCGTCTTGATCGTACTGCCACCTTCATCTTGATCGTACTGCCACCTTCATCTTGATCGTACTGGCACCTTCATCTTGTTCGTACTGCCACCTTCGTCTTGTTCGTACTGCCACCTTCGTCTTGTTCGTCTTCTGCCTTGCACTCCAGGAACCATGCTTTCCATTACCGTTCTCTTCAAAATCAATGTGACGTTTAACGTTGCTAAAATATTTCATCTTCCAGGACATAATGTTATTTATTAGCCAAAGCTCATTGATATGCATGTCTCTCTACATACATACATATTAACTTGTTAAAATTAGTTATAATTATGTTAGTAGCTTACTACATGAAAAGTAGCTTACTACGTGGAAATTTAGAGGACGTGACTCGCATAAAACTGTTTTATCAAAAATCATTTTCCAGGGAGAGTCCCCTTCACACACACACACACTCTCTCTCCCTCCATATATATATATATAAGGACTAATTTTGACATACGGATGCGAGTCATGGAGAATAAACAAACAGATCGAAAAATCTCTGGAAGCCACAGAGATGTGGTTTTACAGAAGCATGATGAGAATCCCATGGACTGTTAAAATCATTAATGTTGAGGTGTTGAATAAGGTCAAGACACATAGAAAACTTATTATCAATATAAGAAAGAAGCAGTCATTATTTTTCGGACATGTGATAATGGGGAGGCTTAGCTCTTTCCACGTGGAGTTTCTCCTCAATTTTTAAGCAGTTAATTCAAGGAGGGGGTTAAAAATTTAAAAATATTTAAAAAAACGATCCCAACTACTCGTCAATAAATAAACATATATATATATATGATATACTAAATTGAAGAAAACTGGACAACCCAATAGAATAACAAGGTTGAAAATTAGTATAAGTAAAACAGTAGAAGTAGAACTAGAAAGGCTTCTTATAAGGGAAACAACTCTATGGCGCAGTGTGAGGCTAATAGCGTGCAACGGACTTCCGCCATGGCGCAGAGTGCGGCGGCTTAAAGCGTGGAAAGAGTTAGAGCACATTGTAACAACTGATAAAATCGAGGGTAGGCGAGACAGAGGATGACATTTGTGATCTCAGAGAGAGAAAATTTTGGATAGCCTGACTTTTGGCACAATAGAGCGTCAACATCTGAGTTGATAGCAAGTACCAAAGATTTGTGAAGATCTATGATCGCCTACGCTAGCTGGCATTGCACCTGATGATTATATATATATATATATATAGAGAGAGAGAGAGAGTGGAAGGGCCTCTCCCTGAAAAATGACCTGATGATTATATATATATATTATATATATATAAAAGAGAGAGAGAATGAAGGCCTCCCCTGAAAAATGCACTCTGATGATTATATATATATATATATATATATATAATGAGGAGAGAGAGAGAGAGTGGAAGGGCCTTCTGAAATGGTGTTGAAAAAAGTTGTATTCGAATCACCTCCTCTCCATTTCCGTGTAGTAAGCTAATAATAACATCTAAAAAATAATTTTGCCTCGCCCCACCTCTCTCTGGAAAAAAATTACGTGGACGCCCATGATTCAACCAACAAAACAGATTTTACGTATTAAAAATTGGCTTGTTTGAGTTCAAACTGGCAAATCTAAAGTATGCCAAGTTGGATTTGTTGTCTTTAGGAAATATGATTATCAAACGCGTTGTTTATATTTATATATGCTTTAAGGAAACTATTTGAAGCTGATCGTCGCCCACTTCCAGCCGTCCCTACCAAGTGTAAAGTTTAAATCAAACACGCCCAACACAAAAATAGAAATCATTTGGTTAAGAACAAGGTAAAAGAATATGTTCCACGTATAAAACGCTATGATTTGTATTAAACAAACGAATTGAAGTCGTAAACCAATACAAATATGGCTTCGACAACGACAACAAACAAAAATAGGGCTACTTCAGTCACATGTGGAGTGATGTTAACCACATGGGTTTTAGATTTGAGAATTTTTAACATCATATTGAATGAATGCACACGACGTTTCTGAAGTTCATATTGAGCTCAAATATTAGAATAGTTATAGGCCATGTTATAGAATATTTGGAAAATATATTTTTCTATGACGGAGAAAACGTTTATAATTTTGGGGCTCTTCATGACTAAGTGGTTCTTCTTCTTTGAACTCTGTATATCGACCACTTGTTAAATCACTCTTTGTGGTCTGTATGGGATCTGAGCCTAAGAGCGATTGTACGTTGTGCCAGTTATGCGCCAACAAGTAGGCCAGCACATTATATTTTTGCGACGCTTTTAATTAACTAGGGTAGCTTCCCTAGGCCCCTGCTACAGTCGCCTCTTACGACATGCCTTGTAGACCGCCATGCTACTTCTCCTTGCTTCCCTTGTGGGCCCCTGCAACACAAGGGTGGGTCAAGTGATTAAATTGTTGCCTTGCGTTCCGAAGGTTGCGGTTTCGAATCCGGACCGCACCGTTCTGTTGATAAATACATTTTTTCAGAGACTCCTATGATTTTTTCTGGAGCTACGGAGTTCGTGCTTTGTGCAATGCTCTCGACAGGTGGCATGCTATTTTGCGGGAGGGACTGAACCATATTTAGTAAAACTTACTGCAATGAAGTCAATCCTTCGGCTTTATATACTTTAGATGGAATTTGTCCTGAGTCTTCTACTGTCAAACCATTTCGATATAGAGAGAAGTGGTCGCAACACAGCGTCAAAGAAGGGTACTTTGGACTGTCCCGTAGCAAACAAGTCGTCATATTCCGCCTCCGTAACGGTCATAACCAGAGCCAACTATAAACTTATGGGCCTTCGGACTCAGGTAAGAATTATGGGAAATCAGACCACAACTACACCACGTGATCTCGCATTCCAATATTGGTGTATATAGACGAATTCATTTTAAAATCAACACAAAATGCTAAATCGAAGTTATATTATGCAACAAGTTAAGTTTAACAATAAGGAATATCAATATCATGAATATTTTTCACCAATAAATAACCATAGACTTACAGAATTAAGTAAAATTACAAAAAGCTTGCAGTATTCTATCAAACATCTGTAATTTTCAGCCCCCTTTTCTGATCTAGGTCAGGGAATCCCCGGTCTGTTGTCTGGCCTAGTTATCTAGAGTTGGCTGTGCCATAACAGAATTCAGTCCCACCTTCACAACAAATTTAAAATTGGCACAATTAGCCTGTGCCACTTCGAGAAGGTGGACATGACGGCAGAGCACCTGCTGCTTGACTGCCCACTGCTAGCAGGCCTGATAAACGAAACCTGGCAGGAAAATACCGAGCTAAATGAGAAGCTGTACGGAGGAACGAAGCCCTAAAACAACAGCAGAAAATATGGAGAAATCTGGTACATCAGTCTAAGCGGTGATCGCAAGAGAGAGAGAAATCTTTTCGCATCATCATATATTATTATAGTTTCACGGTTGTGAAACCTATTCTACATTCCTTCTAAGTTAATATACACATGCCTCTTCTTTGATAGGGATGTTGCATCGATATAAAATTCACTGTCTCATTGCTCTTTAGATAGCTAACAGAGTGTGAAGTGTTTCTCCTGCGTCATTCTCGTCTTGATTTTTTTATGTTGATTTCTCTGAGATACAAGTGCTGATAAATGGAAAACAGCCAGTATATCTTTTTCTGTGATTATTAATTTAATTAGGTGTGAAAGCGAGTAGTGTAATGCATTTGTTTATTTTTGGTCCGTTCGAGTTTCAAATCGAACAAAAATAGGTTGTGGCTGAATTAACGCTAAAGCAGTTTTGTTTTTTCCGATCCAGAA